>JACDJE010000249.1:236887-307639 GCA_016647715.1 Pavo muticus | reverse complement strand
CCCATCCCTCTTCAGCACCCCTCCTCTTTTCCTATTCATGTCTGGTTTCATTTCAGAAGGAGAGTGTAGTACCAATAACCACCTCCAAAAGAAAGCATGCTACAGTCACCTCCAGCTGGTTGAGACCTGAATTGGTGTATGACACAGTTTCAAAGGTGATGATAGATTGTAAAACAATGACTCTTTTCCTCTCAAAGGAACACACAGAGAAAGCTTGTTCTTAGTTATCCCCCTTCCATATTTCATTTATTGTTGAGCTTTATCGTCATGTTCAGTTTCCATTAGTTTAAGCTGCAACTAAAAATTATAGCAAGGTTTTACTTCTATCTCAGCAGTTTGGATTTTGCTCTGGGGTCTTCATTACAAATAAACCATCAAACTAACAGATGTGGCAAGTTATATTTAGCAACCTATAACTTTAGCTTGTGTTTTACTAGTTGAAAATATGAGCAACCGACATCACTGCAGACAGCAGGAAGGAAGAATGAACTAATATACAAATCCCCAACAGCATTCATTAATCTTACCTGACTAAAACATTTTCCTTGGTCTTTCATTGAAAGATTTTCAAACAGGCTTCTCTCAAAGCAGAATCAGTTTCATATATATTTTGAACATAACCCTTTACTACTCTACGTTTAGGTTTTCAACATAGTCGTGAACAAATTCTGTTTCATGTGATAGTACAGAATTCCAAATTATAACAAATCTCATTTGTTAATCTCAGATTTACATTATACTATTCAGAATGTTTTGAAACTCAGTTTTCATAGACTTCAAACTATACTTGCAGTTACTTGATTTCATCAAATGCAATAAAAATGTGCCTGAGAACATGCCTGTGGCAGTATAGTAAATTCCATTATAGTTTTGTTGTCAAAAATACGCCATAGTATGCATCTACTACAGGTAGACCAATATATCTATACTTCATGAGAAGAGCAGAGCATACTCCGTAGAATACCTTGAAAAACTGAAATAGTGGTCTTCCTTTCCAATTGCTCTAAGTACTCCATATTACTCAAATTCCAATGCACTTCTGAAGTACAAAAGAGCTAACAAAGAAAGATTCTTAATAGACAAGGGACAGGGAAATAACCCAGAAGAAATATGTGGTAAGATGTAGGCAGAAACAGAGTCAAATCAACCTCAAACCGTAACAGTTCAAAATGTGCATAGAAGTTAAAAGTAAACTGTTAAGGCCTCTAGAAAGAGAGTAGGAAATAGAAAACCCAATGTTAGCCTGATTCTTGTGTCACTGCAAGCCTCACACTTGCCTTGGGTATCATAAGCAATGAAATAAAAAAAGCAGTTGTTCAACAGCAAGGTTTTCAAGCTGTTTGAAGTGCTTTGGTAGTCAGTGCAATTCAGCCAGAAATTTGCCTTCAGATCTAACTAGATTTTGAAGTCACTTTAGAAAGTAACCTGGTCCATTTGAGATCAGGAGCCATAGCTTAGACTGTTATACTACAGTCATTCCAAATAGAAATATGTTATTGCATTTAAGACTCCAGCTTAGTAAGTCTTAGAGAACTTGATGTGGAAACATCACTCAATTCGGTTGTGCAGTACTATCTTCAATAGTAATGCATTCAATCTATCAAAACAAGGAGACTTTGAAAGTATAAAGTAATAGTTTGGGACCTTAACTGTACACAGACTAAACAGGCCAGGTGATCATTGTCTGTATACCATGATAGACTGGTTCCAGAGGCCAGCACTTTCTTGGCTTTCTTAAAACTGAAGAATAACTCCTGTGGGGAAGAGGTCTTTCTCTTTATTGTCCCTGTAGACAGAATACATGCAGTTGAATTTTCACAGTTAGACTGATCTGAAGAGGTGGAAGCAGCTGCCTAAAGGAAATGAGAAAACAAACTATCTCAATAGCACAACAAAGTGTTTTTCCTACTGGAAAGCTCTGTACTGTGAAATTACTGACTAGCATAATGATGAATTAAATGTAGGGTTGGTTGGGTGCTTTTCAAGGTCTTTCTGTCCCTCTGTCCAGAGGAAGAAAGGCAACGCTCATCCCTGACAGATGCTACAAAGATTGTTAAACACAGGATGAACATTGCAAAAATTTTTATAACTTCCAACTTGGCCTACAAGTACCTGGGAGTTCTGCACTGCTTTTCAAATATTAAAGTCTTGTAATTATATTGTTTACGTAATACATTGGTATAATTGCTTGGAGAAAAATTTGGAAATTATTTCCTGAACTGTGAAGAAATGAAATCCTATCAAGGCACGCAAGCAGGACTGAAAAAACAGCAATGCATTTTTATACAGCTTTTTAATGCACTATATATCACATTGCCTGACAAAGCCTATCCCAAATAATGGTTCTTAAGACCAACGTAGAAGCAGGCATGCCAGATGCATGAGAGGATCCTACCACCTAATCACGTGCACCAGCAGAACAAAGGCACATCGCATGCATACATTTGGGTACACTATGTGTTCAAGCTTGGAGAGAGGTCTGCAGTGGTCATGAAATCTTGACCACACCTCTCCCATATGCAAGCTTGGTTAGTTAACAACGGGGCTAATCTCTCTTTTAAGCAAGCTAGATATGTTAAATTTCAAGATGCTAGGAAAAGATAAGATTAGCCATACTGACAACAAAGCAGGGAAGTGGGGCTCTCATTTCTGTAGTTTTGCTTACATCCAAAAATGTTCTAAAGTAACAAAAGTTGCTGTGAACTGGAAAGTAAAGATTTGCATTTTGTATTTTTTTTTTTAATGCTAATACACCTTTCTTTGTTTCTGAATTCTATTTTAGTACTCCAGATTGAGTTCTGAAAGATCTAGAGGCTTCTATAAATCCTTACCATACTACCCATCAGCTGGTGATTCAAAATTTATGAATGCTGATAATAATAACATATACTTGTATGAAACTTTAAAGGGGATAATGGCATTACTCTTTATGTTAGGCTACAATTAAAAAAAAGTCAGAAGGTTGATTAATAGGAAGCTTAATGCCAGCTTTAACATATTAAAGTTCCACAATGATGCTTCCTTTTCAGTTTCTCTTTCAAGCAGAGAATAAGAGATAACTCCAAATATCATTTATAGAGGAAAACTGGGACATACCACATATTTGACTGTTGCTTGCAATACTAGGTTTCTTTTCAGTTTTGGGTTTTTTTTGCTTAAGCTAACAATTCAATTTAAAAGATATTCATGGGATTAAGCGGCATCTAAATTGGTTTTGTAGTTATTTTATGTTTTTATAAGAAATTTATTAAACCAGCACCAAAAAAAAAAATGAATCAAGTATATGATGCAGGCTATTTTACTCAGATCATAAAATTTGAACAAGTTACCATGAATTAAACATTATTTGCACTTTCCCTTTTATTTTTGCAACTGCTATCAGACTTGATAAGGCAAGAATCATGAAATAGAAAAGGTGTTAGGAGGAAAATAATTAAGTTTAACATAGCCAGAAGCCAACACTTCACTACAGCATAGCAGAAGTTTTATGTTAATGAGAAGGCACATCTTCTGAGACAGTTTCGCAACTTTAAATAACAACTGTTTTTCCTTCTAGGCAAGCAAACAATAAAAGTTATTTTCTAAGTTCTGATGTCCTGCCATGACCTACATATAATTGTATTTGGACTACTCTGCTTTCAAAACAGGACTACCAGATAACTTCAGTGGTATTAGACTAGGATCTCAGATTCATTTTTCTTGAAAGTATCACATTAAGAACCATGCTACTCCAAATGAGACTTCACAGAATCATGGGGGTTAGAAAGGACCTCTAGACATCATCAAGTCCAGCTTCCTTGCTGAATCAGGTTCCCTACTCCAAGGTCAAAAGAATCCAAGACAAGTAAAGAGAGATTGGTCAGTTAATACAGTAGCTGGTGTAGAAGAGGATGCCCAAGGATCACAGAGTTGTCACTTGAGAGTCAAAAAAGCAGCACAGACTCACCCCACACAATCCATTAAGTAACCTCACCTCTTGCACCAGGAGTCTCACCCACACATCTCCTGAGGTAGGATCACACCAAGAGCAAGCACCACTACAAGACTATTATTTGTGTCACACACGTAGATGCTAAACACCAATTGCAGTACTGACCCTAAGAAACGAGCACTTGATCAATATCCAGTTAAAATTCAAAATTTAGTCTTGCAGATCAGCTGTTTTTCTACTCACTTTATATTCCACTCTTCTCTGACTTTACAAAAAACATGCTATGAAATCTTGCTGAAATCAAGGTAAACAATATCCACTGCTTTCCCCCCATGAAGAGAGCAAATCGTTTCCTCCCTAGAAAAGAGAAATCTTTATCAGACAGAGTTCACACTGTGTAAGCCCATGCTATCCATTGGAAGTCAATATCCTGTCCTTCAGATGCCTGAAAATGTCTTCCAAGAACACTTTCTATGCTTTTCGCCCAGGAACTGAAATTTAGAAATATTTATTTCCTCTCGTGTTCTTTGTTGATCTTCTCATTTCCCAACAAGGTGTGGGCAACATCTGCCATTTTTTCATCATTAGAAAAGCTTGCCATCTCATCATCCAGAACCATGGCTTCCCAATATTATTGAACACTTGAAAAAAAATACATAGTACAGATATGAGGAGTTGAAACTTCATCCTTTATCATCTTCCCTTTCAAGTGATACCCCTCCACACATGGTCTACAAATAACATTATAGTCAAGATTAAAGTTTCTAATTCACCTTCTCATGTTATTTCATAATGCAGCCTCTCCTGTTATACATCAACCTTAGAATAATCGAGTTGTGGTACCAATAAAGAACATCTAGATCCAAGTGAGTATACTTTCTTTAAGTATATATATAGAACCCAAGACATGTTGTCTTTTCCACAAAGGGAATCCCTCTGCTAGTACTTTTTCAGTAAGGGTAACTGATTGTCTCTAAAAAAGACTAGATTTAAATAAACCAAGATTACTACAGAACTTGTAAATGCAATAACTATCCTATTATCTATGAAGAGGATAAAAGGAAACTCCATAAGCTTAGGGAAATTATACATTTAGAAGGCTACACATCCATACCTAGTGACTATAGACCTTCATTTTTAAACTATTTTTACCAAAAGACAAAGAAACCCAAGAAATTCTATGCAGACACAGATTTCAGGAGAAAAAAAAAACCTACCTACAGAAGATCTCAAGAACTTTTAAATTTATTCATTTTTCTTTTCTTCCTTGTCACCAACATCCATCCAGCCACCCCCCCCTTCATTCTCAAACAGTGCTACAATGAGCTGATCTGTATTATATAAAGACATGGACTTCTGCTTTCAGCAAGCTTTACTTGATAATTAGACCTAAATTAAAATGAGCTGCAGCTGGTTTGAGACACTCCCCTCTCCCCAACCCCAATGCCCAGCTTCTAATTTCAGAACTGATAAAAATTCCCACAAGGCATTATGGTCTGGATGCTTTTCTTGAGAACTTATTTATCATTTCTTTAGTATTACTTACCCTTTTGCCTGTACACCTCAGCCTTCTCTATGTGTATTCTAAGTATGTAATTTCAAGAATAGCATTTTTCTCGTGCTTTTTTTCCCTTCAGTTGTTCACTGTGCTTTAGGATATATTCTTGCATGCAGAGTTCCTCTTTTTTTTTTTTTTTCCTAAGTTGGAAAATTATTTCAGTTGTTGATTTGATGAGGGCTTTGATTTGAAGAGACTGAAAGGTTGACAATAAAAGCTTGCTAAAGGACAGTGCAGATGTCTTACATGATTACTGCTGCTAGTGCAGTTTAGCTGAGGCTCGTAGTATCTGTTACTCTCCAAGAACTGAGCCAAAGACCTGCCTTTCCATTCAACGGAACTAAATTCCATTTTTTTGTGTGTGTGATGAGGACAAATATCCACAAGGGATGAGGCTAAAACTCTCAATCTCAGTTTGATCTTCTTTGGAGTTGTATATTTCTGTAGGGATGAAAAGGCTGGCCAGCATATTAACAGTTTGTGTGGCTGCATCTAAACATGCTTCTGAATATATGTGAACTGAACAAACCTCATTTTGTTGTACTCTCTTTCTTGTCATATTCCTGACTCATCATCCCAAAAGTTAATCTGATACAAGCCAGAAAATATGCTTAGCTCTCCAGGTAATAATTTGAAATGACTGTTCTGCTAGACAAGTATATCTTTGGCTGTAATTTTATGCTAAAGAAAAAATTATCTGAGGGAAAATAAGAGAAAAAAAGAAGTAGGATGTGTTTGTGTAATTCTGAGAGAGCAACTTGAAGTCATGGTCTACTTCTTCTATTTAAGAAGTGAGAATTTTTTCCCATATTACATATATCCCATAATAGAATTCAATCCATGCAGCATGAGAGGAAAATATGAAGAGAAATATAGGTTTCTTATTCTCTCTAGAGGAGTAGATTGTAAGTGGCATGTAGTATAAAAAACTTTTCTACATAATGGCAGCACAGCTGACTTAGCTGCTGTTAGGTCTGAAAGGATGGTTCTTGCATGTGGAGCATGCAGCAAAAGGTAACTACAATCACACCTAAGTACCATTTCTTTGTGAGAGAGAAGTGGTCTGGGCAGGCTCCCCAGCTTCATCAGAAGAACTATAAACATCTCAATTTTAATCTGCAAGCTTGAAGAAGTCAGTAGAGAGCCTCTGGTACCATATATAACAGCAACAAATTAATGAGCATTCTGTATTGGTTTCAAGTTCTCCTGACAATAGTGCTGTGCAAAGTGGAAACCACTGATGAGCCATTTACCTCACTGTCCATTTTCTTTACTGGTATTGAATAAGATATTATGTTCCCTTGACTTCAATTTTTGGCTTGCAAAAACTTGTAATTTGGTAAGACTTATGGTCAAGCAGGACTTTATGTCACGATCACACACTGTAATAACTTCACCTTTGGCAAGGTATGTATAAAGTGCATGTTAATCACAGTGGACTTAGTGCCATTCCAATAAGAAGAATTTGATTTCAGACTTTGGAGTATCTGGATATATATTATGATTTTATTTCTAGAGGTAACAAAGTTTTCTGTCATGCAACAACACATATACTTCTCTCTTCATCAAAAGAGAAACATTTTTGGTTGATTTCCCTCCTCCCTCCACATTAAAACATTAAATTCACATTAAAACTAAAATTCAAAATAAATGATTGAAATGCTTACATTCAGTTACACTAATTTGTTCAAACTTAATTTTAGAATGAAAAAGAATTACATCATTTCAGGGAAAAAAAAAAAAAGGATAAAGAAAAAAAAGAAAAAGAAGAGGAAGAAAACATTCTTCATTCTGAAAATATCAAAATTATTCAGCTATTACAAGTTAGGTAAGTGAAAGTAATAGGAAATAATAATTCACAAAAAATTGCTCATTCAGTGGAAATGAAGTTAGATCTTTTACTTGCATTGGTACTCTCTACTTGCCTCTTCCAGAAATAAATTCCGATATGGATCAGGATATTTAATTATTAATTCCAGTGGAATGGCTATTCTTCATAACAGTTTTTGTTTTGGTTTGGTGTAGGTGTAGGTGAAGGTGAACTACGATAAATATGTATATAACCCAAAAGGAGGAAGGCAAAGGAAGGGCCAAAGTAATAACGAAAGTCAAAATCCTAGTGCAAGCATTGTTGGACTGAATTAGAAATCCCTCAGTGAAGATTTAAATCTGAATGATTCCATCCTAAACAAAAGAAATAATAAAAAACTGATACAAGCATGCTTCCTCGTGTGTTTCCATTTCAGTACTTAATTTAGAGAAACTACAAGTTAAGGAAAATGTTCAGATCAGATATAGCTTGCAGGGAGTTTGATGAGGCAGCATCAAAATCACCTGTGTTTTCAATTATTTTTCTAAGTAAATATAACACACTTCAGCATTTGTCATGCATATGACATTTCTCATCTACTTTTTAGTGTACAAAATCCCAGCTTTTATCCCTTGTTCATCAATTGTGGTGACTTATTTCTGTACACCTTCTGTCTCTTACTGCATTTTTCTTTGAGACTGAAGTGAAAAAAGTCCTTAAATTTCCGTCTCTAGCAGTTTGCTTCTGCCACTGTGTTTGTATGTTTATTTATTTGTTCCCATTAGAGTACATTCAAATATCTTCCTCAATTTGAAAGGTCCTCACAAATGGAATCCTGGATCTTTCTGTTTAGAGACACTGTCCAGATATGTCAAACTCCTGTTGTGTGTGGATAGCTTCCTATAATCTTTTTCTTTTTCTTTTTTTTTCCGTGTAAAACTACAAATACTTGTGACAAATTCACTGAAACACTTGTAATAGTATCCTCCAAAGATAGTTATGCTGGATGATATTGAACGCTCTGTGTTCAGTCAACAAAATAGACAATGGTTGATTTTACTCTTGCCTCACATCTTAAAATTGACCACATCAGCGTGTTCTGTTCCTTTTCCTTCACAGAGAATTTTCTTTCACTACAGACAAATGCAGTCCATTGAATGACAGAATCTGCCAAGCTACAATGAAATTTCTTATTAAAATTCAGCAGCCATCCTCAAGCAAAGACAGCACCTTCTCTTTCTTCGAAATGAGTCCTTCCAGGAGAAGTTCATCCTGAATTATGATGGTAAAGAAAAGTCTTCCATAAGAAATAGATAAGTTTTATTTTTTTTTCAAGGTCTCTCTGTCTGAAGAGTATGACAGAAGGAAGAAGACATAGGAATCTGGCCACTTACTGGAAACACAGAAGAATAACTTTGAATAGAAGAACTCAGCACTTTTGAAATAAAACACCGTGTGCAAGATGCGTTTCATCCAAAGAGCTGATTAAACTTCTCATTGCAAGAGAACGAAATAAGATGTTATAATAAATTATTAGGATTTTAATAGCTAACAGAAATAAAAAATTCTGAAAGGAAAAAAAAAATATATATATATTTAATTTTCTGGTAGAAATGTAGTGTTGTAAAAATCATGCTTTAAGACTGCCCCACAACTACAGTAAATTTAGCCTCATTTTGTTCTTCTGTAAATTATCCTGAAGAGAAATGACAGTGAAGAATCATTTCAGAAAATGACAAGATTAAGTGGCCAGAGGTGAATACTTTTTAGTAATACAGTGAAAAATGAAACAACAGGAAAATAAAGAGATGTTATGTATTTTTATGTATATTTTTATGCACATAATTTTTATTGCATGAAGGAACTATAGAAAGAAAATCCCTCTAAAAGTCTGTTGCAGAAAGTAGCTTGGGTGAGTTCCTTCTGTTGAGTTATTCTAAAATATATATGGAATTATGCCAGAGAAAAGCATTGATTTCTCTATGTACATGAAGTCTTGCCTTGAATATATTTTTGTTTCTATTGTATGTGGCATAACATTTGTAACAGCACAACTTTAGCAGCTGAACAGGAACATTTATCTATCTTCAAATGTGAGATTTGGAAGTAAGAATAATAATTTTCTGTCTACAAGAAATCAACATGAACAATATTTAAAAAGCATTTGAATATCAGTTCAAAAGAATTGAAACGTGTAGTTTGACACTCTTTACAGTGGAAGGCTGAAGAGTGAATAGTAAATAAAATAAAATATCAGGAGAAAAATTAGTTTTCTATTGCAATAAAAAATTCATAGAATCACAGAATCACTCAAGTTGGAAAAGACCTTAAAGATCATCGAGTCCAACCTCAACCTGACCATTCTGCCCTAACTCTAACAACCCTCCGCTAAATCATGTCCCTGAGCACCACATCCAAAGGGCTTTTAAACACATTCATGGATGGTGATTCGACCGCCTCCCTGGGGAGCCTATTCTGGTGTTTAACAACCCTTTCTGTAAAGAAGTTTTTCCTGATGTCCAATCTAAACTTACCCTGGTGCAACTTGAGGTCATTTCCCCTCATCCTGTCACCCGTCATCAGTGAGAAGAGTCCAACCCCGCTCTCTCTGTAAGCACCTTTCAGATACTGGAAGAGAGGAAAAAGGTCTCCCATCAGCCTCCTTTCCCCAGACTAAACAACCTCAAATAATTTATTTCAGAAAGAGTTGGCCTTATGTGATTATTTGGAATTAGAGTGAAGGTAACACAAAGAGGCTTGGCATTCAAGTGTTTTTATTTTTAGTTCCCAACTCACCATTTTGGTAATCAAAATGCATTTCACATACTTGGACTGAAGATTTTAAAGAAGAAGGCGATGTGACCTTCTCAAACTGATCCCACATGGGCTTCCCACAGGGAGCAGCTCTTGAAGCACTGCTCCAACATGGCTGCGTATCACAGAGCTCATTCTTCAGGAACTCCATGGGCAGCAGATCCCCCTATCCCCACCACTGTGGCCTCCTCCCCATGGGCTGCAGCTCCTGCAGGGGTATCTATGGGCTGTGGCCTCCTCCAGGCCGCATCCCCTGCTGAGCCATGGGCTCCTCTGTGGCTGCACATGGAAATCTGCTCCAGGTGGTGCACAAAATGAGAGCAGTCTTTCAGAATTACTAATTCAGGTCATAACAAACCTGGACCAATCAGGATTTCAAGAAAAAATGTTGAGCTTCCCACTTAAATAGATGAGAATAACTGAGATCAGGTGATATATTTGAAACAGTTTCTCCTTTTAATGGTTGTATAGAGAGAACATAGGAAAGGCAGGAGGATCAGATGAAGGTTGTTTAAGTAGTGGACGTCAAGCATAAAAAGCCATCTTTAAGCTCACGTTTCTATTTCTGACTACAAATGTTTAGATGGACCTAGGAAAAAAAAAAAAAAGAGAGAGAGAATTTGAAGAGTAGTTGCTTTTATGGTTTTCCCTTCCTTAACTCTTAACAAAAAATCAGACTAAGAAAATGTCGGTTCCAAAGTAGACAGCACTTCTGGAATAGCTGTGCCTCTACCAGAACCCAGATGATGAAATAATGTTATATAGACTGAGGAAGAAAAAACAAGAAAAGACACGCAGTCATAAGTCAAGCTTGGCTGAGTTAAGTGGTCAATATCATGGTGTTCATTAGAATTCTAGCAGCCTTTTGCTTGTCACCTTTTTATAAATGCTTAAGGCATTGATTCCTCAGAAAAAGTTTTAATTTCTGAAACTTTTGGAAAATGTTTTATATGCTATTTGAGCAGCTTGGAGAGCAAGTGCAGATTTGCTTTGAGGAACAAGCAAATGTTCTCCCAGTGTTTTAACCTATATACTGTAATATGGTAGTGCTAAGAAAAATCAGGGAAAAAACCCAAAAAAAACCAACACAACATGTAATTTGAGAAATCCCATTAGAAAGATAATTGATTCTAGGAAAAAACATACATTTAAAGAGCAAAGATTCCTTCTATTGTAAAGAATTCCACAAACATTGCTATAGTGAATAAGATGTCTCTCGGTTTCATTTGTGTTCTTTCCATTCTAATAAATATTTCAGAGCTCAGATTTGCAAAAGATTTTTCCCATCAATTTAAATTATTAAATCATGTAAGGTAAGGGAGTAAGGGAGAAAAGATAAACTTCAGATAGAATAATCTTCACAGAAAATACTCATGGAAATGAACATTTTCTATGATGAAGACTATGTACTTTTGATAAATACCTGTATATTTGCATATATTTTCTCTTAAATTATGCATCGGGTGCCATATTCTGTAAACATAAAGAAAATCTTACTTCCTATAATATTTATGAGATGTCTTACATATTAATAGGGATAGTAACTTAATTCAAATGAAAAGTAAACATATTTATAGTATGCTCATTTTATTTTGTGATTCAGAACTGATTTAATCAAAACACTGAAGTTATTGATGAATTGCATGGTTCTCACATTATATTTGCTATACAGAACTTTTATATACCGATTTAAAAGTGTATTTAAAACTCATGGCAGTGTTACCACATCCCACAGACGATGTGAATGACTGAGCATGCTCAAAGATATGTCAGTGAAATTGATTTCCTGATATTTGGTGTTATTTTGTGACATTACTGGAATAAAGAGCTAAAGAAGTGATAAAAATATGAAGTTTGGTAAGCAGCACTAATACATATGCCTATATACACGTGCTTTTGTGAATGGATCTGTACATAAAAGTTGTGTGACTGTGTTACAAAATATTGAAGTAGATGTCGTGAATGTTAAATATTGTTTCTAATATGTTCTAAATTTCAACACAGCAGCTGAAGATGCAAAAGAAATAAAAAGATGTTAAAGTCACAGCAGGGAACAAAATCCAAAAGTCATTAGACATTGTTAGTTAGTACTCAAGAAATCAAGGGATATCTCCATATTCCTTTAATAGAGTATGAGCTGCATGTTTTACTTAGCTAGCGGTCAGTTGATTTTTGGACTAAAATGAGCATAGAAAAACAAATAGCAAATTGACAGAAAGCTCCCACAAATGTTTAAAGTGATTCAGGAGGGGATTGTGCAAATTTATATAAGATTGGTCCTTCATTTTGTTTGTTAAACACAATCATGTGGATAAACCCATATCTCAGAAAGTTCTTAAGCTGTAGATAGCTAGGAAAATCTCCCCAGAGAACAATCAGCAAATCCCTACTTCATACAATCTTTATATCTCCTACTGTCAACTGCCAATATATTAGGTTAGAAACAACTTTTAGTCTGACTGGGTATGTCAATTCATTGATGTTATTGAAAGAAAAGAGAATTTATGTACTTCAGCACTTTACTGAGTTTGCAAATCTGTTCCAAACTTAAGGTTGAGCACGTGATTAAATTATTTGCTGATTTGGTGCTTCTGGATATAATTCTGCAAATGATTTATTGCGGAACTCTAACAGATTCCAGGGATGACAGCACAGACAGTTTATTGGAGTATACCTTTATTTTGCTCTGTTTTACAACTTCTGACACACGAACTTTCAGATCTTTGAACTAAGAAGTGCCTATTTAAAATTTTTCAGGTGAAATGCAAAGAGCAGGAAGACCAAATCCAATTAAAAATTAATTTCTCAACAATGTGAACTGACAGGTCACTCATATTTCTAAGAAGCCATAAATAATATATTCATTGCTAATTAGATGCACCTACCTTATCGTCATATCTCCTGTTTAATGAGCAGCTTGAGAACAGTATGGTAATTTAAAATGATAAGCTTTGTCAAAAATGAGTAAATTAAATGAATTATTTTCAGTGCACACTACGAGAATTCAAGACAGGAATACACCACTGAACTTTCTATCTTATGGGTATTTCTGAAATTTCATAGTTATTCCGTACCAAACTGAAAAAAAAAAAAGTGTTGTTTTTTTTTTAAGAAGGCAATGACATGTCAGTTTGAATCCATCAATCCATATATCCTTATTGCTTGTATTTCAAGCATCTCCTGCAGTGTGCTGTCAGTATGTTGGATTAGTAAGAACTTTTAGTATAGCAGATCTTAGGTTGCTGGAAGAAAAAATCAGATTTTCTTTCTGAAGACTTTTGAAGGGTGAAAAATATTCCATGTGGTTCTGCAACGTGGCCCACAGTATCCTGAGGGCATGCAAGGTGGAGAAGGGCTTCCATCATGGTCATGGCCAAACCTTTGGCTCCTCACCTAAGCACATATGTGAGTCAGTAGTGCTCTTATTTTCCATAAGACAGCTCCATGAGTGTATTACAAATGTAAACTTAGCTAAATTAAGAGGAGGATTCATCTCACACAACTTGAATTAACCAGATTTTCTCAGAAGCGTTAACTCCAACAGGAAAGCAGACAGCTAACTCAAATAGAGACCTCTGAACTGTAAGCTTCTAAAGTAAGACAAAATGATTTCTATCACAAAAGCCTTGAGCTGTTAAGCATAAGATTTTTAGATTTCCCCTCCTTCAGGAGTGTAGTTATGAGGAGAATCTTTTATTTAGTTCCTCAAAATTTCTTACAAACTTGATATATTTTTTAAAAGAGCCAAAACTGTCAGAATCTGGGAATGTAGAGATGATCTTTTTACATATATAGTGTTAAAAAAAAATGGAGATAAATCATTAATTAACAAAGGGATCAAAGGGATTATGTCAGCTAACTTGAGATTCGTAAAACAAAGCTTTAATTTAAGCTAGATGATGAAGTCTTAGTCACAGTCAATAGTAAATGGAAGACCACTCCAGAACATAAGCTAGTTTGGGAAACGTGGTTGAGGATATCCATTAGAGAGACCCACCTATCTGAAAGTATCTGGCTTGTACAAAATACCTATGTTTTAGATATAGAAAGTGAGCTGCCAAATGAGAGTTTCACCTATATAAATCTTGGTCTTGTGTGGAGCCAGGAGTTGGACACAATGATCCTTATTGTGTCCTTTCCAACTTGGGATATTCTGATTCTATTATTCTAAATCAGAATGTAGGGATGGAAAATGACAGAGAACACAGAGGTACAAAAATATGATGAAATGGCAACATGACTTTTAAATTTCGATGGTAATTTAACATGGATTATCTTGAATTTCTCAGCTGGTCTGACTGAATATAAAATCATCTCCCTTTTAAGGAGAGGATAAGTCTAGAGAGCGTACAGTGCTAAGGTCAAGCTTAGAAGAGGAATGGACTAGCTATCATTTGAAGGTCAGTATTTTCATTATTTTACCATCCCATTCTTTCTCTTGCTCAAACAGAATATTTCATATCAGTAGCATATGATGACGTTGGACATATTTGCACCGTGAGAACTCAGAGTTGGGCTTGCAAGAGATTTAGATGGAAATATCCTGAGCTTTAGGTCCTACTTATCCTCAATTCTTCAGGTACTTGACTGTCTTTTGGTTGATGGAGAATTAATTAATTTTGAAGTTCTTAGCACATCCTTACTTTAGATGTACCTTTGTACTAACACAACTTCAGAATTTTTATTAGCTGGACAACTGTTCTCTGTCAGTCCATTTGAAGCATTCAATAGTGTCAGTGAGAACTGTGAGACTGCAACTGGGAAAGAAAACACTGTGATGTGTTCAATAACCATTTAAAAGTTTGTCTTTGAGTAGACTTTAAAAGTTCTTTCTCTTACCACCGGAAAGATAATAATTCTACTATATTAAATGTACTAGTATTCCCAGGACCAATAAAACAACACATAAAGTGTTTCTGAATGAATTTACAAGACAATCAGATATCTCTTTCCAGCAGCACTCATCATTCTGACTTGAAATACAGTAAATATTAGTATGAAATTAAAGCAGAACATTTATTTATTTTTTAAAAAGTAGCGATATTGCACAGCTCTTCTGGGCTATAAACTCTTGGGGAATGCAGTTTGTCAGATAATTCAGTTCTGATATGTGGCCCAAGTTGTATTTATGCCAGAACCTTAAAGACAGTTCTACTGTAATGTACTGCATGCTTAATAGTATCATCTAAGTTAAAACAAAACAAAACAAAAACACAAAAACAAACAGCCACATACAAAAATTGTAAGTGAAACTCTCTGTTTTTTAAAAAGCAAATACGCACAGTTAGAGATGAACTCATTTCAGGGTCCCAGTGTTCTGAGAAGGAAATACAAAGTAGCACTGAGTCACCACTCAGAGGCAGAGATGCTAGATCTGGAAAGAAAAGTCCATTGATACACGTTGTCAAATGAAGTAACACACTGGAAATTCACAGTATAACTTGCGTATCTGTGATCTTATATCACCATAGGACAGACCTAAGTTTTTTTGCTAATGCCTTCATATTATTTATTTACATTTGAATCACAGGTTTTCAATATTTTTCAATTTGTTGTCCCCTAATTTTCTAAATGCATATTTCATCACTTGGTGGATTTTAAGGGCTGTACAGTTGACTTGCTATTACTACTCCTTACAGAGCCCTTCAGAGTTTTCCAACAATTTCTAAAGGTCATTTGGTGGTTGGAAAATCACTGTATTAGATAACTGTATTTCATTGATGCTTATCCTTAGCTATGTATTTCCTGTATTTGTAAACACTTGGAGACCCTTATAACTTACCTGTAAATGAACACGTGTGTGAAATTCTCTTTCAGAAGAACATTCTACTTCAGTCTCTGCTGAAGAAATTCACTTATAAAAAATGATATAGATATACTATTAATCTTAAATTTTCCAATCATTACTTACACAAGAAATATCAGTACACTGAACGTGTATGCACACCTCAAGCATTAAAATTCTATAATTAACATAGAGATCAGCTCAAAATTTAAAGAGGTAACCACTGAGAAAAAAAAATGGAAAAAGGAATAAAAATATTAACTACCATGTTTATTCAACTTAAAACTATAGGTTTGAGCTTTTAATCTTGCAGGAGAAATAGAAAGTTTCTACCTCTTACTCCTCTGCTCAGGTTTCCAGGTATTTGGTACTAAGATTGCTATTGGTACTAAGGGTCTTATACTACAGCTGAATACAGGGCTACTTAGTACACTGAAGAAAATGACCACAGTCTTTCTTCTCCTAGATCTCTGCATAAAAATTCTGGTGACATAGAGAAATACTTCCATTTCACTAAATTATATTATTATTATTATTATTCAATTGTTCTAATAATAAATAAGTACTATGTCTTTTCACATGGTGTTGCTAAGAAGTGTAGTTTCCAGGTTAAAAAATCTTTAATGGTAATTATTTGAGAGTGGTCATGAAAGTCTAATGAATCGAATCTATCTGTCTTATCCTGTAATTGTAAGGGGATAAAAAATAGAAAAGTGCAGAGCAACTATATTTTGTATTTTGTTACCACTTAGGACATAAAAATAAAATTATTTTAAAAAATGCGAACATTTCATCCAAATGCAGAAAAAAAAAAAAAAAAAATCAACATATTGTCATGGGTTATCCCTGGATACAAGTCCGTGACAGGGGGGCACAGGCCCCGGGAAAAAAAAACAGAAGAGCGAGGAAAAAAAAAAGGAAGGGGTACTAGCGGGAGAGGGGAAGGGCAGGGAGCTAGTGGATGGGTTTAACAAAAGGAATGCACCAGCACTAGATCTGAGAAGGAACGGTAATTTACTAAATTTAACCAAATCAAACAAAATGAGAGAGAGAAGAGTATCCAAAACCACAATACCATGAGGGAACCACGTGCTGTTCTCTTCGGCGAGCTGATCCGGGCAGCGGGGGAAGCCAGGCGCTCCGTCTGGTCCGGAGCTCCACCCCACTTCCTCTTCGCGCCAAGTCCTCCCCAGGGAAGCTGCACCTCTCCTCCCATCAAGATACTCCACATGCCCATAAGGGGCAGTAAACGGAACCAGAACATTAACTCTTTAACTCCTACTGGTTCACATGATGTTCTGATGTGGAATACTGATCACAAAAGAAAAAATCACCAAACCACAACACATACTGCTGTCATATCATTTTTTTTTGTTTGTTTGTTTGTTTTACTTTCTAACAGTGCTTTTCCTTTGCTTTCCTTGAAATGAATTTCTAGAGTATTCAAAATCTATTGTGCTTTGATTTTACTGAAATATGGTTCTGCTGAAATTTCTCTAGACAGCACAAGGAGGAAAGCAATTTGAATACCTCTGTGCTACAGGTGAAGAGAGGGTAGTAGAGAAGTTACTTGCCCCTTGTCCCACCACAGGCAGTGGCTGAGCCAAGAACAGAGCTGTGAACCTCTAATGTTCCATCTGACTTTGGATGGTTAATTTTCCTCAGCACCACACTTCTTTACTCCAGAGAATAGTTCACTCCATCTCTAGTTGCTCATTTGAGTGCTTATCTAACCTTCAGTTCTTCTGCCAGTCATATTTTCATGTTCTTCACAGTGCTGAAACAGTCTAAGTGATGTATCACTCATGCCATTTCCTTACCTTTCAAACTCAGATTGATGAGGTTCTTATCTACATGACATTGGTAACTACTGTTTGATGCAGTATGCTAGTTTTATAGCTCCATGCACAATTTGATGTGTATCGCCATTGTGTGAAAGAACCAGCTGATCTATATTTTCAGTAATTCATTTGGAAATTCCTCAAGAATTAGAGTTTAGCCTTCCCATTACAGGAACTTATTACCCTTTATAAAAATACTAATTATTTCTAAATTTGTATGAGAATACCACTATGGGAATAGTGTTCTCTAAGAATGCTACAGCAAAGGTTACTCTTCTTGGAGGTTTTATGTACATTGCTAATCTATGATAAATCTTCAGCATCATATTGAAAAATAGAGAAAAAAAAGCTAACATAGCAACTACAATCATCACTATCATCTTCCTCGTAATGAAACTCACATTTATCATGGGTATACATTATACCTTGTGTGCTGTTGACCATTTGTGATTTATTTTGGAGGTCTGGGGATGGGGCTGATACGAGACAAGATAACAAAAAAAAGTTTTTGTTAGAATATGAAATTATTTGATCCATCTATTTCCTTAACAACAATTCTACACAGTGTTAAATTTGTCCATAGTGATCTCAGGCACTATCAAAATGTGATTATCTCATAGCATGTAGAGATAATGATTCCTTTTGATTTTTTCCTGGAAAGATATGTCTCTAATAGGAATAACTCAAAGGAGAGAAAAAAAAAGGATATGCCAAGAAATATAAAAATATGGAAGTGAGAAAAGAAAATATCATAGAAGAGTGCAGTAAGAAATGAGCACATAATGTGTGTTAGTGTAGAAATGTATACGATTGTGTAACTCTATTTATCTGCGTTCTCAGCTGTATGTGTATATAGCTTTATATTGCTACATACAGAGAGAAAATTTCTCAACAAAATAGAGAACAAAACAGTGATACTAAAATCTTTATTGCTTCTTTAAGGATGAACTGGTTTTCTGCAGAACACCATTTTTCTATCTTTATCTGGGCTGCAATAATTCCAATTTCTTGTTCCTCATAATAACAGTTTTGATACTAACTTATTCCACTACCAATTTTTACCTATAGCAGACATCTTCAATTGCTCTCAGACTGCAGATGATTTTGATAGGGAAACATCTGTAGATATTACTATCCTGATTTTAAATTTCTCTGAAGTCTTTCTTCTTTTTTTCCCTGAACCGTCTACATTACTGTAATTTTAGAATGAAAGTAACTTAGCCTCTTTGCAAAACTGCTTATTCAACATGTTGTTAAAAAGCAGATATGATTGGTGCAACATTATCTTCCTAACCAGAATCAAAATCGATCGGATAGTTATGAAAATCTCACCAAAATTCTCAGAGTAGTCTTTAATCTCAATTTTATAGCAACTTCTGGCACTGCGTGAATACATGATTTTGTACAGTCTCTGTGTTTCAGAACAGGAGTAGCTAGGTTTAGTTTGTGGAAGAGAGATAAACTATTTATATTGGGATCAATTGCTTCTAAAGTGCTGGACTGTACTACTTTTGGTTATGGTAGCTACTTAGTAAATACTCAGATAAGACTAATGTGTTTGGAACTGTCAGCAATCTGTACTCCCCCATTACCTGTTCTTCCTTACTCTTTCATGCTCACCACCTCCTCAACATTAAAGATTCATCTGTGACAGTAACCACCACTTTTAAATGTTCTAGAAGCAGTTTGTAGTTGCTTGCAAAATTCCTCTTTGCAACACCATTCTTAATTAAAAAGGAACCCCGCACATTCTGATTCTTCTGCTTTTGCTTCCTAGTAGAAAAGAGAATTCTTTTGGATATGATTATCGATGATAATATTTTTTGCCTTTTATTTTCTGACAAAGCAGACAGGCCGCAAAAGATAGAACTGAGCAAAGTCCTTAGTTTCAACCTATTTAATACGTGTGCATATATTAGCAGAGAGCACCTCACTGACAAAGTCTTACAAGTTTCGGTTGGGATGTCAAGTTGGCATAGTTATTCAACACTCACAGAGGGAGAATCCAAAATATCTACATATTAAATCTCCAGCAGAGCAAAATGAAGAACCAGTAAATCGTTATTCATAGAGTTGCACCATTTTCCCCATCTATAAAACCTCTGAGCAGATTTTGAGAATGAAGTGTTCTCAAATGCCAGACCAGAATAAGATGATTATTGGAATATAATTTCCAAGTTCTCCAATACAGACATTTGTTTTCAAAGTGTGAAACAAGTGTAAAACAGCATAGATTATGTGTTTTTGAAGACTGATCTTTCTACTAGGAAAATGTCTTTATTCATGCTGCAATCTTTACAGTCCCTGTGGTAATATTTTAGAAAAGATTTTTGATATCTGTATAGAAAGTTGTTTACAGATCCTAAAATAAGTTAAGTTTGCAGTAAAATGTAAACCCCAAATGTACTTGAAAATATTTTTTTTTCACATATCCATTGATAGGTATGTTTTACTGAAGGGAATATGAAATATTTGATTGAATATATGGACTAAAATTTAGGATGTACATGGCATTCTCAGAATCAAAGTATAAACAGGGTTGGAAAGAACCTTTGAATATCACTGAATTCAATCTCTGCTCAGAGAAACTGTAATTTCAAAGGCAGAGAAGGTTGTATAGGGCCTTGCCCAATCTATTTCTGACAATTTATGCAGATGGAGATTCAACCACTTTTTGCAGTATCTTATCCCTTCTCAGAGATTCAGAGTAGATAAAGGAGAACAGTAATTAAATCTTTTACTTAGTCTTTTCTATTTCATAAGCTGAGAAAAAAAAGCGCAATACTTGTTTTCCCATTGTGTATCCTCTTGTTTATTCCACTAGATATCTTAGTATTCTTCTACCAGACTCACTCAAGTGCTGCAGAACTGAAAACGTGACTATGTACTCCAGATGCAGCCTCAGAAGAGTCTTACTGAACATAATTCAGAAGCTAACAGCAAATCTGCTTTCTGTTGAAGTTAAAAGAGAGAAACTTTTATTGCATTAATCTCTATTTCTATCAGTAGATATCCTGATGTTTCTGGAAATATATGAACTGACAGCTGGCTAATGCATTTAAATACTCCAGAAGTAATAAAACTAAGTTCACTACATGATTCTTCCAAGTCCAGAATTACTCTTTTCAGTGGATCAATACCAAATCCTGATTCCTAAATTTCATCCAGTATCTTGGATATCATCTACCTATTGATAAATATGCTGAGAAAATGTTCCATCGATTTTAAATGCAATTTTTACCACCATGTTTCTGAAGTCAAGAGGAATTTCTCTGTAAATAAGCATGTCATTTCATCCACAGACAGCAGTCACTTTAAATTATAGTCGGAAACAGATTATGAATATTGTCCCTGTGAAAACTGATGCTTTATTTACTACTGATTTATTAGCATTTGTATAAGTTATTTGAATAAATAAGCATTTACTTAAAGGAGTTCTGCTATGTAGAACTCATTCAAAAGAGAAGATAGATAACCACATTTCCAACCTCAGAGATACTTACGTACGAAAAATGCATTCATACATACTTCCATATTAACTATCACACGTATATGCCACAGCACACTTTATGGTGGTTATATAATTGTTAATTCTAAATTAACTCATTTGTTTTTTTGTGAATATACATTTTTCATATGTGATCCTTTCCTTTAGTCTTCTAGGTTTGCACAATGGATACAATTTAGTTTGCATTGTCTTTACAGAGAATTCAGTTTTCCTGAGCTAGAGACTACTAACATAGCTATTTCATGATGATTTATTGCATATGATTTTACATGTTGTTATGGTTTCTCAGGCTCCCGATGTTTCTTTTACCTTAGATAAACCTCAGATTCTTACAGTGTCGGTATTAGGAAAGAGAGACAGGAAAAAAAGAATCTCCTTACCAGAACAAAAAGTTGGCAAAAGAACCAGTAATAACTTCTGTTTCTCAACTCTATTCTATCTACTGAATTAAATGTAGTAGGACATGTTACTGTTGTGATTATACCTAGTGCTTTTAGGGAATCACAGTCTGTGCATGCAATCTCTACTTTTAAAGGACAGATTGATAAATTCAGAAGAAAGACTATGTGAGATCTGAGGATTACCTTGATCTTTTTGCAACTTACCTGCTTTTTATTCCTAAATAAATTCTTATATAAATTCCCATACATTTTTGAGTAAATCTCAACTGAGATCCAGACATTGTGTTCAGAATCTATGAAGCTAACTTTGAGTTGTAATGTGGATTCTCCATAATCCTTTCCCTTCTAAACAAGACCCTCACTGAACTATCTATTCCAAAGTTCACTACAGTCTCACCTCCAAGTTCAAGGAAATGATTAATCATGACAGACAGAGGTCTAATATGCATGATAACATAAGGCAGCCTGAGGGCTCTTGACTTTAGAAGAAAAAGTTCAGAATTCAGACTCCCTACAAGTGCTGTGAGATACCGGAGAGTAATTTAAGGACTAAAATAATCTAGTTTCCACTGTGTTTAAATAAATGAATATCCAGTCTTACTTTTTAAAAGTATAATATGCAAAAATACTTTCATGTGTTGTGAAATAGCAATGACCAAACAAAAACTTCTGTCCTCAGCCACTTTCTCAGCCTGTATGCAGGTTTTACAAGCAACTTAGAATATAAGAACAGCCAAAATAGTAATATTATGGAAGTGAAATGTAGTTTCATTACAGAACTCTGAAATTACTGCATTTCTATGAAAGTTTTAGTTCATAGTTTAGCCCATGTAAACATCTATAACAAATAGCAGCAGTGAATTCTACCGCTTTAGACACAAGTAGAATTAGGATAGTATCTACTCGATAGTAACTGCTCTTGTCTTGTCTGTACTTCCTATGTCCAGCATTTATTTGATGCTCTTCTCTTTCTTTCAGAAAAAGCAGTGAACAATTTTATATTCCCTTTATCTATGTCTCTCATTATAACATCTGTCATATGCCATATTATTGTCTACATCATCTGTGTATCATATCCTTGCCATGCCTCATGTCCTTTTCTCAGCTGAAAAGTTCTAATCTGTCGAGGCAAACTTCAAGTTGGAGAAGAAATATTGCAGAGATTTCAAAGAACTGTATCTTTCCCATAGAGTAAACTTTTTGTTCTAGATAATACACTCCAGAAATTGTTATTTCAAGGTAAAAAGGCAATAAATTAAATTAATTAGTGAGATTGTTAGTTGTCCTGCTAATATTGAAAATCTCTGTGTAATGACTTGATATAGGAATGAATTTGAAATCAAAGGTGGCATCCAAAATCTTGCATACAAATGTGCAGGAAATACTCAATGAAAAAGAGAGAGGATTAAATCCTGGCACCACAGAAGTCAGAGGGAGTTCCAAAGCCTGTGGCTCCTGAGTTTAGTGAACTCAAATTTTGCATGCAGAAAAGCCAAGAGGCCATGAATTCTTGCTTATATACAGAGATCACTCCATGCAAACATGAAGTGTCCCATTTCCCACATATATGGAAGTTACAAGGATGGTAGACGATGAAATATTAACATGAGAAAGTACTGTAAAATTTAAGTGGATAGAATTTTAAATTCAGCATACCAGAAAAAATACAGAAAAATGCACTAGAGGCTGAGTAAATTATGTTACCTTGAGTTTTTGCATTATATATATTTCAACTAGGCAATAGTATGTACTGAATACATTGAAACATTGTAAAAGTCAAAGGTACTACTCTAACCAGAGTAGAAGATGAACATGTTAAAAACAAACAAAAGGACCTCATGTGGGTTTTAAAATCCATATTCAGTACTTCTTGTCAGTACTGTTCTCTGCAGGAGGAAAAAACAAACAAACAAGGATTGTGGGGAAAAAATGTGAATGAATTAAAATTTTGGGGGGTCATAGTTAATTACAGTTTGTTTTGTTATAACTACTTCTCCATGAATATACATAAGCCTAAAAATCCCATTATGGTTTAATTATACAGCCATTAGAAGAAGAAAATTGCTAATGAAAGCATCTATGAAAAATGCATATCATTTACAAATCCTTACATAGTATAGCACAGATTTTTTTTTTTCCAAATATTGTAGCAAAAAGATGACTCTCTGAGGATTTCAGCATTTCATTTAATAGCTTTTATTCATTATCAAACCTTTAATTATATAGAATTATGAGAGAGCTGGAAATGGAAACCCATTTGTGTGCCATTTTAAATCAGGCATCAGCCTTATTACAGGATGTGAGGTGGGCACATTCTCTCACCTGAGCTGTTGTTTTACCATCTGGATTTTTTCAGTCATAAACTTCAAAATATTTCATTGAGGTATATCATTAACCTTCAACACAATGCTTTAAGGTTTTCAATCTACAGTTTTCCTACCTTTACAATATTGGCAAGCCATGTAATTGTCTTTAGCCTTTACCTGTTAGCAATATTTCATGTAATGATTGTTTGTCATCTGCAATGTATCAATTTGATCTTTGCTAAATTAACTGAACAAAGCTATTCATGTGAGATACAGAATGCATATGCTGCTATAACAATCCCAATAGATTCTTCCACAGGACATATAACCCCAAATTACTTATTCTGCCAAAAAAGTTGTGGTTTTCCATGACAATATCATTTATTTCCTATCAGACTAAAGTATTTACATTTAAAGATTATAATGAATGTTTTCAAGTGTTATTTAAAGTTATTAGGAGGGTCAAGCAAAGACTACTCTTTGCATAGGCATGATGTTTATACTGGAGTTTCTTATTCCGTGCTCTGCAGTGTTGAGTATTTGTCTTTTCTACAGCTCCTGTGACCACCTTTTGTTCAGACTGAGAAACTGAAGAAAGCTATTGCAATTCTTAAATTTGTGTACAGGAACTGTACCAGTTCAAACACAGTTCGGATATATGCAGGTTGCAGCTGATATTGACTTTACCTGCTCAAGTAGTTGGGCAAATCCAATAGCCTGTTTCACATACCATGTCTATATTAGATTCAAAACCTGGGTAAAATTTAAACAGCAATAGAAATGAATAGTTAAAACTTCGCCTGCATGCATCTTCTGCATGAAGACAAAAGAAAAGCTCTGTCTGTTTGAACGGATTCCTTCGTCTATTTGACTGGCAGACCATAATAAGAAGGAGAATGCTATAGTACGTTTGGCATGTAAGTAGTAAAAGTGCTCTTAATTGCTTTCACTACTTAAGAGTCCCTGGAAAAATCCCAAACCCATGGAAGTCCTAGTTGCCTGCGATCCTAAGTGTGGAGGACAAACATAGAAAGCTTTTCATACTTCAGAAAATCCAGCACCTCAGTTGTAAGTGACTTCTTGAAATAAAGAAATTGGAATTCCTCACCCAATTTGGACAACAGTGGTTTTGAAACATGAAGAGAATTGCAGACAGCCGCTAGAAAGAAAAGCATCTCCTCTAGCTGTGTTACTAAGAAACAGTAGCAACTTCCATGTGTTTCTTAAGTGTGTTGATAAAGTCTAATCACAGATTGGAAATGGAGACTTTTTTTTAAATGATGACATGATTTCAGAGATTTTGTAAAAAAAATATTGGTATCTTGGTGCAATAGGTCTGAAATATTTTCAGTGGGTACTGGTGCTGTTCAGCTGAGTACAGTTCCATAATGTCACCTTTTTAGTTGCACCTCTTTTGCTGCGGCTCTCCCTGTTTTTTCCTATGTTCCCACCACAGCAGTTCATAGATATGTTAATTAATAATTCAGGAAAACACATTTTAAACCTGAGCTCAAAAAGTTTTAGTGTACAGATATCTGGCTCAGTAACAGCAGGCATTAGAAGCAAGCACATAAACCATGGCAATTTTTTTCCACAAATGAGAAAATTCTGTTTATCCTCAGGCTGTAAGTGAACTGAAAATCACTTCTTTCTGTAGAGATATTTTGTGGCTATAGTATTTCAGAGATATCCACTGGCAAAAGTAGATGATAGAATAGCTTTCTCTTCACAGAAAAGTGGACACTTAACAGCTTATCTATTTAAAAAACCCAAACATAAAGAGATTAAAAAAATTAAGAGCTTCACATGAAATTATCCAGACCCAAACTGGAATTGTCTACTTGGTATAATGACTGGTAAAATAGCATATGTGCATATTTAAATTCTAACATGTCAAAAATAGTAAACGTGGAAGGCAAGAAGTTATAATGAACTGACGCGAGCCTTTAGAGTGGACAGATATGAAAAGAAAATTGAGTAAGATTTACAAATAATTCTGCTCTGCTGAATTATGAATGTGAGGAAGAAAAGTGATTTATAGGAGCACAAAATTGAAGTTGAATAGACATAAAGGAAAATATTACACTAATTTTAATTATACTATACCATAAAAAATGAAAACTTTCACAGTAATTTGAAGAGCAGAGAATATAACACAATATTTTGTCTAATTTTCTGTTTTGTTTATGCATACACATAAAATTAGCAATCAACCAAGAGGAAAATTAATTTTTATCTCATAGTGAAGTTTAGTCTATGTATGGATTTACTTGATTCCTAAATATATTTGCTGATTAGGTAATTGATAACCTATAGCAATACTGATTTTCAATAGTCAAGTGCAATGAATCATCAATAGTCCCACTGCCAGGAGCTGTTCAATGGGGTGAAGAATGGAGTTGGCTATAAACAGTAAAATATCCACATGTCTTTTAATGTATTCTGAATGAAGTGACCCAAGGAACAGATTTCAGAGATCAAAAATTACATGAATATATTTAAAATCAATCTTTTTTCTTCATAAGATTCATGAGCGACTTAAAAATAAAATGTAAATATCAAACAGTCTTTCTTGTACAGGATGTCTATTTGATCTGCTCCAGATTTGTTTCTGTCACATCAATGTAATGTGTATTCAACTTTGGTCTGTCTTAAGTAAAATTAAAAGAGACTTTAGGTTTTTTTGTTTGTTTGTTTTTTAAAAAAGCTTACTGTTTTTCCCCTCTTATGGATACCCAGGAGCCACATATTCCAAGTTACTTGATATATCATTGGCTTTTTAATATAAATAACTGCTTGGAAATAAATGTGCATTTATACTTTTATCTTTATTTTTTTTTTTTTTTAAGTGCCACATATAATAGGTACTTCCTCTTGAAGCACACACACAGAAAAGAATAATATTGAAATAACAGTTTTTAACAGGATGAAAATTCCACGTTTACTCCTTTCAATCACAAACAAATGTCTTGAAAACATTTCAGTGTAAATTGGATTACATATCTAAAATTGAAAAACATAACATTTCATTAGCTAAAGCAAACAAAGATCACAGAGCAACATTTCTAGACTTACCCACTGCATGATGCAGAGGAAAAGCATGCTTAGACCTGTGGCATCTTAAGGCACAACGGGATTCAGTGTCCCCCCAGTACAGAAGTCATGCTTTGGGGAATTTGGGAAGGCCAAATATCAGCTTTTCACTATTTCATTTGGACTCTGAGGGCTATTGGCAGTGGGTCACTTGGTCTCAGATTCCTGCTTAAATTTTTGAATTTAAGTCAGCCCTAATTTTCTTTTCTTTCTTCTTCTTCTTTTTTTTTTTTTTTTTGTATACATGCTCCATCAACTTTAATTAAATTCTTAATAGCTGCATATAGCTGTAAAGTTGTACTACATTCCAGCAGGCAAACTTCTAGAGTGATTATATGAGTTTTCTCATTTTTTAAAAAATATACTGCACCATTTTGTCTCTTATTTGTTTGGTTCGGCTGATGGAGCGTGCGGTAATTCCTCAAAGGATGATTATGAGTTTTTTCTGTGTGAGTAGATCCATGGTAATGGATTAAGCAATGAGGAAGACCTCTGTGTTTGGTTGTCTTTTCTTCTTTTAGTAAAGCATTCCTTTAACCAAAAATTCCTCTAGAGGTACAGGGGTAATGTTATTCTCACAGTATATCCAGAGTGTTATCTACGGTTTTCTGCTGGCTCTGATGGCAATGTCTTCTTCCCCTCAGATATGGTCTTGATCTCTTAGAATTTGAAATCAGATTGAAATCATAAATAAACAGAAAAAAAATCAGTTATTTCTGATTCAAAGACAAAAACAAGCGTTGTAGAATATCTATCTGACAAAAAACTTTACTAGGACTACATCTGTGAAAAGTTCACAGAGCACTCTAATCTGTGTACTGCATCATAGATGTGCCAGTGACAGAATTTGCCAATGTACATCATACACTCTAATTAATGTTTTGATGAGGATGCTCTTTTAATTATTATTTACATGGTGAAAGTAGAGATAGACCAAGACAAGTTGCAAATGTTTTCCCTTTGCTGATACCTAATTATTCAAGCTCATTAGTATCCTCTTATACTAAAAGTCTTGTTAAGGGCAAAACAGAGTTCCATATATACGGAACAAAGAATTTAGTGTTAGTACAATTAAAGTCTTAACAGTCTAGTACCAATTAATTAATTAAATACAAAATTACAGGAAGGTTTAATTAATAGTATAGTTAAAAATGTAATACAATGACTTTCATCTGTATTACCTCTTTCTTATGAGGTTATGCTCAGTTTTCTACTCTTGACTGTACTTGCTATAGTTATAAACTAAAACTAAAGCAAAACACAATTTGTTAATTGTCAATCTATGACTAAACAGTTCTTACTTCAGAGAAAGAACCTCAATTCAGAATAAACCAAGATAAGCTCAGACATCTTCCTGTACTTGAAGGGAGCATATAAACAGGAGGGGAATGACTGCCTAAATGGGTTGATAGTGACAGGACAGGGGAATGGTTTTAAACTGAGGCAAGAGAGGTTTAGGTTAGATATTAGGAGGAAGTTTTTCCACACAGGGAGTGGTAACATACTGGAACAGGTTGTCCAAGGAGGTTGTGGATGCCCCATCCCTGGAGGCATTCAAGGCCAGGCTGGATGCGGCTCTGGGCAGCCTGGTCTGCTGGTTGGTGACCCTGCACATAGCATGGGGCTGGAACCAGATGATCATTGTGGTCCTTTTCAACTCAGGCCATTCTATGATTCTATGATGAACTCCTGAGACCCTGCACTTGCAGATCAATATGAGGACAGTAATGGCAAATAAAAAAATAAAAAAATAAAGATGTTTAATGTCCTATGATCAACATTAAATTTTTATTTTTCTTCACATCAGAGATATAGCAATTCATCACATGCTTCCCACCACCATTTTAATGTTTTCACCAATTGACATTAATTTACAGCTCTTTGGGTCTAAACACGCTGCTTCTGACATCAGATGCTTGGGCAACTAACTAGAAATTTTATTCTCCCTGTGCAACCAATGAGATAAATATCTTCCTACATACTGTTGGCTTCACGCAGCCTCAGACAACGGAACAAAGCATAATGGTCTGGATCCAGTATGGAGAAATATGTGACATCATTGCTAACTTTGCCCTCTGTCCTTTACAGCTTTGGATGCTCAAAGTTGCTCAGTGTTTTTGTCACAGTGACACCAACAAAATTTAACATCCTATATAGGTCAGATGACTCTAAAAACGTGTTTCTCTCCCTTTACAATACAGAGAACTGAATAGCTTAGTTTAACTGTGGATGCCTGCACCATGGAGAGGGAGTCAAATGCAGTGACTAAGGTCTCTCACTAAACCTCTAATTCTAGCCTTAATTTTGCTTGAGCTTCTGCTATGCTTTTGATTACAATTTAATATCCCTCAGCAACATGCTGCTACAAAAAGAAACAGACGGCTGACTATAAGCAAACAAGTAAGTTCTTGTATTTCTTTGATTGCTGCCAAAAATCTTTCAGGAAAAAGAAAAAAAGAATAAGCTTACCCAAAACCTACCAAAGATTTAGTGAAAAATCAATGGAGAAGTCTATTTTATCCCATACACAGCAAGTGAATATGCTGTCATTGCTGGTTGTTTACAGAGCTGAATGTTTGCAATATTCATCCCTGGATGCAGTTTTAATTTTCCTAAGAGACAGCTGATTGTGCATGCACGTATACTTATACACACTGAGACAGAGCACCCATAAAATATTTTCATTTTTTCCATCCATGGTATCATTTATCTTATTAGTTGTTAGTGCTGCAGTTTCCACTTTAACAGTAATCATGACACATTTGCTACTTGATTTATTTGAATAGCACTGTCAAACACTGCATAAACAATACTGTTCTGGGACCTGGCCAAAACTTTCAAATTACATTTTAATATTTATGTGCCTTCAGACTCCATGAGGAAAAATGCACATACTAGCTTGCCATTTGAACCACTATAATACCAAGCCAGATCAAGAATGTTTCTTCCTACAACTTCTGTAATTTATCATGATAATTCTCTAAGCTGATCCTGAATATTTAAAAATATATATATTATTTTACATTATTAACAACTGGCAATTACAGAAATATTATTTAGCTGAAGTAGGGATGCTTGAAGCTTCCTGGATTGGCTTTCTAAATAGCTGCTGATCATGTACATGACTTCACAGCAACTAACTTCACTACTAATTCTTAAAAGCAATATGAGTAGAGACAGCATGACTTCTGGAGTTTGTTTTTTGAAATGTAATACTTCTCTTCATTTTCTCAGTTAACATCATTCATTAAAATCAAAATGTTTTTTTTTTTTTGTAGCCATTAGCTCATGATACATTAGAACCAGTATTTTTTGTTAGCTGCACATTTTTGATTAGCTGTCTCTAAGGGCAACGATACTTTTCTGCAGCTAGTAAGTCCCACCATAAGAAATACAATAATTATAGGGTATATTCTTTAGCAGAGCACTGATTATTAGTTTCTTGCTACTAATGAAAAATGATAAGGATATTCAGCGTTTTTTTGTTCCTTCCATTCTTCCATGGTGGTTCAGAAATCAGGCACCTAAATGACATTCTTATGCCAGTAAGCTTGGGCTTTTACTTGCTGTACTTCAAAGCTTCTTTTTTAACAGTGACCATCTGGACCTAAATCTCTTATGTTCCATTGGAAGTTAAATTATATTGCTGTGCCGACCATATCACTTAGTGTGAGCTGGTCATTGTATGACAGAACAACAAGAGTAATTACTCATTGTCCTTTGGAATAATAATGATCCTTATATGGAGAGGGCTTGGTCCCATTGTCTCTTAGACAAAATTGCCAGCTGTTAGATCCTGGAGTCAGTATAGAAATGAATACTCTGAAGCATGTCCTGAATGCAGTGGGATTGATCAAGGGCTGAGGAGTCCCTACCCTAGTGGCCTGAGGAGCCCCTGATGTCACTGGCACACAGCCTCCAGGGAGCCACCAGCCCTCACTGCACTGCAATTTCTTCTCCTCTTTTCAAGATCTTTAATTTCCTTAATATGTTAGAGAACGTGAAAGAGAGAGCACGCTTTTCTCTTCCTCTCTCTTTTTCAAGTAGCTGTAATGCAGTTTCATTGACTGGAAATTAAGAGGGATAGGAGGTTCTGATAGACAAACTGATCATGTTGGCTATGTGCCCCTGTAGTTATCAAGGCTAACTACATCATGGGCTACATTAGCAAAAGCACAGCCAGCACGTAAAGTAGTTATCTCTCTCTGTTTAGAACTTGTGAGCATGCAGTGATCTACAGCGTCCACCTCTAGGATAGAAAATGGCAAACTGGTGTAAATCCAGCAGACTATCACTAGGATGGATGAAGGAATGAAGTACGTGGCACACAAATGGCCTCCCAGTATTGATGGTGCCTAGAGAAAGCAGATCCAGACTCTTCTTTGTAGACAAGAGAAACAATAGGCAACAGTCACAAGCTGCAGTAAACATGCTTACTGGAATTAGGAGCAAAATCTGCATGAAAGCAGTTAAAAGTGGTGTGAAATTTCCATCTACAGAGATTTTCAGAATTCTACTAGGTAAAACTCTGAGTAAGTTATCCAACTTGCAGTCAGCCCCTCTTTAGCAGCAGGTTGGATTAATAAACTCCCGAGGTCCCTGCAATAATTCAGATTTTAGAATTACAGTTTTTGTCAAGAGCACACATGTTTAGTACCAAGGGAAGCTAATTGGTTTGCTCAGAACTGGATGAAATAACATGCAGTGAATTAAAGGTCAAGGACTTAGATCCTGGAAGCAAACCAAAAAGCTAAATTATTTGCCAATGTAATGAAACGTTTGGTGAAACACTTAGAACCTACACCTCAAAGTGAACCTACATGTCTCATGAAATGCAAATGAGGTTACTCTAGTCCACAGACACTGCCCCTCACTAACGCTCCACTGCATACTGTCTTGAAGAGGCCCACTCCATTCAGTCCAGAAATCTTAAATAACTTTTCTCTTATTGAATCAATGGAAATTGGTGTGATTAAGTAGTAAAATGGGATTTCAGGAATCTATTCTATTCATTATTTTTCTGTTTCTGTATTCAATTGAATACAGAATTGTCAGAGAGACTCCTGTGATTCAGATAGGTATGTAAATGAAAGCAGCACTAATAGTACATCTAATATCTTTACATACATTACCATTTTAACTTCTGCAACCTGTCTGCTACAGTACAGCTAATATTGTATTCCAGTTACCAATTTATCATGACTGACATTATTACTGCTGTTGTCACCTTGAGTGCCTTACATGACCAGATCACTGTCTGCTGAGACAAAGCGTGTGATGTACAGCAACTATTATAATAGAAAAATTATTCTTTAAAATCTGGAAATGTTTGTTTTTTGCATTCTCTAACAGTTTCAGCTTATTTTCACACTTGAAATGAAAATTTCTTCCTGCCTAGCCTCCACTGCACCACACAAATTTGTGGAGGGAAAGTGATTTAGTTTTAAGGCTATTGTGTTTCATCATTTTTATTGGGATTCTGAAAATTAAAAGCTTCTGAAATAACGTAGTTAGGCAGTTCAAAGAAAATCTTGGAAGTGTGATCCCTTACTGCTCAAGAAACCAGAAAACAAACCAGGAAAGTAATATATCATTTTCCATTTTAAGTTCCTTGCTATTTTTTCAGGATCTGCCTCCTGAGAGAAACAGCAGTGTTTGAGTTCCCTCTCTCCTTTCTTTCTAAGTTCCAATGACTGCCTCAAAACAATACGGTCCATAAATCAGATTAGAAATATCAGATGATCGTATTACAACACTGGAAGAGCTAGCTATTAGGAGAACAAGGAGGGCAAACACACACACTCAAAGAGTACACTATATATATTTAATGGTCCAAAATCAAACTAGTATATTCTGTTTTCTATATTTTGTCTAAATCTCCTTCAGGAAAATGGGACATTTTTACTGAACTTCATAAATTACTCAGATAAAAATGAAATCTTGATGATATTCTCTTTATAAAACTTTATGCTGTGGATTGAATGGTCCATTCTCAAAGCTGCTGGAATCTTCAGAAGAATCTTAAGAAAGCGAGCTTTTCTCCAAAGTCTATGTCATCTCTCTCAGAAAAGACAAAGGCAAAGACATATGTAAAAATCTCAACTTTAACTCCAAAAGGAAGTGATGTAAACTTTTGCTAGGGTATGTATCTTGTTGTCTGTTGTCGTGATCGATCTATTCAGGCTGTATTAACCCTTTGCGAGACTGATCAATTACCTGATCAGGGCCAAGAACTGCATAAGACACCAATATGATGTGCAGAAAAATGGCCTTTAATCACACGTGGCATTCGTTTAAATACTTTCTTGCTGTACTTCGTCTACACCCCTAAAGGTGTATTGTCCAATTACTGAGCTCGGGGGGCACTATCCCGTGACATCCCGTAGCCTCGCTGTCGCCTAATACAACAGTTGCCTTTATCTATGTATCTCACCAACTTAATCTGTGAATTCAATTTTTTTCTATTTTGCTTTATGCCTTACCTCCCTGCCAGGCCCCAGCCACCCTCTGATTGCCCATCCAAAGTTACCCAGTGAAGAACTTACCCAGTGAATCTCAAGAGAAATTAAAATAATGTTGTTTAGTCAAAGTTTCTTGCTCTGGAATACACTGGAATATTATTTCCGTATAGTTGTGACTCTACAGACTGCTAAAATGTAGTAGACCTCTCTGCTTCCCTGAGAGGTTGTTTTTTGAATTGGACATAGCCTATGGAAATTATTCTGTCATCTTTCCATGAAAGAATTACAGAAGGTGATCCTTTTTCTATAATTAATTACTCTCTGAGATGTATTTGCTGCTTAGGTTCTTGCTAAAATTGATGCTTTCATGTTTCTTTCTGTGTTAGGGGAGAATATGTATTGTTCATGGTGCTTGGTGTTACAGACTTGGAACAGAGTTGACATTTTCTATTCACAGTAGTTAATCCACCTGTGAATATGAATATCTAATCCTTTTAAACATTTTCCCTTTGGAAATATTAACGTGTGCATTTTCTTGTGGAAATCCACTACTTTTTTCTTTATAGCATAATTAGAAAAAAATTGGTTATATTTTATAATTGACTTGGTTTTTCTTTATTATTATTACATTTGTCATTTATTTTATTTTACCATATCATTTATTGTTGCCTTTTTCATCTTTAACTTACACCTTTTCTCTCTCCTATTTTCTCTTGTATTTTTCAGGCAACATTTAGTTAAAAAGAATAACTAAAAGAACATTCTAATAATAAATAGACATGTGCAGATGTGGCTCTTTTAAAATTTTATGGTATTATTTTATTTGCTTTTGTTTTGGATTCTAAACACTATGCTGAAATATTACTTCTACATTTGAGAGCTAAAAAAACCCATAAATTTATCCTTTTATCTTCCAAAAGTTCTTGGCAATGCCAGGCAGTACAAGCTAATCAAAATTTATGTTCTGAAGACCTATAGTTAGAAAGAAGATTCATGGATCATGTACAGAATGCACCTAATAGCATTTGCTTTGTTCATAAATAGTGTAAGGCTGCTCTGTTAAGTAGGGCAAACAAAGCTAAAATATCATTATGACACAGTGATCTTACAAAGAGTACGCAGTGGCAGGTAGAGAACATAGCCCATGTAATACCCAACAAAGTTGGAAATGTGCCTGACACAATTCTCAGGAGCTGACTAAATCTTTTTACTCTTAAAACTAGTTGGCTTTGTGGCTGCACAAACAGAACAACTCAATGAAATAATTAGGCTTCATTTCATAAGCTGGTGTGCCATGGGGAAAGCTGTCTGGTATTGGCATGATAGAATTGAGTTGAGTTTTAAAGTCCACAGAGATGATGAAGGGACTGAAGCACCTCTCCTATGAGAAAAGACTGGGAGAGCTGGGACTGTTCAACCTCCAGAAGAGGAGGCTCAGGGGATCTCAGCATATAAACCTGCAAGGGAGTACACAGATGGATGTGTGCTGGGCTTTACTCAGCGGTGTCCAGCAACAGAACAAGATGCAAACTGGAACACAGGTTCAATCTGTGTTTTGTGTTTTAGTTCATGCAAAACAGTCTCACAAATGCTATTAATTTCTATCAGTTGGCTGTACACTATAACTCTGATTTACTTTAAACTTGCAAGGGTAAGTTTAGAGAGAATAATGTAAAATTGCCCATCACTCATTTGACATGGGCTAAGAGCATGTTATGGGACTTATTTCTTGTGTGAGTCCTTCGTCTGACTGTTAAAAATTATAAAGAAACTATACTGAAATGAGATACTATCTTTAAATGGTTCTTCAGATGTATTTTGTGCTGATATTTGCAACTTTCCTTCCTACTTGATCCTTAATCCATGTGTCTCGGTCAACCTCCAGTGCTGACCAAGCACACTGATCTAGTATAGTACTCTCATTTATCTCAAACCAAGACACTAGCTCCAGGATTTCCATTCTGAACCAGTGCAAACTTCTCTCATATTTCCCTCAGTCATACAAATAAAGATTTGATAGCTTAAAATTAAAGAAATTCCTCTGTTTATGAAGAGGAAGTAGCATTTTCTGACTTGTTACATATCCACAGAACAATCATGTAAGTTGGGCACTTGACAAACATAATGGTATCTGACATTTGCCAGCATGGTCTGTGTAAGGTTAACAGGTATACAGAAACGTTAGGCTGATAAGAACAGTTAAATACAAAGAGAAGGTGCGCACCAGTGTTGTAGGCTTGCAAAGGAACTCCACAAGAAGTAATCTCCAGGAAGAGATCCTTCTTCAGTGGAAGTCAGCCCTTAAATGGGGTCTAGGAGAGGTGGAGCCTAGATCCACCCCTTCCAGGCACACAGGTGAATTGCCTTCACCTGTGCTCCCATGGCTGACTGAGCGCTTGCCTCAGATGGTCAAACAGAGGTTCAGGCCGTGATTCAACAGTTCCCATACAGTCTGTTATAGATGGAAAAAACTTTTAAACAAACAAATAAACAAAAGGAATAATTCCTACTTCATTAATGCCAAATTATGTCATTCAGATAGGAGAATGCTGGGTGAAAAATAACAGAATAAAGAGTTTTAAAAGAGCTTACTAAATAATGAGCTCATTCTGTTGGTTTTTTTTTTGTTGTTGTTGATTTGTTTTTTAATCAACCCTTGGTCTGGGATAATACGTTTTAATTGTCATAAATTACTATCACTATGTACATTTCTATTTTCACAGAAGTTGTTCAAGAGTTTGATCTGTTATGGAAGATCATTCTACATTGAAATGCAAAATTATAGTCAGTAAATATTAATCTAAAAGACTTTGGTTTTAGCACTGCTGGAAATGTCATTGTAAGTATGACAGTGTGCCATCATTTTGACTCTTTCCCTGCAGTCCATAAATCCACTTTGTATTTAATTAGTACTTATATTGAAAGTAAAATGCACTGGGAAAAAAAAGATTTCATAAGGCCAAACTTCTATATAGTGCGAGAACAGTATTCCCATAGTCAGGATATTAATTATTCTTAGCTTAGTATACAAAATAATTCTTACTGGTACAACTACAGAAATCTGAAATCCTGCTTTGTTATCATCTCCAAGAATACTGTACGAAGTACCAAATTTGACAATGCATTATTCTTTGGCTTTATTCTTATCTGGATTATTCAACCTATTACAATGCCCAGCAAGCACTGTGCTTTAGGATTCAGCCATATAACTGCAATCAAACTATGTATGGAATGGAAAAACAGAAATCAGGGTGACAGAGGGTGACTGGGCTGGAAATCAGCCCAGAGAGGTTGTGGAGTCTACTTCTCTGGAGATATTCAAAACCTGTCTGGATGCATTATTGTGCAACCTACTCTACTTTAGCAGGGAGGTTGGACGAGATGATATCCACAGGTCCCTTCCAATCCCTACAATTCTGCAATTCTGTGGGGAAAAAAAAAAACAACAAAACAACAACAACAACAAAACCTATATGTGTAAGTTCACAGAGAGCGTTTCCAAAAAATAGCAGGAATTCTTCAGAAGAACATATCTTTCTCCCATAAGGGGATGGAAAAGGGATTCAGAATACATAATAAGGCTCGAAAAAGAAGGAACTCTATAGAAGAGTGTACAGGAAAGAGAAAATCAGTGTAGCTGTTTTAGGAGCCTTCCTTTGTCACTTGCTGTTCTCTCAGAAGGCACTATCCAGAGCATAACTGTACAGCTGTAAGCACACCTCGTAAGTTTGGAGGCAGCTGTTGTTTGTGGCTTTTGTATAGATAGATAGGCCAATCTAATATTCTTCCCAAACCAATAATTTAATGTTAAATCAGTTTAGGACATGTAGCACGTCAGTTGCATACGGGGAAGTATGCACAATTCCTCCATATTTAAAAGATTATTGAAGATAAACTTGGCTGTAAATGATAACAATAATAAATAACCCTCATCTCTTCAGTAATAATTTCTACTTTTTAAAGTAAAAGAATTATTTAGATAGAACGATAAATTGAATTAAGAGACAAATATGAAAAAATGTAGCTAATGAATCGTGAATCTATGATTCAGTCCCCAGAGGCATATTTTATCCAGTTTCCCATTATTATGATGGGAATTCCTCGATATGCTTGGATTCCTCATTATCTCATTCCAAAATAAGGCATCTGGTCAATGCTTGCCCTCTAGGCATGCCTTTGAATACATGGAGAAAGACAAAATCTCTCCATCTACTTCTGTCAAAACCATCAAGATTTCCTTTTCCCACATCAGATAAGAAGATAAAAATGTTCACTCATAACTGTACAATACCTCAAGACTAATTTCAGCAGAATATTTCCTGATGTAAAGAGTAAAAAGATGAAGGAAAAGTTACACTGTTGGAAATGAAGTCAATGAAACAATGAAACAAACTTAGTCCAAACGCATCGTGAAATAATGAAAGATACTTAAAGGTTTTTGAAAAACATTGTCATTGCAAAACAGCAACAAACTGCTCAAGAGAGAAGTATAGTAGGAAAATGAATTACAGAGAAGAATCTGAAGTAAAAGCAGAAACTCAGTTCTTGGAAACCTATTTGCGCATAAACATTGTTGTCATGATTTTTACATAATGTAAATTACAAAATTGAGCTGCTTTCTAACCCTTAAAATCTTTTTAGCAGGTCTTCAAATAGACACAATTAAGAAGATATTGCTAAAGTTACTGGGAGAAATAGAATCTGGGTTGACAATGCTATGAAATAATACCACAAGCAATGTTACAATTGCTTTTTAGGTCAAAATTTGATGATCAAATGAAACCTATTATGAGTTGCTGATAAGAAAATGGTGTGATTATGTTTACATGCACCTATTGTGGGCTATTTTGTGTATATGAGGTGAGTAGGTAGTTCAGATTCATCAAAGTGAGAGTGTTTTTATAGACTTTGGAGGTGACAGTCATGGCTCTTCAGAATTTAAGAACAGAACTGCAAAAGGTATACTTCATCTGATAAAACTCAGCATCCTATCTTCTCTGTGATATTAGCCTAACTGTTAACATGAAGAGAAACAATCATAGAACCATAGAATCACAAGGTTGGAAAGGACTGCAAGATCATCTAGTCCAGTCATCCTCTCATTACTACTACTACCACAAGCCACTAAACCATATCTTGTAGCTCCTCATCCAGACGTCTCTTGAACACTACCAGGGACAGCGACTCCACCACCTCCCTGGGCAGCCATTCCATTGCCTGACCACACTCTCAGGGAGAAAAAGTTTTTCCTAATGTCTAACCTAAACCTCCTCTGGCACAACTTGTGACCATTGCCTCAGGTCCTGATGATGCCTGGGAGAAGAGGCACAACCACTCCTCATCACTACCTCTCTTCAGGAAGTTGTAGAGTGCAATAAGGTCTCCCCTGAGCCTCCTCAATGCTATAGGAGAGGCTGAAAGAAGTTAACATAATACTTTTTTTTTCCTACAGAGTGTTTTTTGTTCTTTTTATTGCCTACAAAGAAAGCTAAATGCAACTAGGTAATCAGGTTACAAGCCTCAGTTTAGATGGGATTAATCCAGAGCTCAATTTGGAAATCTTTAGCTGTTATTTATCCTAGAGAAGCAAACAGACTTAAAAAGGTATTTGGACAGACTCTTGAATTTTAAGGTCTCTCTGATCTGACATCCTGCGTAGCATAGATCAGAGAATTCTGCCTAAGTTAATGGAATAATCTGACAGTAGCTAGTAGAATACATACGCAGAAGAGTAGAAAGACCTCGTAGTAGCTATATTATAGATATATGAGTACTGAAAGCTTGACAGCTCTTTATTTTTAAAACATATGCTTAACAATCCATTGGCAGAGAAGATGCAATTAACATAACAGTCTCTTCCCCCATCTCTGTCCCCAGTGAATACTAGCCCAAATGCCTGCAAACACTCTAGTACTTGCTTGTTTCCATTATCTCGGGGAACAGCAACAAGAGCACCGTGTTAGGGCCTGACAGTTACCCTAGAGAAAGAATAACAATTAACTTTGTTTCCAGCCAGCATCTGAGGCAGGAAGAAAATCATTGTGAAGTTTCTGTTATTTTTCTCATTAGCCTGTGCAATATGCCAGGAGCTGGATTGTGCAAAGAAGGCTTTAGAGTTCCAGCTTATTGCTACACTTAATCAGGGTAGCTGCACAGCTTGTATGTTTCTTAAAGGATTTAAAAACATAAATCCAAATTTCGGTACATCTTCAGCTGCACCTGAAATTAAAACTAATCGTTCTCCTTTTAGTCCATCTCATCATGTGTAATGTATCCTTCCAAACTAAATTAATGATAGATATATAGGAAGAATTTGAGGATTTTCCCTTGCTCCTCCCATGTAAGTAATGTCTGTGACTGACTTGGAAGTTGAGGGCAGAGGTATCACACTCTGAAAAACAATGAGTTTCCGAGGTTTTAACAAGATTTACTCTCCCTCTGCCACATACCTGAACTCCAGACACCTGAAGTGTGTATTTAAACAACACACACGAAATCATATTTCATTCATTTGAACAAGGTTGTTGCTGTGTGAAAACTTTTCATGCAGATAACTCTTCTGTGTGGGTGGATGTGGAGATGCAGAAAAATTGTGTATCAGAGATTATAACCCCAAGTCTCTCTTTTTATTTTTCACTCCACAGCAATTGAGAAAATAACATGGCTTGACAAAGATCCAGTTCATGAGGCTATTGACCAGGCACACAAGGCTGTGACCTGCTCACAATCAAAGAGAACAAAACCCCAAATAAAATGCTGATACAGTATTTGAATTTAATTTGGTAGTGAAAAAGCAGGTTCAACTAGAAAGTGATTTTAATTTTTAGAAGTTGACAAAAGCACACAGTATAAATCACACAAGATAAACCTAAAATTTTGCAATCCCAAAATGATCTTTTTCCTTCTTTCTATTTGCAGTTTTTTTATGTTGGTGATGTTTTGTTTCTTTCTTTTTTTGGGGGGGGTGGGGGAGGAGGGGTGTGTGGGAGTGGGAAAGTAATTTTAATCAAATTCAGCCCGCAAATATTCACAGCGAATTATTACAATTTGTTTAATTTGAAAAAAGAAGGAATGATTCTTTTTAAACTTCCCTCCCTTTTCCTTTTAACAAGTCTCTGACCTGGATGTTGATTTACAGACTGTTTTGGATGCATTCTTTTTTCATATTTACAGAATAAAGCGTACAAGAAGCCTCACTAAGCTTCAGAATATCTATCACCATCATGTTTTAATTCAAAACTCTAGAATATATATTTTTTTAATATCTGACTTTGCACATAGTCGCTGCATTGTTCCTTGACTGATTCTCCAAGACTTGCTGCCTCATCATGATATAATGTCAAGTTTGATATCCTGCATTTTTGTTGGCTCCAGTTGCTGGCTCCAGTTGCTCCTAAAGGGACACACCACTGGCCACCACTGAATATTAGGAAAACTTTTTCTCAAAATGAGTGGTGAGGCATTGGGACAGGCTGCCCAATGAGATGATGGAGTCACCATCCACAGAGGTTTTCAAGAAAAGAGTAGATGTTGCACTGAGTGATGTGGTCTAGAGTGGTCATAGGGTTGATGGTTGAACTATGGGATGTTTGTGGTCTTTCCAACCTTAATGATTCTATGATTCTGTGATATGAACAGCAGCAGTTGTGCTCTGGGAGAGTAGGTTTAAGGAAGAGAAAAACTGCCGTGCAACAACAGCTGGAAGAGAGAGGTAAGAAATGGGAGAGAAACAGCCTTGCAGCCACCAAAGGCAGTGCAGAAGAAGGGCAGAAAGTGCTCCAGCCACAGAGCAGAAGTTTTCTGCAGCCCAGGAGAGGCCCATGGTGGAGCAGAATGTTCCTCTATAGCTCATGGGTACCACTTGGAGCAGATCTGACCATGCAGAGATGGAGCGTTATAGGCTGTTGCATTTGCAAAACAGAGAGTTTTCACTGCTCTAGTCTGTTAGTAGTTGGCAGTAAAATACATTAATGTCTCTTATGCTGAGTCTATTTTGCCTGTGACAGTAACTGGCGTGTGATCTCCCTGTCCTTATCTCAGTGCCTGAGCCCTTTCTCATTGTATTTTCTCCCTCTCTTTCTCTGAGGATATGTAATAGAGAACAGTTATAGTGGTGTTTAGCTGCCCATCAGGGTGAAATCACCACAGTATTATGAAGTATATACGTATAAATACATACACATATATATAGAAAGCATAACTTTAGTATACATACTTTCTGTACATACACCTTACTTTCACTAAATGGTACAGTGACATTTCAAAGAAAACAAAGCTTTAATTTTTGCTTGCCTTTTTCAGATTTCAAAAACCTTCTCAAAGGTTTTTGATGTTTTGACACATTTCCCCTGCTAAGATTTTCAAAAGGTTTATTTATTTATTTTTAAATTTTCAGTGGGAACAGAAGCAAGGAAAGAGAAGAAATATTAACATAAAAATACACAGGGGTATGTAAATGGCCTTTGAAGTCTAACTTCAGTGATTCTTTTCTTTTTCTTAGAATTGGCTCTGTTCGTTTACAATCATGTCCCCTAAAGAAAGACAGTAGGGAATGAATTAAGAACCTGCTTCAATTAGTTTACTCATTCATTAGGAATGCTCTTCTGGGGCAGAGAGTAGCTGAAATACTGAAAGAGGAGTTTCAAAGATGAAGGCTTCTTTTGCAACATAACCCAGATGTAACAATAATTGTATGAAAAATATGATGCATTACAACCAGATTATCAAAGTAATATATTGAAATGATGCAGAAAATTAAAATATTATTCAAAGATTAATTCAGGTGATGTACATTTTGCCTTACCTATTTTTTCTCATTGAAAAGAAACTTTATGAGATTTAACCTTATGTGAATGATTTTAAAATATGATTCAAAAACATAACGATAAATTTTCTTGTCCTGAACAGATACAGTTTCACTTAAATCAATGAAAAATCTGTTACTGGTTTCACAACACTCTACAATGTCTGAAAAGCTAGTAATGACCATAAAATATTCTAAAACTATTTTTTTATATTTCTTTACCTCTCAAGTCATATGAGAAACACAGGTTGAAGCTTAAATCCTGATTTAAGACTTTATACAATACAGCACTAGAAATTTAAATAATTCGAATGAATGATCATGTTTATCTCATGAACCATGTACGTAAAAAGTACAGACAACATCAAAAATAACAAAATAGCCACCAATGATAACAATAACAAACAAATCCAGAAACATGTTTAATTGAGAAAACATTATACTCCTAAACTATTCACCACCAAAACTTATTAAAATTGAGTTTCTTAAAATAACTGGATGTCTGGATGTTAAAAGTTAATCAAGACTTCTTATATCTATTCAAAAGATATTTATTTCTTCTTACAGAGAAGACTGACAAAACTCACAGTAACTGGAATCAGTTTTAGTGAAGTTCTATCCAAATTAAAAGTAGGATGGGGTAGATATGAGGTGTTTGGGGTTTTTTTTTGTGACTAAGCAAATAATAATAGAAAAATTTTCAGCTGTGAAGATGGATTATCTCTTCTGAGAGAAACAAATTTGCTTCTTTTGCTCTACAGTGAGATATGAGTTATGGTTCCAGACAACATCAAAAATAACAAAATAGCCACCAATGATAACAATAACAAACAAATCCAGAAACATGTTTAACTGAGAAAACATTATACTCCTAAACTATTCACCACCAAAACTTATTAAAATTGAGTTTCTTAAAATAACTGGATGTTATGGTTCTCTGGAAAACAAATAAAACAGAAAGGAAAATAAAAAGAAAACTTCATACTTTGCTTCGGGAGTGGGATACTTTATGAGACAGGTAAAAATATGCTTAGAATTGACTGATATATTTTCCCTCAAGTATTTTTAGTATCTTAAATTTTTTAAATAATTTTAAATGCAAAAAACTTTATTTTACCAAAAATGATGCTCAAAGAGTAACCAGAATCTGGCAAATCAAATTTAAAATACTTCAAATGTTATATAAAATTGATGAATTCATTTATGTAATCATTTCAAGTAAACAACAGGAATTCAGAAACCTATTTCATTCTCTGGCTATTATGAGTAAAGAAAATAAATTTTTAATTGGTTCTTGAAATATTTTTACACTGATGCAAAGAGTTTTGTCTATCAAGATAAATATTCACTTGGCATCCTGTCACAGATCCAGTACACCCATTGTTACTTGCCTCTCAAATAACCAAGGCATCTAAATGGCAGTAGACTCATCTCATTAGGCAACAGCATGTCTAATGTAGGTCAGCCAAATCATTCTCCTGATTCAATCAGCTGCACCAATTGAATTGCTCTTGACTAGAAGACAATCTTTAAATGCATTCAGACAACAAAGTTTGGTTTATTAATCATCAGCTGACTCCAATCTCTGTATCTTGGCTTTGTCTATAAAAAAAAAAAAAAGAAGATATTAAAATAAAATGATAATGTTTTGTAAGATGAAAAAAAAATAGTGCTTCCATACAGAACATTAAAAAGGAATTAATATAGTTTGTAGGAGTTGAAGGAGATACTCTGAAATACATGTATCTTAAAAACTCCTAATATCCTAAGACATCCCTTCACATAGATATCCTGCAAGCAATGTCCTGTGTCTCACAGTATATTAAGTAGGTCTCTGAAATCTTTCAAACTTCATAAAATATGTGATTACTTTGTTCATCCTGTATTATCTAAAAGAAGTAAGTGTGTTTCATGACAGCCTAGATGTTTGTATATAATATAAGCAAGTTATTCATGTTTTATACATAAATATACGTACATGTTGGTGGTGAAGGTATAGGGAAAGTTCCTACTGATGCGTGTTGTAATAATAGCATGGAGAACAGAGGAACAGACTCGGACAGTTCAGAGGAAAATCAGGACAAAAAGCGTAGATATGTTTCTGGTAAATAGGAGGAGAAGACCTTAAAAAGCATGTTCTTTATTGACAATTTTAAAGCCCATTTATTTTTTATTATGGAGATCCACTGACTCTAGAGATGTTGAAGGCACAAATTCTGAATTAAATATCTCTGGGTGGTGTAAAAATCAGTTTGTATCTGTGAAACTTCCATCTGTGAGGTAAAGACAGAGAACGAAGTTTTTTTTTCTTCTGTTACAAATGAAAATGCAGTAGAGGCCGTTATTTAAAACGAGTTTTCACAAAAGCTTAGACCTTGCTGTGTTGTGCTTGAGACTTTTTTAATGACTGCTAACGCATTTATCAACACACTCAACACTGAACCAAACTTCTCAGAAGTTGGCCATGCATGCTTCTGCTTATTGAACTGAGGACTTTATGAGTGTACTCATTTCATCTGAAGACACATCAGATGGCAGAGAGCTTTACCTAAAAATAAGACCCACTATCAGTACCACCACGCCATGTCAACTTTTTTGAGATCTTATAGTTAATTCACAGTCCCACTGCTTTTCTACCTTTTAAGAAGTCAACTACCTGAAATGATTCAATAGCTTCACTGGTGTAATATGGAAAATTATACTAACGTAATTTTGTAAAAGAAATGGAGACCACTGTAGGAGAGTAGATTGTGAGATCATCCAGCAGAAAAGACAATTACGCCTGCACAATAAACAGGCATCTTCCTCCCTTGGCATGTCCTCCTAAACACTCTCTAAGCCAAGCAACTGGCAAGGAGCATTCACTACAGATGGATCAGCAATAGCTGATATAATACCGTACAGCTGGTATGGTGGAAACAGTTGAAATGATCTTTGCTTTGTGCTTACCAGATTTTTTTTTCCCTCTGCACATAAAAGCAGGGAAGTGTTTTTTCATGACCAGCAGCAATAATCTATAAAACTTCTTTGTAATCAAGAGGGTGTTTGAGCAAACTGCCCCCATGCTGCTTCCTCTCCCCTTGCCCTCCTGCTTCTGAGTCACTTTCAGATGCACTTGAACATTATCTCCACTGTAAATGGACAGCAGATTGTTTGGGCTGTGATTAAATTAGGCAGGCACAGGTGGCATCACCTATTGTAAGTTTGTCAATTTTTATGACTGCTGCAGCAGCTGCTCTTCTTTATCTTTTAATAACTCAGCAAAGAGGGGAGGGAAAGGATGCTGAACCCACGAGCTGAAGTACATGAAATACCTCCCATTGGTATCAGAGGATCAGGATATTACCTATGTCATTGCACAGTGACAGCCTTCTCCCCTGATTTCCAGGGGAGATTTTGGGATGAAAAGACTTTAAATCAGCAGTAGGGAAGAAATGCTCTGCAGTGTTTGCTTTGTCCTTTAACTTAGGTTTGGTTAATGACTTGGGAAAATTTACAGAGCCCTATAAAAGAGGTTGCTGTTTCAGAGAATTCTCTTAAAAGATCACATTATCCAGTGATTTGGAAGCAATAATCCTTAGATTTCAGTGCCATTTTAGTTAGTACAAAAATAAATTAGCTCTGTTTCTTACTCTTATCAACACAAGCTGTATTACATATCTGAAATTTTGGGTATTTTTGTTCTTTTCTTGATGGCGAGCATTCTAGCTTCACTGTTACTAGTTCCTTCTATTTATAAACATTTTACCATGTACTATAGAACTGTAGAAGATGTATTAATATGTTAATTTGGTAAAGTTTTTCTCAATAGCAAAGCACACACCCACTTACTCAAACTTCTCTCGCTCTTCCATTGTAGGACAGGAGACAAGGTAAAAAGGGAAAAAGTGAGCAAAAAAAAGTTAAGGAAAAGAATAAAGAAAAGAAAAAAAAGGCAGTAAAGAAAACATGTGGGTTGAGATAAAAAAATATTTAATAAGTGAAGTGGTGGAAAAAGAGAAGGAAAATGAACCAAACCAAAGACAATTATTTACCACCTCCCATGTGCTGACTGATACCCAGCCAGTTCCCAAGCAATAAATGGCTAACTTCCCTAAGCTGTTCAATTGAGGCCATATGGAAAGCACCAATTAAGATAAAATTTCAAATGTTTTACTGCGAATGAATGATAAAGAATAACAGCAATGAACCGGCCATGGAAAAATGAGAGCCCATTGGCTCTCATTGCCCACAGCAACAATTGATCTAAGAAAAGCCCACCAGCAGAGGAAATACAGAGATGAACGCCCTGTGCAGAAGCTCTAATATTCAGTGCCAAATATGAATTTAAGCAAACGTAATGTGGAAAGGATTTAAAGGAATAACCCTTAAAGCAATAACCATGCCATGATCAGAGAGAGTGTGGTGGTTGTATTCATAAGGGTGATGTGCACCTTTGGCATGAGCTGCAAGGGAATTTAGGTGATTACAGCCGCCAAATGTGGGAGAAAACTGTATTCAGGCAAATTGACTTATTTATCCAGAACCTGACTCTGTATATCATAGTTACAATAGGAAAATATCACAACGGTGTCTTTGAAATGAATTTGAAACATTTTTCCATCCTAAGTACTTGATTATAACATTGTGACTCCATATTTGTAAATTTGTGTTGTACTGATCTACATCTTTGCAAGAAATCCAAGTGAGAAGGACTTGTTAGACATCAAGTTACTTTTCATCAGTTTAATAATTTAAAAACCATTAGTATTTAGAAACATTCGGAGTAGTACATTGCTGGCATGGATTTTGGCTTATATTAATATCCACATTCTGAATGTAGAGTCACTGTCCAAACATCTGCCCATATCAGCTTGTCTATACCTTCTTTCCTAAAAATAAAGTATTGGCTTCATATAATGATTGTTGTTATTTCTAGATATGCATAGATTCTTTGAGTAGGCAAGCACCGTCCCATTTCTGAGATCAGATGTAATCTCTAGAAAGGTCTCTCAGTATTGCTAAGCAGTCATTTACTTCCCAACTCTGTGAAAAAAACTGGCATTTTGTCTCCAGCACAGCACAAAGCAGGACAATTCTGAATATTCAAGCAGTAAAATAAGTGCAGAAGCCTGCATAAAAAAAATAACCACATCCAGCAGAAAATTAAGTCCAGAGAGCGAGAGAGGGAAAAGCATGATAGATATTGAGTAAAAACGGGAAATTATCAACTAGATATGGGACATACAGTTAGAATGTAGTGAAGAGATACATTAGTACTGGTTAAAGTTCATTTAATAGAAATGTAGATATCCTGTCTGATCTTTCAAGCAGGTTTACTAGCCTGTGTTTCTGTTGGCTTGTGATTTTGTGTAACGGGATGTGGCATTTTTGATCCAGCCACAGGTATTCGATACCTGGATTTACCTCGCTCTGCCTTACATAGACAGCTAGACATCTAAGGAAATATTAAGCACGTGAATAGTAGCTTTAAGCACAAAAGAATTTATTAGAGGCCAAATCCAAAGCCTGTGCAAATCAAAGCAGTCTTCATTGACTGTTTTTTTTCTTGAAGACAAGTTGTCAGTGTGTTTTCTGACATTTATATTATTTGTCCTTTTTAGAATCGTAGAATCCTCAGAGTTGGAAGGGTTCTTTAAAGGTCATCTAAACAAACTCCCCTGCAGTGAAAAGGGGCACATACAGCTAGATCAGGTTGCTCAGAGCCTGGACCAGCTTGGCTTTGAAAGCCTCAAAGTATGGGACATACACCACATCTCTGGGCAACCTTTTCCAATACCTCACCACCCTCATTGTAAATGACTTTTTCCTTATATCGAGCCTAAATCTACCCTCTCTAAGCTTGAAACCATTTCCCCTTTTCCCGTCACAACACGCCCTGCTAAACACTCTCTCCCCTTCCTTCCTGAAGCTCCTCATTAGATACTGACAGGCTTCTATCAGGTCACATCGCAGCCATCTCTTCTCCATGCTGAACAGCCCCAGCTCTCAGCCTGTCCTCACAGGAAGGTGATCCCTTGGATCATTTCTGTTGCCTTCCTCTGGACACACTCCAACAGGCCTATGTCCTATGTAGGTAGCAATGGTCCTGTTCTCCTTGAAGAAGAGAAAAAAACCCAAACTCTAAATCCCTTGTGTCTTATTCGTGGACAAAGACAAAAGCAAAACTCTGAAAAACATGATTTCTGGGAGCTCCAAATTCAGCAGGTGATTCCAAATGTCACTTTTCAGTAGTTGTTGTGACTTTTTGTAGATATGAATATCTTGTCTTACAAGACTGTTATAGAAAAAATTCAGACACCCCAAGAAGTTTCTTTTAAGATTGCTGTATCAATATTGCCCACCAACAAATATTTCTAAATGAGATGCATTTTAACTTTCATTTACACTTTTAACTTTGACAACTTTGATCCAAAAGCAAATGTTCCAATCCAAATTCACTTTGCAAAAACACACCAGAGCATTACGTTTTATTCCACTGCAAACCAAATATAAATGTGTATATCTGGAAGCTATTGTAAAATGGAATTATCCTCTGGCCAGCTTTATCCAGATATTATATGCAGGTGGTTCTTACCTGCTTTTTGGAATGAAAGAACAAACAACAGGAAAAAAAGAATAAAACTAACAATGACTGGAATGGTGTGGGCTGAGAATTCCATGCCAATTGGAGACCTCATGTTGATTTTGTGCTTATTTCACTTCAGTTTATATCATTCAGACATGTTAAATTTCTACCTATTACTAACTATATTGACAGTGTTATTTGGCTTTTTTTTTTTTCCTTTCCCTAATCTACAAAGCTCATAAAGAGCACTAATTAAGGCAAAGCAAGTTTTATAAGACAAATGCTTAAGCACTTCAGGTTAGAGAGAGAGAAAACCAGAGTCCACTAGGGAATCAACATCAGAGCTTACAGATTCTGGTTCTCCATTCTAATGTTCTCTCACCCGACATCCTCAATTTTTGTTCTTTCCCCATGTATTTCATTCTCTCACTTGTTTCCTCTGCTGACAGCCATTCATGACAATGTTTTTCAAGCCGTAATGCATTATTACACAGATATCTTTTATTTTTTTTTATATGATTCTTTATATGACTGATATTTTAAAGCTTTCATTCTGCACTTAAAATGTCTTAATGATGTAATTAACTAGATTTCTTGGAGCTACTGGGCTCTCCAGGGTTCAGGTATCCTTTCCTGTTCCCAGAAAACACTTATCCAGTTATTTGGAAAAGCCAATTGCAATTTTTAAGATCCTCTATGATCCAGCTTCATGCCTTACTTATATTGACCCACCCTCGTGGTACCATTTTCCAACTAACACCCAGCAACTCTGGTCTGGTGTCATTTTCATGCTTTTATACCTTTCTTAGTTTTTTTCTTTCGTTCATCTCATCAATACAGAATATAAATGAGATCAGGCTTGTCACTCACTGCAGCAGCACTCCTTTTGTTGTCCTGCTCCTATACAAGCTGGACCTCTCCAACCTTCTTTTTGGCCCCATAATTATGCCAATAGCTGAGAATATGCCATTACACTGATGCTTAGTAGCTCTGTGTATTTCTCATTTACCTTTTTAGGACATGGTAAATTCTTTGGAAGAAGCTCTTTTTTGTCTTGAGTTTCTTCACTTTCAGACAACCGTTAGCATAGTTTTGTCTCTGCAAAGAAAATCAGGTCTGAACAGCAATGTTAATAGTGGTGCACACAAACTACAGTGTAAGGCTGTATCCTTTATGGATGAACACAGACAGGATCATGATAGGACAACTTCCAGTGCAAACCAGTTCCAGAAGAGTGATCAAGGAGCAGCAAAGATATGCAGCTGTTATTAGTCTGGGCACAGTACCACATTGATATATTTCTACTCTGAAGCTGAGCTACACCTTGGTAGCTCTGAAACATGCCAAATACCCTGGCTTTCTTTGTCCTTACTTATGAAGAAAAGCTTGTACGAAAGATATGGATGTTGACCACATTACTTAATCTATTTCATCACTGGAAGTGATATGGTTCAGTAATCTATGTTCTGTTCTCTACTGGATCATTTAGAGTCTGGCAGTCACAACAGCTCTGTAGTACAGCCATGCCACTTTCCTTCAGATTTGCAGTTTAGCAATCTACTCGTGTCTGTTTGGACATTTTTGCTAGGAAAAATTTTGTTTGTTATCAGAGATGAGGTGACATGAAAATTTTGGAAAGCTGAAGAGGAATATCTGATCTGAAAAGGCCAGACAGCAATAAATGTGCCTAGGTTATGCACAAAAAATCTAATTGCGAGGGAAAAAATAAATTAAAAAAAGAAAAAAACAATCTAAAGAAGCACAGCATTTATATCAGTATACAACCAAGAAAATTTTGCAACGTTAGTTTCAGTGTTCCAGAAAATGCATAACATCAACCAACAGAACATGGTAGACTGAGAATAGTTGCAATCTGGAGAAGCTTCAAGTAGAAGAGTCCACTCAAGATACATTTGCATTTATGAGACCCTGAAATACCGATATTTCTGAAGACCCATTTGGCTTCCTTAACGTACAAGGGTTACCTCACTTATAGTTAAATAAACATTACCTGCAGGTATTGAGAGAGGTAAGTATCTCCTTGGGCACGACGCTGTATGTAGGTCTATGCTAGTCTACATTTACAAGAAAAGGGGAAATTCTTTATCTCAGAAACTAAATCAGATTGAAATGACATATTGAGAATCAGTCATAATCTCTATAGCCACCATTTTACACCTGAGGTTTGATTGTCCAGAGCAGCTGCATCGCAGGTCTGACACAGTGCTGAAAATGGAGCTCACATACCTAGAATCTAAAATTCATGCTTTGTCTGTTAAATTTGCTTTGGTGACACTGAAGGAGAAGTTGTAGTGGTTTTTTTTCCCCTTAAATAATTTCAAACTCTGACTTCCTTGTGTTTCTTACATTGACAACATAAAGCTCTTATTTATTTAACTGTCAGGTGGTGCTTGTTCAATAAATTAACATAAACAGACGGAGGAGCTCATCAGCTGAGCTCAGTGTAACTCTCTCAGTAATGAAGCAATTATTTTCAGTAACAGAGATCCAGCCAACCCCTCCCATTTCCTCTTTGTTCACAGAGATACCAGCAGCACATGCACCTGTAATATCCTCATCTCCATTTTACATCATTTTGAGAGAAGTTAAAAGTTTAGCTAACACATTATATAGTTGCCATGAAATTATCTTTTGAATAATTAAAGTAAAACCTTTTTCTCCACTGTAGTCCATCACAGGTGTTTTTTTTCCCTTTCTTTGATATGGGTAGATTGAGAAAAAACAAAAAAAAATCAAAATGAGGGGATAATTCTAGCACAGGATTGCAGTGCTAGAGATTAGCGGCAAATTTCTAGCAGAGGGTATAAAAGTCTTACTCAGGGGTTTCCTATTGATAAGCTGTGTGCAATATAAAAAGAGAAGTTTTTTTGTTGTTGGTTTTTTTTTTCAGTAGAACTTTGAGCCATGGAATAAATTCCTTTCTATTGCTCTCAGGCAAAACATGCAGGATGATATTTCCCACTCATACTCCCCATGTAATAATATTTTACCTAATAAGGGACTCATGGAAAATGAAAGTAATCTTTTAGGACTTAAGCTCCCCCCTTAATATATGACCATTCCCAAGGAAACTGAAAGCTAAGGACATCAATCTCAGCCATGTACAATCCAAAACCTGACACCTAGGATCTAAGATACAGGCAAGTATTAACTCTTTCCCCTGGACTGCCTAATTTTTAGGGAAGCTCTGTGCTGAGGTCAGAGACCAGAGCTTGTATGAAAATGACGCAAATCATTGCAGACCCTTGAAAATGTAAGATGTGATGAGTGATGTCAAGATTCTTTCTGTCATTGAGATTTTCTTATCTTATGATATTCTTTTCAGTAGATTTTTCAAAATACTTTCAATAATTTAAAAGCATTTCATTTCTTTTGAGTCTACAACTCTTAAGAGGTTACTATCCACAAGAAAAAAATCAAGATGATAGAAAATAATTTTGTAAACAATCCTTAACATTTATATTGTCTCCTCAGTACCAAAGCAAATCCTCCGGGTGTCTTAAACTCATAATTTTATATAATACTCTATCAATCAGGATATTTAAAAGCACATATTTCTTCAGATGCACCCTATAAAATTGTCTTTTGGATTACCAAGCAGTGGTGCATGGAAAAGAATAAAAGCAATCAACGAATAAAGTAGAAGTTGCAACTGAAAACTTGACATCCAAGTCATTATAAGAAGGAATTTCTAGAGACACTGAATCAGAATGGGGGGGGAGCAAAAGTCTAACCTATTTTTACACTGAAGTCTGGAAAAGTGATGGCCATACAACATGACTTCCTGATATGACAGGCGGTATTATCCTCTGAGCCAAGAAATGTTTTCACTCTGACATTCCAACCGGTGACAATAGCAGTCCCCTATGCACTCAGCCAGCCTCTGAGAGACTTCTCAGAAAACTGCTTATCAGAAGAGTGTCAGTGTGCATGTCACCAAACACCAGTAAATCCAGGAGCCATAGGATCCCTGGCGGGCTTCTGACTTTTTCCAGTAATAATCATTTTCTTTTCTTAAAAAGAATATTTATCCTAAACAAATATGTGTTTCAGTTCTTCTGATCAGAATAAGTGGTTCAACACAGGCCCATCACAGATGTAAGAGGAATTGCTAAATAATGCACAGAAGCCTCTGGCTTTCAATCTGTCTCTTCTTTTGAGTCATCCTCTGTCTGTTTATCAGATCTGCCAGTGAGGCATGCGAAACACTTGGATGCTGCAGTAGCTGGCTAGTATGACAGAAAAGACACTTGCTCAGATTGCTGCGTGTGGGCTGGAAAACCCTAGTAATTTTCTAGGACTGCACTCAAACATTGATTTAGGAAGGTGGCTAGGGGGAAGCCATTCTCAGAAAGTCAAAACAGTCCTATGAAATGAAAGTCAAATTGAATCATCCAGCCTGTTAATCCAAAAACGCAGGATCACTCACAGAATACATTTAAGCCTTGTCTAATTTGAAGGAGCACCAAGATTGATGTTTTCTTCCCAGGGCTCACAGACATGAGTAAATTATCCCAGCTTAACCAGTTTGTAGGCTAGGTGAGCCACAGTGACTACCCATGTGTGTCCTATTAGTCAGAGGCCAATGTAGGAAGGAACTTTTTTTATAAGGGCATGCAGTGACAGGAGAAGAGGAAACAGCCTTTACAAATTGTCTCTCTCTTGAACAGACTCAAGTTGTCCCTTGGGATTCTCTCCAGAAGGATATATTAATAAATATGGAGCCATGGTATCAGAGCAAACACAAGACCGGTGCACACGTGCTTGTAGGCATAATTCTAGTGACTGCATTAAGCGTATTGATTTATTCTCAAATATAAATGGACACTCTTAAATAATATTTACACAGGACATAATTATTTTTTCCTTCTGGGCGTATATTGCAAAATATCATGAGAAAAGAAAAAATATATATATTTCCTGATACATTTAGATATACATAGTTTCTTAGACCTGTATAATGCCTGAGGAAAAGATTCCTACTGAAGGCAGTATTTTTCTACAGGAGGTATTTTCCCTGCTGAAGCATACACCCTGCCAACATTTTTTGTGCTAATGGAAAATATTGTGAATTTCTAAATCTTACAGAATTAATATTATTGAATATTAGTAATTGAAGCTTTTTATAACGTCTTTATTAAAAGGCAGTAATTTGCCCAACCTGAAAGTTCGGTAAATAATTTCATTTCAATTACATTCTAATAAAAATACTGAAAAAAATATTGATGAACTATGATAAAGAACAAAAATTAGGTTTTGAGAAACAAAATGCTTTGTTCCAGTTTCATTCTTTGTTCTTCCCTAAGGTGGCAGTTCATCAGAATAAGAAAAAGCAGCATCACTAGGAATTTACTGTGCTTGTATATTCCTTTTGAGAGGAAATCTTCATTATATTCAACGTGCATTCATGCAAATCAGCCAAAACATAAGTGAAGTAACTGGAAGTTCAATGTACAGGAAAAGTAGGTATTTGCAGAGTCTTCTATCAGCTAGGATGGCACAGACTGTTTAAAAATGTTGGTGGTAAGAGAAGGGTTCATAGACCACGCTATTTATTTTGTTTGTTTTTCTTTTTACATTAGCTCTCGCTATTCCTAGGTCCTTGAAGAATCTGCTTAACAGATCAGGCTTAGCGCAAAAAGACTCTAAACCAGGATTTAAGATGTGTGTCTAGATGCAGGTTTCAGTGTCTTGTTATTCACACTAATTTCCATGTAATCTTTCAGGAAAAGTGTTCATATTTGATGTGTGTGTTGCTATGAAGAATATTTCAGAAAATACATGCATTTCATAAAGGAAGTTGCATGCATTCTCTCTCTTGTTCCATCTGTTGTTTTGTTGCTGTTTTGTTTATTTTGTTTCTTTGTGTTTTTTTTTTTTGTATGATAAATACTTATTTTTCATCTGAAACTTTACTCTTAGCTCACAGTTCTTTCAAACATCTTAGGTATTTTCAGTGGGGAACTTGTTTTATTCTCATTCATCCATCTTTAGTAGTTATTTTATCAACAACTGATTTGCTGCAAAGATACAAATAAACACACATGATGGAACTGCAAACTCAGCACTCAAAGGGAAGCATCAGTGTTTTCTGTAATCCTGGTTTCATGTGAAACTGTGCTGATTGCTCTCTATGCTTCCTTCCATGCAGTTCTGTCAAATTCCAGGAGATGAGAAAAAAATTGTTTTAGCATCATCAGTCCTAATGCAAAAAGGCTGGTCTAATGGCCAGTGACTCACTATTAATTTCAGTGTATGTTGAATCCATAATTAAACTGTCTCCAATTAAACTGCACCACATTTTAAGTTCTTTTAGACTGTAAGCTGATGTTATAATAAAACTAAATCAGCGCTCAGCCTTTCCAAGTACAGAGAGGTTCATCCAAATACTGAATGCTATATTTTGCCACTGAGATAATAGAAGTTGAGTGTGTTTGGCACATGTAGGATATGCTTCGCAGAACTAAGCTCTTGATTCTGCAACCAGATTTCCTTGTGAACAGCATATTCCAAGGGTTATATAAGTTGAGTTAGGTCAGATATGGAAATAATCATAAATATTCTAGACCAGTTGTAAAAATAATCACATGGAAACAGAAGTCTTCCTTTCAGTGTTGGTGGATGAGCAGAGAAGGAATCCCTAATCACCCCTATCCAAAATATGCTTGTTGAAACCACTCCTGCACACAACATTTCCACAGCTGCCATGAGGTTTCTGGGGTTTCAGACAAAATATTTTATGGCAGCCAGCTATCAATCAGTGGTGTCAATAATGTTCTTTTTTAAAGGACCCATTCAGGATTTATTCTCTATTTTCAACAGCAGATGATTTCCTTCACTTGCATACCTTTCCTCAGTTTTCTCTGCCAGGAAACAGCAGCATGCCTAGGACTTTCAAATACATCGTCTGAGTTCTTCAACACTAGAAACCTCTACTCATCTGTCACCTTCTAGACATCCCATTTCACCATAGCATTTCTGAAATCTCTGAGATATCAGTAAAATGCTAAATAATTTTTTGAATGCTAGATGAATGCTAGATGTTTTTAGTTTTGCAGTCCTCCATGTTACATCAAAATGAAATGTTATGTATACTTCACGTGATATAAAGCTCTGCAAGTCTAAGAAAAAATGAAAGAAAGAAGCAGAAACTGTTTTCTGTCACGTAGCAAACAGCAGAAACAAATAGCATGCAGCACCATTTTTGTGATCCCTCCAAGAAATAGATCAATAATAAAAATATGCTCTATTTTTTTATGAATAGCTGTTGGTATAATTTATTTGGATATAAAATCCATATTTCAGTCAGGCAATACGTACTTCTTGCGGACAGCACACAAACTTGGCAAGGCAAACTGGGTCTGATAGCGGATCAGCAATTCTATGTTCATAAACTCCAATACGAACCATCCCTCTTCTTCCTCTAATATTTCTTAAGAGAGACATCAAAACTAACAGTGGAAGTAAGGTGGATTAGCAACAATTTGGACCAATATTTCTTAAAGGTACTCTGCTGGACAGCAGAGGCCTAAGGATTCTAGAAAACAGAAATTCAATAAATCATTGCTTAATTCTTTCCTGAGATAACTTCATGCTTTTTCCTTCACTTTCCTATTCCTCCGCTATTTGAGTTTATTTAAAACCCATCTTCCCAAATTTTAGGCTATACCATTTTTCTAACAATCATGCTACTATATAGATTTTTATAAGTGAAAAATAACCACACTTTGTAAGACCAGAAGTCCTACATTACATTGCAAGGAGAGAAACACAGAAGAGATCCTTAAATTCAAATTGATAAAAAAAAAAATTAATGTAATTCAGGCTATAATCTTCCCCCGTGCTTCTTTCTTGAGCATAAAAAAAAGGTTAAATTCATTAATACTACTTTTATATTCCATGTCTGCAGTAAAAAGCTACAGAGAGATTATTAAAATAGTTTTTCAAGCTGACCATAAGAGTAAGAAACTCATAGTCATTCAGCTATTATATGGCTTGTGCCAGAACTTCTTTACATTTCTTAAGGGATAATCATATTTTCAATAACCAAATTCCATCTCATGAGGCCTTGGCCCCTCTGACGTTCTAAGAGACTGAAGTCACAGTAGCAGTTGTTGCTTTGAGTTGAGAAGAGCAACTACAACAACAAAACACTTGCTGAATGGAATCATGCATTTTTTCTCATAGTAAGAGTCCACCACTGAGAATAGTTAAGGTAGGACTTAACGCAGTTCCTTATTCCATCTTAGTCAGCCTAAGAATTTCTTACGTGTTTTACGGAAGACTCTGAGTTTTAAAACCATTGGAAACATAACAATGGATTAGAGGGATAGCAGTCTGAATACTTATGCCTTTGACTCTCATCACCACCGCCTCCCACCACTGTGTCCTAAAGCCTGGTGCCATCTATGCCAGGACCTAAATATTGCTTCTGTTTCAGTAGTTTCCTGAGTGTAGCTACATAACATGAAGCGCTGCTGTGGCATCCCTAACTACAATAACAGGAAGTTCAACTGTAGAAGTAGTGATACGACACTGAAAAATGACATGCAGGGGGTCACCAGTAGAAAATTCTGCAGACAGAATTCAATATCATTAACTTCAAGTTCTTCAGAAACCTAAATTAAGAGTTTTCTTCTACTTTCTTGTTAAAATATCTATTTAATAGTGCTCATTCCATTCAGTTAGATTTACCACATGATTTTTTACTCTTTAGTTTTATTGATTGGTTAAAACATATAAGCAATAATTCCACTTTTTATGCAATATTTCATGTAAATCCCTCACTTTTCACTGATGTTTTATTATCCTGCTGTTTTTAGAGCCAAATTTTTTAAGCATACCATCATAATGCAAACAAAGTTAGTGAAATCACTAGATATTTTTATTTTTCTGAAAGCCAACTTTTCAATAAAAGAATGAACCTGATCTTGTAGGCTGTTGATTTTGTGAAACAACTTTGATATTTTCTGTTTCAAACTGGTTTAAAACATTATCACATGTTGCTTACCTTAGCAGTATTTTAGATTTTTCTGTCGCCCCCCTAAAGATTTTCTCCAAAGTTAACACTGCAAGTTTTTAGAGAAGGAGAACATCCACACCTCTGATGTTAATATGCAGATACCTCTAACTATGATGCTACTTCATGACAATGTTACTAGAAAAAAAGACAATATATACTTAAAAAATGCATAGGGAATCCAAAACTGTTATTCCACAATCACCTTAAACTTCTCTATAAACTTGTCTAGGAAGAAATTCTTCACTGTGAGAGTAGTGAGACACTGGAACAGGTTGCCCAGAGTGGTTGTGGATGCTCCTACCCTGGGGGTGTTCAAGGCCAGGCTGGATTGGGCAGCCTGGTCTAGAAGAATGTGCCCCTGCCTGTAGCAGGGGGATTGGAACTAGATGATCTTAAAGGTCCCTTCCAACCCAAACCGTTCTAAGATGCTATAATTCTAAATACCTGAGCTTCTTGAAAGGATAGTCCTCTTCAAGGTTTTTCAGACCACTCCACTCTATTTATGCACCATTAAGAAACCCTGTACAGACTGAGGGAAAGCTAGAGCTGGATCTTGATGATTAATCATTATTGAGGTATAAGGGATGGGAAGAGTTTACAATAGAGTTTCTAATCTCACTCATAACAAGACCATTTCTTTAGTCTAGAATGTTTCCTAAATTCTATAGAGAGAAGACTTCACCTTGCTTAGGTCTCTAAGACTATACTGTTTTCTATAGAACAACATTAACTTTATCCATGTCAAATGCTGGGAGTATATACATAGATGGTACTGTGTACATTCACGGCATTAATGTATGTAATCTTTCCATGTTCTCCAGAATACAGATAGCCTTTGACCACTTTGAACCTCAATTCCTTGTATTCTCACCTCCTGTTTGTGGTCTCCTGACTATTTACTTCAAGCCAATAGGGATGTCAGGCAGGAAAACAATGAGGGAGTAGTGTAGAGAAGGAAGCAGCGATGCTACTGGCTTCATGCACTCAGATGTGAAAATATAACCTTGAATACTTCCACAAAGGCATATTGGTCTCTTTCTGAGAGCTCTCATACATCTTAAAGATTGAAAAAACTTTATAGTTTTTTCCTCAAAGCTTTAATTTTTTGATGGATCAATTAAGCCAGACCCCCTAAAATTTAGAACAATTCTTCCACTTGCTATTTGGCAGGCTCTTGCCATAATTAGTGAGCATTTGTCTTTCTAAAGTAGCTTAGGATATAATTCGTCAAATGATAAATGATGGTTATAAATCTGATCCCATTTGCAAATTCCAGGAACTCAAATAAAACAAACAGGGGGCCTTCATCAATGAGATAATAACACCTAATCACACATACCTTTTCTAAATAGTTTGCATAGGTGGTGTGCATACTCAGGCCTTGGAAGACAACAAGGCTTCAAATTAGCAAATGCTGCCTGGTGGAAGAAAACCTAAGCCTGCTTCTCCACAAACATTTTTCTTCACAATAATCTATTGAGCTTTTTTATCCCATTAGGTCTTAGAATTTCTCTTTTTGCACATAATGAAATCATTAACTCTAGCTGGCAAATTAACATGGCCTCTCATTGTCCGCTCTGTACAGTGTGCAATCTCTCTTGAATGCAGGCAACCATTCCATTAAATTACTGTTTTGTGCCTAAAATGTTTCCTTTGTAATGTAGTTTGAATGCTAAAAAATACGTTGCTGAAGCAGCATAGTTTCATGAAACTGAGGAAGTTAGGAATTTGAAATTTTTATCTTTGCTGTCCCACCGTCTCATTGGCAATATTTTCTCCAAGTCACCTAAAACACAACTACAATCTTCTGCTGTCTTGTATGTTCATTTTGAAAAAAAAAACAGCCAATATGCACAAAACATTTTGAAGACCAAAAATACTGAAGATTATCACCATTACAGCAGGAGTATTTTGTTTTGGTTTTCTTTAAACTTGATCACTACCTTAATCCATGGTGCATGAAATTCCCTGTCTGACTGATGTTACTAGCTTACATTGATCCATACTCATGATTTTGGAAAACTTTGCATGGACACAAGATGTGATCTCAATTTTAAGATACATAGAGAAATTCTTGCTGGCAAAAGCACACTGCGACTGGATCAGGCTCTTCAGAAGACCGCATGATTGCCCTTTGAAATGTTTACCATAAAGTAATGTTATCTGCTCATTCTTTAAGAGCCTTCCCATCCACAGACTACTGAGATTAGAAGTACTAACCAGCATATTTTAATCCTGAAAGGCAAAAAAACCCAACAAATTCAGACCACACAAAACAACCAAACCCCATGGCCCATGGGTATGGGAATTGCAGAAGAAAATTCACCAGTCATGAATACAAAGAATGCAAGTGATTGAAAATAGCTCAGTTGAAGCTACAATTGTCCGATTTTTACAAAGGTAAAGGGACAATTTCTAGAAAGCCAGAATAGAAAAGGAAAGTTTTCACAGGACAACCACTTACAAAAGAAATGAAAAAGATACAGAAGAAACAGTTGTTACCAAAGGACTGTGCACAACCTATTTCTAAAAAACATCCCAGACATCTTCTGGTCAGTTTGATTTTTTTTTTCATTTTATTTTCTGTTGTATGTCTCCTCATTATTCTCATATTCTCTATCACTTTATTTCCACTTAAGTCACACTATTATGCAAGATATTGATGATTATTAAAGAATTGTTATATTAAAGATTTGTTCTTTAAATTAAAAAACAGAATAAAGAAACTTTTGTCTGTGAATATTCCAGAGGCTTGAATAAGTGTTTCTGTGTTGACAAAGAGCAATTGCTTTCTACTGCATTACTGAGTGTTAACAGCTTTCATAGTCCCTAGATCCACTGAATTGTGAACCTTTTGGCTCTGTTTTACCAGGGCAATTTCTCTGCATTTGGTCTGTCTTAATAAGACCAGGCACTTCGCCATTCACCATTCGCACCCATTTTTTCTTTGCTTTATCCATTTCCAAAGATAAAAATAGGCTCTTCAAGAGCACAGTAAAATGTGGTTCTCCAAATGTGACCAAGCCAATTCAGATTAGACAAAAACCAAAGAAATTATTTATTGTTATGCACTGTACGCAAGAAGTGGTTTAGAAAATGAAACAGATTAAATCTTTAAATATGAGGGGAAAATAGACTGTTAGAGAGCACAGCTCTTTAACAGCTAGATGGAAGTCAGCCTTTCTCTGACATTCAGTGGATTTTGAGGAGGAGGGAGAGGAGACAAGTAAATGCACCCCTGATATAAACTCTTAATTCCAGCAGCATTCCCCAAGGCTTCAAAAGACATTTCAGAGAGTCTCATGGCACCAGGCAGCCTTGACAGAGCCATGTTGATGTTAATAGAAGTCCACACAGGTACAGATGGTACAAAACTCACAGCAAGGCTGTGGCCAGGTTTAAATCTGGTCTAAGCAGGTGCAAGTCCATAGAGCGCATTAGGCCAAATGCAGCAGCAGTGTGGGGAGGGAGGTAATTGCTCTTGTATTTATTTTGCTGTGGATTTCAGCCCAGAAGTTAATGGAGAAGGAACACCTACCCAAATATGCTCTGAAAGCTTGAAAAGATGTTTGTAGAAAACCAGCCTTGCTTGGTACAGAAACTTACCTGTAATGCTTCCATTGGCCGCCTTCCAGATTCAAGCCCTCAGGAAATTGAGGAGAGATAGGCCATGACAGCAGATATGGGTTGAGTTTTGTCTGGTTCCTGCTTAATTCTATTTAATGCTTGTGAAACCTATAGGGTTTTGGCCTTGAAATATCTGTCATGCTCAATACAGAGCCTGAAAGAGGGTGAAAAGCAGCAAAAGCCATCCCACCATCTGTTGGTACAAATTGCTTTCCCAGCATAGTGTCTATTTGGTGTATTCTAAGTAAAATCTACTTCCAAGTAATCTAAGATGCCATGAATAGACAAGCTTATTAGCACTTGTCATGTTCTATATAGAAAATACTGAAAAAAAAATCTCCTGTGCAGTGATAAAGCTCTTGCAAAGAAGCCAGGAAACATAGGATGGATTTGTGCCCTGTGAAAAGAAGTCATACTTCAGTTGCGTAAATTCTTTGGAAATATCCATGGCCATACAGAAAGAACCTGCAATGGACATGGACAACACAGATTCAGTTCCCCTCACTGGTGGTCTTCTTGTGAAGAAATCTCTCTTCTCACTGTATTAGAAAGTCAGAAATCATGCATATAATACATGGGGAAATTGTGCTGGAATAGTTTAGACAGTTTGATCTGGTACAGGAGTACATATAAAGGGGATTAAATTATTAACAGTATTAGATAGATGGCCATGATCAGGAATAAAAGAGTGCAAGATTAATTTTCTGATTGTTCAGAAATTATGCTACACCATGTCTGTCCAAATAGAATTCAGCTGCCACTGCTCTTCCTTTCTTTGGAAAAAACTCACACAGGAGTGTTCATCCTGTAGTTTTATTGCTGTGGCCCATTTTAAAGCCTATCTCCAACTCACCTCACACCCTGGATATCTCTGAATCTCTTTATTTTTACCCAAGAGCTAATTTAGAATAATGATAGCTTATCTTCCATAGAGCTGAGTAACCATATAGAGATCATCAACCCATATCTCTACCCTGCACCTTGAGACCCACCACAGCGATGTTCTCCAGACTGCTCATGCTGCTCACACAGACAGTAAAACTGAAAATATGTGGTTAGATATGTCTGTTTGACACTTAAAGTCAGTGTGCATCACAGCACCCCTGATGCCTTAGCAAGCTGCTAAATGATTTAGGACATGCCAGACAAACTCAAATAGGTAATCTGCAGTCTGTTCAGGTGGCAACAACTTTGTCAGAAGACAGATGAGCCACAGATCGCAATCACTGATTCAGATGCTCACCTGAGTTCATCCACAAAGATATGCAAACTTTTTTTCACAGGAACCGTCTTGCAAAACCAAAATCTGTACAAATCTCAAACAAAATAAAGGCATTCAATTTTCAAGTGGTCTAAGATAACATGCTTTTACATTTTGAGCCCCATACAACTAACTACTAGAAATAATCAATTTTCTTAAAAATATAGCCTCAATTTTGTTGTTTCGCAACAACATTGCACATTTTAATTATTTTTTTCAGATTTATGACAACATGTCTTTAGCCAATAAAAATGATTTAAACTCCACAGAAAAAGTACCTGTAGAGAATTTAATCAGAAATATGATGTTTGGACAGAAGTGATTAGTCCATCAATTATACTTTCAGCTACATATCTGTGGAATATTTTTTTGCTTTCTAAAAAAAAATGTTTGCTTGTGATGGAGACAGCACTGCATTTGAAATGGTCGCATTTTGTTCTGGATATGCTCTAGACAGGAAAACAACAGGGAACAGCAGTGCAATAATGATCTTGACATTTTCCAGCACCGGAGATTGTCCTGCAATACAATACCACAGAGTACAAACAGTCCTTTTTCCAGAGATCTTTGATTCTCCAGAATTTCCAGGTTGCCAAATTTCATTATAATTCTGCAGTTGACGACTTCATATGAGCACACAATAAGCTACAGCACTTTGCTGTTGTGTACCTAGAGAAGGACTGTGTCAGTTTTTTTAATAGACTAATTGCTGTATACAGCAATACCATAATAGCCCTTCTAACGAGTCTGCAAACTCTTTAAAAGTGCTCACTCTACTCTTTTTCAGAAGGTGCCAAAACATAATCAGAACACTAATTGCTACATCTATATTGAAAAGTTCTGCTAAAAAAGCTTTGTCATTTCAGAGCAGAACAAAGTCACATCACCAGTTGACTTTTGTGCCAGAAAGACCTTTTGTAGGCACAGTTGTGCTGACAGAGGGAAAGTCATTTGAATAATCCAAACTACTTTGAAACAAGAGATACAAATTTGGCTGGAAAAAGAAAGAAGCAAGCAAACAAAATCCCAGAACTTTACACAAGAGAACAGGTCCCACATTTTTTTTTAAATTCAGGGCCAAAAAGTACAAAACAATTCATATCTACACTCCTTATTTAGCCCTCTTTCCCTCAAAATGTGATGGGCATATCCAAATTCCTACTATGAACAATCTTTAGTATTTGCTTCCACTCACATCATTTGCAGATACTGTCTGCTAGATGCAGCCATAAGTAGGATGCTAACTGGACACAAATAGGATATAAAGTAAGAATTGAACAGTCTTAATGAGTCTATGTTTGATCTCAACCTTTGAGCCTATTTTATTTGAATAGATACATTCTATAACTACATCTCTGGTAGATGTACTTTGCCAAATATCCTGGCCAGTTTAGCTATAAGATGATGAGCACTCTGACTTTCAGATAATACATATGGGTAACTACACTGTTGGTCCTACATAAGTTTGGAGATTATCATTATTTAGGATTCAACTCCATTTTCTCTCCTGTTTCTTTACTATTTTATTTTTTTTTAGTGGCCAGTACAAAATTATCAGCTAACGTCTTTTGTCATCCTCTGTTGTTAGGTCTTATGCTTGTTTTCTACTCAAAGTGTCACAGAGATCAAAAACAGCCCAATCCACTTTTTCCTTTCCAGTATCAGAAAGATTCATGATGGTGCCATGAATCCATCTGGACCCCACAAAAGCACCTAACTTTGTCTTAATTTCTCCATTGAATTAATACTCTCTTTATTAAAAAATAAAAGAGGGAGGGCAACAAGCTGACTAATTCAGCTTATTTTTTTTCAATTTGCATGGAATTTTGCTTTTAGTAATTCAGAAAACAATCACCTCTGATTAATATATATTATACAATTAGAAACAAGAACAAGCTTTCAGTGTAGCCAATTAATCCAAACACTTTCCTGTCAAGTCAAATCTCATTTTCCATAGACATTTTAATTCAACAGTCATTTCTGAGCACTGTTTACATTTAGCAAACTTCAGCTACTATAATTTTTGATTTTAGTAATTATTTTAAGTAGGCTTGGTTTTCTGTTTGAGTATAGTTAAGGCATTGGATATGTAGGTCATGTACTTATTTTAGGGAGATCTTCAGGTTACCCCTGGGTGTATCATTGAGCTCATGACTTTGTACACCTCAGGATCTGAATCGCGAAGATGTAACTTGCAGCTCAGAAAATCCCCGAGCCACAGACAGAGGAGAACATTCTAGGAACACCGCATGCTTTCCTGTTCTTATATCTTCTCCAGACATCCACTACCATCCTCTGTTGGAGACAGGGTACTGAGCTAGGTATGCTTTTGCTATGGACAAACACAGGCATTATTATGCTCTCAAAAGAGTATAATCACAGCAACATTGCTCTGCTTGAGCTAATAAATTTTCCTTTTCAGCAGGAATAGTTAGTCTTTGGCACAATACTAACATATTGCTTCTTGATTCAGAGCTGGATGCAGCACAGGTAACTTACTGTTCCTAACTTGGTGTTCAAACTCCTTTTAAGAGGAATACTTTCGATACATAGGAGCTAGTATGTTCATTTTTTTTTTTTTCCATGTCTGCATCATTTCCATGACCACAGCACTCATCTTACAACATTGCCATGAGACTTAAATAAAATTAGAAATTCTTGTTATATTTTAAAGGTATGATAACAAGGTATATAAAAGAATACAAATACAAGGAATCTTTGCATTCATATAGTTTCACTTACTGATTTCATTCACATGATTATTGTGGAGAGAACAAAAATGAAAGTGCATAGCCCTAAAAAAGAAAAACTAAACAAAATCAAAACAACGAAAACCAAATTTAAAACCCATCCCTAAAAAATACTACCAGTGTATTTTATTGACTATTTTATAGCTTCAAGTTAATTTATAATTTTTAGATTTCCTACACTGGGAGACTTGGCTATCTTTGTTCACTAGTTAGAAAGTTACCTGGGCAATAATTTATCTTCAGCCAGTCAGCAGTTTGAAAACTGGAATATGCAAGGAGAGAGTGTCTTCATTTCTGTACCCACAAGATGACTAAAGGATCTAAATTTGAAATCACTGAAAATCAGTTTCAACTACACTGGTATGCTTAAATCTATTATTATTTGACTCCCTTAAGTTTCCTCTGTTTTGATTAATAAAAATGTAGGCACAAGATATATAATATGAATTCCCAATTCACATTTAAAATGGAAACCCTGCTCTCCACTACTATTTCAATCTACTTTGTTTTTGCAGTCTGACTTGGTAAATAAGCAATATAAAGAGAAACAAACATCTTGCATTATCATTGGCGAAGAAAGGCCAATAATCATTATTTGGGTTGTTGACTGTGCCTGTACTTTATGCTATAGTTCTTCTACTGTTGTGCTCTGGCCCCTGGACAAAGTCTTCCTTGTGATAAGATTGCCATAATCTTCCATTATAATATACTTATTCATTTCAAAATCATGGCACAATTTCTTTGTTTTTCTAGAAGTCCTAATGGGAAAATTCATTTGTTGTAGACCCTCATGTACCAAAAAGGTATGGAAATACAATCATCTTATAAGAACTCCGAAGCACTTCCAGATGGACTGGATTATATAAGAAGTAGTTACCAATCACAGTCTTGCATGATACAGTGAATGACAGATGATGCAATAAGCAAAGGAGAAACTGGATGAATTCATTAGTAACCTGGCTTCAACACAGGGACTTATGGGTTGTGCTTTTCCACATAGGTAATGGAAGCAAGTAAAAACAAACCGACAAGGAAAGAAAGCACTTGTTTTAATATTCTTCAGGAGTTTCTTGCTACTATACAAACACACCCAATCCCATATTCCAAAGACTCATCTTACCTCTACAGTAGCTCTGCCAAAGCTGGATCTTAACCAGTATAACTATTACTATAGGTCTCCTTTTTATAAAGTCATAAAAATTGCAAATAAGTACATGCAAATTCTGACTTATTTACTTTATTTTCTTCCCAGCTCCCCTCTGAAGTAGAATTTGTTAGAAATTTCAGCATTATTTTTATTTCCTACTTTCATCTGGATTTGTTATCACAAGCTGCATGTTAATTCTGGAATGATTTATGAGAGATAATATGAACTTCTTCACAGCTTTTCACAAAATACATGATACACTGCACCTTGCAGCTTTCTAATCTTTTTCAAGCTTCTTTGCTGAAGACAGTCAATTCAATAGGTAAAAATATCTTTGAGCACATAATTCACAGTCTAAGTAAAGCTTGAGAACAATCAAACCTTTTACTTTCCCAGTGCTGCATTTTTAACAGGTTATGAACATGATCTCATTAGGTGAGCAACTCATACTTGGAAATCACCTTTAATGTTGATGTTTGAGTGCCTTATCCATTAATTCAGATTCACCATCCATTTGAACAGTGTAGAACTTAATACTTCCTTTCTAGGTACACGCACTGAGAAATATTAGTTTGAAAGTTCATTTGGTCACTCACAAATCACAAAAGTTATTTGTCTTTTCACTAGGTCATTCATGTTCCTCTATTTATTTTTATTGCTTCTAGAGAAAAGAAAATTTATTCTTATATAGTTCCAACCCAAAAGGCCTTACTACTAAAGTAAGGAACAGGTATAACACACCTTACTCAAATATAAGATACCTATATAGATGACAAAGCCTTTCCACAAGTATACCCTTCATAACAGATGCTCACAGGAAACAAAGAGGGCAATGACCCAGTGAGTCATGAAACTACACTTATGCAGTGCATATGTACATGCATGGCAAGTTATCATGCAGAACTACATGATTTTTTTAAGCGAAGCCAGTTCCCGAAACAGGTAGTTTTCCTCCTTCCCCAAAGACAACTGAAGAGTTGTGAACACCTTGTAATTCACCAGTCTTGGCCAGATTCCTGTAGCGATGGACCACTTCAGGATCACATCCAGGAATAGCAATCCCCTGAATTCTTCTCATAGATACCAGCCTTATTCCAAAACCTTGCCACATATGCACTTTACAGCTCACTGCAGTGGTTTTGGACAATCAAAATTCCCACATTTAGACCAGGTGCACAAATCATGGTCCTGGCTGATAGTAGTAGACAGTAGACACAGATACACCAGAATAGTTTATTTCCAGCCATCCTTCCATTTACTTGTTTCTTCTTTCAAGGTATCTCAGAAAGAAGCTATAGACTGAGATTTTTGTTTCAGTATGCCTCATCATCTGCTGCCATAGATTAGACAGAACCATTGTAAATAAAATTGAAATTACAGGACACAGGAAAGAAGAAAACAGCACAAAAAACCTTCATGTTGGACACAGAAGTATAGAACTGAGTGCCTGAGAGAAGGTAACTAAAATTTAGTTTCTTGTATTCAAAGAAGGCATTCAAGCATTTTTAGTTAAAGAAACAGTGTTTCATCCATTTTCAAGTTATTGTTGACATTACTTAAATCTCCAGTTCTTCTTTAACATGTTAAGTCTTTTTATTCCAAAGAGAAAAAAGATGATATTTTAGGATAACTTAAAATAATATTATTTTGAGATAATCTCAGATTCATTTTTCATATTGTGTTGTTTTGAAGAGGAAAAGTTCCAAGTGACAGCAAGTCCTTCCATTGCAGGGGCTGGGGATGTAGAATGGGGAAAAACACAGAACCAACATGAGAATGAAGGAAGCTGAAATAAAGGAACGACTACAAGTAATATTGAGTAAATACATGGAAAATTTGTTGATAGGGTTTGAAGTAGCTTGCTAATATACAAAGTTGTTTGGTTTTTTGACATTGTACTTTACACCAGTCACTAACAATGTGTGTTTTACAAGTATGTGAAACATTCTTATTTCCCCTCTTAAACACAGACTTTGAAAGCTGTGAGAAATAAGTGAGCAGACTGTGAGCACACTACCTGAAGACAGAAAGCCTCAAATAATCATTGTCAATAAAACTGTCTTTCTATTGTCAAGAATACATGAAATATTGACAAAGTGGTACCTTCAAGTGACTGATGTGCATTAGCAGAACTGTGCATGAAAAGTACCAAAGGTACATCCCACAGTGTAGCTAGCTCTACCTGTTAATAGGTGATTTAATAAGCATTAAAATTCATGCAAACACTTTGAAATAATGGCAAAAACTACAGAAAACTTTTTGGGATGTAAACTAGACAAGTTAGCTCAAAAATTAGTTGATAGATCCTGAACTGGCATGAATCAACATGTCTAACTAGAAGTCAAAATGATTAGGTATAATTACACCATTTGAGTTCATAATTCTCTTTTCCCCTTGAGATTACAATATCTAAAAAAGGATGAGAACATCTTGTTTCATTATAAATATTCAAGGCAAAACAGGTACCAAGGCACATGGATGTCATTACTAGCAGGCTGAATTCTTTGATTGAATAGGCTAGGAAGAACAGTTTTCTGGAAAGCAAAGTTCTTCCTCTATTTTCTACTTTTTCTCATCACATGTGCACAAGACCTTAATGTAAATAGCTGCTAGGGGCTAAGCCGTACACATATATGCACAAGTAATCTCAGAAGAATTCTTTGTCTGCAAGTAATTTACAAAAGATGGGTTTCTGCCTTGTCTCTAACTATAACAGCACAGTTCGCATTCATTTCCTGGGCAGTGTTAATATATCTTAAGATAAATCTGAGTGGAAAAGTAATAACTTGGTTACATATTAAAATTAACACCAAGCTGAAGAGAAACCCTAAATCCTTAAGCAGCAGTAGATTCTTAGCATTACCATAACAAACTGGGGGAAAGTTATAGATCATCTCAGAACAGCATTCACCCTATCTAGTGGGTTGCAGCACCACCTATGACAACAAGTTTGAAACAGGCTGGAAAAGATTATCCAAAGCCATTCTATGTTTCCACAATTCTGTGATCATCTTTCTCCCTTTGCTTGCTGCAGACCCGCACCTCCTGAGATTCCAACTGTTATTTTTCCCTTTTCACCACATATTGGGATAAGGGTGGCACCATCTGCTGTAGATCCCATTTATTTTTCCTACTGTGGGCTAACAAGATCCACTACCGCTGGGAAACTCTGACCAACCCCAGCTCATGTCTGGATTTGCAGTCCAGACTAGGCAGCAGGAAAGCTTTCTTACTTTTTTTTGTTCTGTGCCTGAAATATGGCAATCTTTTCCTCAGTATTGCCAGACACAGCATAGCACATCTCCTGCCATGAATACTTTTTAGCAGAAGAGGCAAAGCTCAAGTCTTTACTTTGCATTTCTTTCCACATGCTTCTTTTCTTACACATCTTGATCTGCAGTGAGTCACTGGCTGTAATATAGATATGCAGCAGTAAAGCTATTGATTGAACTAAACAAGCCACATGCAGTGTTGCTTACATAGTGATATATAATCTAAGTAACATGATATTAAAAGAGGAACCACTATACTGTATACTTGCAAGGTGGCTATGCTGACTTCATTTATAAACAGCTACGCAGTCAAATTGCTTGCTGACCATATTTATTATACCGTATTCATTTACAGATATAATTACTAATTAGATTATTTACTCCAGACTATCATTCCTGTATTTGCTGTGTCTATCTCATTCCTGAATGAGAATCAAAAGCCTAACTACACTTTAAAATGAAGTGCTGATATTTCAGATTTGAACAGCCATACTTTCTTTAGAGATTCAGAACCTGTATTGCACTGTGGCTTCAGAAAGAAGTAAACCAGTTGTCTTTTATGTTTTGGTTTTTTTTTTTTTAAATCAGAGAATATTAAATCTGTTGCTTCAATGTTCTGGACGGCAAAATACTGAATAGATGTGGGGAAAAAGAAATGGCATTTGCAGTTTTTCCAGAACATCTGCAAGATGATTTAGGTATGCTAATTTCTAGAATATTGTACAATAAGTATTTTAAATGCACTTAAAATGTAGAAATCCTTGGCAAAAAAA
>JACDJE010000249.1:29148-235894 GCA_016647715.1 Pavo muticus | reverse complement strand
GTTTAGGGAGGGGTGGAACCAGGTTTCATCCCTTCAGGTCACACAAGTGGATTGCTTTCACCTGTGCTCCCAGGGCTGGTTGTGTTCCTTCACCAGGTGCTCAATCATTGGTTCAGGCTGTGACTTAGCAATTCTCACACAACCCTCGCAGTGTTCTCTTCAGTGCATCTCTTACATGATGTATTAAGTAGCGATGTGAAGGAATATGGCTAGGATATAGATCTTTTTCTTAAGATGGAGATGAAGCTGTAGACTCAAAAGAACTGTAGGTATCAACATTTTTAAAAGGGGTAACAGAAGTACTCAGGTAATTATATTCTTGTCGGCCTGATCAATAGATCCAGGTCAAAATAATAGAACAGCTGACAAGTGATTAAATTAATGAAAAAATAAAGAGTAAAATAATCACTGTCAATCAACAAAGAAAGAAGATCTTGTCAAACTAACTTTGTATGGTGTTAAGCAAGATTAAAAAGTTTGGCTGGTAAAATCAATGTCTCCACTGTAACAGACTGCTTTTAGACATTTGAATTTGTAATAATCAATTAAAACTACAAAAACAAAAATAATACAAATTCTCTAGCCCTTTAGTTTCATCAAATAATTGTGAAAGAGAACTCGTCCACAGTTGCTTCATTCACTTGGTCCCAAATCACCAATTCCTTGATCAAACCATTATGTGACCTAGGCCAACAAACTAAAACTATGTTTCTATGATCACTAATTGTAAATTGTTAACTCAGATGGCAAATTGTTTATAAAAGTATAATTAGTTATATAAATACTATATAAATACTTAAGAGGTATGTTACTTCTACAGATACACTTGCATCTGTGATTAAGAAGCAAGCACATTTTATAAGTGTAAAGTCACTTATCCCATGGTTGTTGGCCATTGATACAGGGTAAGTAAATTCTTACCTTGGAAAATCAGATCTGAAAAATAAATAATTAAGAACATTTGCAAATCATCAGAATGAACTTTCAGGGTATTAGTAATGAAGCAATATAATATGTATTTTGGATACAGAAAGGGCTTATTAAGAAGAAAAGAGAAATATGATAGTACATCCAGCTTCTATTAATAAGAAAGTTTCTAGAATTCTAGGTTCCATTCTTCAATCAACAGTTGAATAACTACTGAGAAACAGAGTGAGCCTAGAGAATAGCCTTGAGAACATACAAAAGGATTAAAGATTACAGTGAAGAATTTCAGTTGGTCTATATATTTATCTTATGAAAAAAATGAACTATTGCATAAATACAGTCTCGGAGAACTGGAGTGTAAACTTGGAATTTAATAATAAAAGACTTGAAGACTCCATATCTATATGGTGACTGGAAAGCCAAATCAGATTCTTGGAATGCTTCCAACTTTTCTGTGGAGAAGAAAATATCAATGTCAGCACTAAATGCAACTCATAAAGCTAAACATGTTTTCCCAAATCTGGAGAAAATTTGACAGAGGTCTGCTGCTGTTGTTCTCTGACAGACAAAAGGAAAAAGAGACTAGTATGGGATAAGAAGTTACACACAGCTGTTTATTGAGACGTATCTTATTTTTCCACGCGAGAATTTGCACTCATTAAGTGTCTGCAAAAGACAAGCTAGATTCTTTAAGGCCAAAAAAAGCAAAAAAAATCTCTATCTGACCTGTGCGCATCATGTAGACAAATGTTTTCCAAGCCTACAACTGAGATTTTTCTAAAATGAAGTATCTAGATTGATTCCTTTAAAAGATTGAAGCTGGTTGTTCTGTGACACAGATTATCTTCCTGACCAAGGTAATCAGCTGCTCACAGCAATGCGGGTTGCACATCATTAGTTAATGATACACACCATTGCTGTAGTCTATCTCATGCAAACTCTGGAGACATGCAGCATTTCTCCTGCTGGATACACTTATCTTTCTCTCATTGCTAAGCCTTTACGTGACTCTCATGTGTCCAATTAGCTTCTCATTTGCTTCTTTTTAATTCCTCTTACACCTTTTTGAAAATGAGTTAGGTGTTTCATACTGAGGTACTAATATAACAAATGGAGGTCTGATCAAACTCTGAATAGCAGGCTTTCTTTAAAGCTCAAATACTTTAAAGTTTAGGCATCTATGCTTTTATCAAAGAGCCACAATGAATGCTTCAGGGTCATCATTATCTTTTCAGGCTGAACACTAGTCTCTGCCTTTATTTCCTTTTCTGGGTGACAGCTCTGAAGGGCTGACATTAATCACCAACAATCTCATGATAGCATGTAATTGCATATATCAAAAAATATTCATCCCGGGGGCAGCTGTCAGTGCTAGAACACTAGATATCAATCCAGTTAAATCCTAGCATGGAGGTAATTGTTTGTGACTCAGTCCAAGGAAGTGAATGACATTAATGCTCTGTCCCACAAGTAACCTTTATGTCACCTGGCCTCTATCAAGTAATTAGAAAGATTCTGAGCATATCCCATGTCAATCACATAGATTCAATATACTGATCACAGCCTCATGTGGAAATATGAAAACTGTATTTCCCCAAACGTAGTTTTTTTTTTCTCTATGATTCTGTTGGGGAAAAAAAGAAAAGAAGGAAAAAAACAAAACTCTATACATGTAGGGTTGCTCTTTCAGGTCAAAAGGCACAGTGATCATGAAGGAATAGAAAAGTGACAAAATATGTTCCTGTCTTCTTTTATATAAAAGCATTTGATCACTAGCATATATGTCTATTTAATCAGTAAAGGGTATGACATCAACTATTGGTGTATGTGGAAGTGAAAGTCCAACTTTGTGTTCATGGAAGAAGTAATACACATGACGTTGTCTCAGTGCTGTACAAGATAGTTTTCAACACCCTAGTGCTATAATTATAGTTTCTTTAATTAGCAAAGAATATTGCAATTAGTGTCTTTGCGCATTCCAGCCATCATTACTGCTAAGTTACCCGTGCTTTTCACTTGCTTCAGTGGTTTCAAATTAAGTATAGCCCACATTCAAGGTTCCTCTTTTAACTTTTAAAATTCTGCATTGGCTAGATTAATATTATGGTCTAAATATCATCTGCTACTGAAGTCATTTTATTTTTTTCTTGATTAATATGTTCTGTCTTTTTTAGTGATACTTTTCTTTAGATATTTTCTCCATAGGTGTTATGATTTGCTAAAACTTAATTTAAATTTCATATTAAATGCAGTTGTTTCTGACTATTTCTAGTTTTCCAGTTTAATTCAAGCTTACAGTTATCTATGCTGAACTTCAATGATGCATTTAGCTTTTCCAAAAGAGATTTTTGAAAAAACTCATTTCGTACACATGGTGAAATTTAAGCTTTAGTAAATACATGTTATAATTCTTGTTGCTAAAATCTATTTGTGCCAAAAGCTTGCACCCAATTTGTTTTGTTAATAACTTGTATTGTATTGGTTACTTTTTGTATTCCTCTACACAAGATAACACCTTTAGCTTCCAGCATGCTGCTTAGCTGTACTTATATGCAGTTTTTCATGGACATTACATTTAAAAGCTGTATTACCTTGTCTTAATAAGGATCAGTTCCAGCTCAAGACCACATTTGACTTTCAAAAACAAAAAAACAAAAAAAACAAAAAAAACAAAACAAAACAACAACAACAACAAAAGGCCTGATCCAAAGCAAATTAGAGTGAATGGGTGTTTGCATTTTTCTTTCATGCAGTTGACCTGGGAAGGCTGATAATCACCTCAGAATTCAGAATGTTTTCTGCCTTGTCTACTGTTGAAACTGCCATTTGGGATATCACTCACCAGCTGAAAAGCATATATTACACACATACGTATTTGACCTCCTCTCTCAAGGGTTTTGTTTTGTTTTGAGAAGAGAGATAGCGGCTTTTAGGAATTCTGTTACAAACATCTATTTTTAGGAAGGATGTTTTGCACCCTAAGAGCATCTGTTCCCCTCCATTTCTGGCAGCCTAGGATGTACTTAATGTAATTTAGACCCGAAGCCAATATTGTCAGATAAAATCCATTCGATCCACTCTTATTTCACGATCTTGTAGTTCTCCAGGCCCAAGATCACAGAATAATTTTTAAATGCACTTTTTGCAGGATTTTTTGTCATAAAAAGCTTGAAGTTTCTGATCATTTAAAGATGATTTCTGCAAAAGAATGATCATATGCTAAAGACAAGCATACATACATACATGAAGGACAAAATTATTCTAGCAAACTTTAACTTTGAATTCTGGTATTCACAATTTGAATAAATGTTCCTGTTGAATGTGTGTGTGTGTAGCTAAGTTATTAACCCTATTATCTTAAATATTGGAGTTTGGTGAGAGATAGTTTCAATAAAATTACAGAACATATGGACAGGCAGTGTGGAAACAATATTCTTTCCACTTGATATTTCAATGCAGTAAGAAAACATATACCAAAAGAAAAAGACTTCCCAGTGTCACATGAAAAATCTGTGCAAGATCTGCACTTTGAAAGAACCTCTAAGAATTTGTTTCTGAGGTTTTAACTATACCCGTACCCTTTTTCAGTCTGCATCAAGAAATTAGATATAAAATAAATTTATACCTTTTAGCTTAATGCTCCCTCATATGAAACACTGTTGGAGACCATCAGCCATTTTAAGCTAGTGTTTATGTTGTACTAATGAGAGAAGACACATAGATCAGTATTATCAAGTAAATCTTTGACAATATCAGCAATATCCATCTTGTTGCAGCAGTATTTTGTAACACAGCTATTCATATTTCTCCCTTCATTAAAACATTTTATCATGTTAATTGTCATTATGACAATTTTAATATTGGAACACATACTATTAACTGCAAAATACAGTCCTTTAAGATTGCCTTCCTCAGCTATCACTTCTCCAGAATTCAACTAGATTAAATATAACAACAAACAAATCTGTTACTGATATTAGCAATTCAAAGTAGTAATTAAAACCTAACCTTTCTGCAACTTTTCTGCAATAAACTAATCAACAGCTGTTTTCTTAGGCTTTATATGAATGTCCTAAATTTAGAAAGACTCTCATCTCCATTCAGTGAATTCAGTGAAAAAACAATGTTTTTTCCTGTTAAGAATTACATTATTGTTAATATGTAAATCATTTTCTTTTCTCCCCATGACTGAAAAGACAGATGTTTAAGGATATGCTCCAGAATAAAAAATGTTCATGTCAGTAGCTTGGACAGGTCTCTCATTTGCTGTCCCAAACTGCAGTTTCCATTTAAAGCAAAGACTTATGTCATTTTTTCATTTTATCGTATGCTAAAAGACAAAACAAAATAAATCCTGTATATATATCAGCTACCCAAATACAAATGATCAGATTTAATGTTGGTGTATTGCTTTTTTCTTTTTTCTTTTTTTTTTTTTCTATTCTTTTCCTCACAGTACAACCTTTAATTACAGTGAAAACAGTGCAATAATTGCCACTATGCAGATTGGGAAGCAAGTATAACCAATGCAGCAAGCGTTTCCATGATTTGCAGGACATTTTAGTTCCACCTGTTTGGTCCATTACTATTAATGGCACTTTGGGAAATACACATATTAGAAAGGTCCGTATTTTGTAGACCATTGTAATCGTGTTGCAAAGTGTAGTGCAGTTCTCTGTGTCTATGTGTGAAGAACCAGGTAGAAATTCAAAGGGAAGACATACTCCTAAAGCATGTTTGGCTATATAGTATTGTAAAAAAATTTTCTCTTCATTGCTTGTGTGAAAATCTCACTAAATCATCAATGTCCTAAAAAAAAAAAAAAAAAATTAAGAATAAATTGCTTAATTTCCCCTCCATAAGATTGGAGGGGAAAATCTTTAATATATATGCACTTTCTGGGTATACATTAATGCTCACAGTAATAATTTTAGGACCATAATACATTATATCCAAAGGAAATGGGGAAAGAAACAGGAGTTATTTGGAAAGAGAGGAAAAGTTAATTTAAGTGTGGGTAGGCTAGGGAAAGTCAGGGTATGCAATTCAGTAGTTATTGGTAAATATCTTTAGTGGAGAATGAGTACATAGTTTCCTATGCCCACTCAGGATAAGGCAAAACTATCGGAGAGCTGTTCCCAGTATTTAACCATACTTCTTTAGTGGGGAAGTCAGCACATTTCTCCCAGAGAGCAATTCCTGCTAGTGGACTGAAGTATCTGTCTGATTTATCCTTACTCAAGGCCATGTGCTTCTGTTGTTTCAAACAGAGGAACGATTGATGTGTTGATATTTAACTGCTCAGTATGCACTTGATTTCTATATTCCAGGAGGAATTTTAAGATAGGGAAGTTAAGGAATGTGTCCAGCGGGGTGAAAAAACAAAGCACATAAATGCTTTTGTCTTACTTAACCCAAGCAAATTAAAGAAATCACCTTGCTTAACTTATTCCTAGTGCTTGCCTACCTGCAACAAATACTAACTAGTTTAACCCACTAATTAAGATGCTTTTGGAATTAGTTCAGAAGGCCAAAACAGAGAGGCTTTTCAGTGAACCTGACTTACCATTTACAACATAGCTGATCTTTCTTGTACAAAATCAGAGAGAGGAGAGAAGTCAGCAATAGCAAAGCAATATGTCCCCAGTAGTGTAGCCATACAACAGGTGTGAATCTCACCACATACAACAGATGTATTTCTTTGCTTTAGACTTCTTTTGCCTATTTCATATCTACTGCATGCATATAGCATTCAGAGCAACCAAGTTCTGTATAGGAACAGTGGCAAACTAATCTCACCTCAGATCCAGAAATTCCTCAATCTATCTTCAATATTTTTTCTGTACAATCTTTACGGAGAGTTATTGAATCTGAGTCTATGAGAACTATTTGTTCCAACAAATAACAAATACTACTACTGAAGACTGAGGCAACAAAAGTCGTTTCTGAATGAATATATGAATCAAACATATCTACATGGAAACTTAAAGATAAAAGAAAATGAAAACTGAACTATGATTTCTGGGCCATGGAGAGAGAAAAAATTTACAGTCCTCTGTGACAGTAGCTGATAACAAAAGACAGATCCACACTCTATAGATATTCATTAGTTGCACTCTGGTGTTGAGTGTTCCTTTGCTTTTATACAGAGAAAGGTTTACTAGCAGTAGATGAAAGAGACTTGTAACTCTCTTATGCAGTGTTCATATTGATTCTTGGTGCTTTAGGTGCAGGAATCATATCACAATATTGAATTTTGCACACTGACTCATGCCCTGTTGCTTCTCTGTAACCTATCACATACCTGGAATATACAAGTAGCTTCATACCAAGCTCAGCAGGATCCATTCTGTTAACAGGAATGGCAAATTCTGTTGAGACATACAAGCACATTATTCTTCAGAATTTGCATAATGAGTGTGTCCTGCGGATAATTTTAAAGAGGTTTTTGCAATTTAAATGAACACATGAGGACTATGATGAAAGTAATGCTTCCTATTTCAAGACCAGGTTGAACAGGGCTTTGGGCATCCTGGCCTGGTTGGAGGCGTCCCTGCCCATGTCAGAGGGTTGTAACTAGACGATCTTTAAGGTTTCTTCTATCCCAAATCATTCTATGACTCTATACAGTGAGATTTTATTTGTGTTTGTAAACATTACTGTTGAACAGATCCCTTCTTAGCAAATTCCTTTCATGTGTGTTTGTAAGGATGAACAATTGTGTTGATTACTTTTCCAGATTTGTGAATTAAGGCATAGCCACATCAAGGATGGATTTCAACTTGCAGATTAAAACATCCAAATGTAGATGTCCAGATGCATAGTTTTCATGTAATCTAAATGACTAAAACTGTCATTACAGTCCCTGCCCACATAGACAGTAAAGAGAGCTGAATGTGCTGAACTGTTATGAACAGTTTAGCTAATGAAAAGGAAGATTCTACACTGTCTAAAATAATCCCCCAAATTACACTGTATTGACTAGATCTTCACCAACGTAATGACATCTTAAGTACATAGTTTATATACAGACATAAAGATCTACTTGTAGAAACTTTCTGTGAGTTGAATCTCACCATATAAGCATGGACTACAGGTAATACACTCAGGGCATGTGGCAGAGATTTCTAGAGACACGACCATTAATTAGCCTAAATAGCTCACTAGCATAGATATGTTAATTCCACTATTCAGTCCATGTGGATCATAATGCAAGTTAAACCTCTTTATTGCTACAGACGGAAAGCAATCTAATTCCATAAAGAATTGTAAGGGACAAAAAAAAAACAAACCCACATCTTAGTTTTTGAGACATCATATATAATTGTAAAAAGAGTTTCTGGGCTCATGCTTAGTGTTATGTGTGTGTTATATCTTGGTGGAATTTTCCCAAGAATGCTTAGATCACTGGGATAATTAAAACAGAACAAGACATAATATTTTATTCGAGAAGATTAGTTAAAAGTAAAAGGAGAGAACTTTCTTTGAAATTCCCAAACAATTTTATTCAATCAGTTCTCACACAAACACATAGAAGATGAGAAAAGGACTGCATGTTTGAGATGGAAATTTCAAGGAAGACTTAATGGTTCTTGTTGTCCCATATGCCTTAAAAAAATCTCTATGCAAATTAGCAAGGTCTTTAAGTTGAGCTGGTATAAGATGATTCCCACCCACAGTTAAATACCATTGATTGCCTCAAATGTATTTTTTTTTTTCATATAAAAATAAATTTGCACTATTTTGGATCAATAATCTGAACTATCCCTGAATCTACATGAAGATCCGGTTAATTGTGCACAGAAGAGGCCATTTTCCTCTACTGTCTCTAAAGGCAGCAGTGGGTGCTGCGTTCAGATAAATGTATATGCAATCAAGACATCTGCTTAGATGAATCCCCACTCGTTAACACAGGTTTCTTTCTCCAAGTATTTTGTAGGCACACAGGAAGAAATCTAGATGAAACATAGTGTGTCAACAAAAAACAATGCTTAGTTGCTCCCCCTACCCCCCAAAGCTCTCCCACCTGTCCCATCAGACCGTGGTGAGATTACAGCTGAATTGGTATTTCCCTATCTCCAATTATTTGATGGTTGCTGGGGCTGTGACTCAGCTCTCGGCTTCTCTGTCTTATGGGGAACAACAATTACAAGTTGACCTTTGCCATAATTTCCAGCACTCTAATTTATCCCATACTTCTTAGACTGAACTCAGAAAACCTCAAGTAGAGATCACAAGGCAGATGATGGATTCTGAAAATTGGATATATGCCCCTCAAGTTGTAGACTAGGTCAGAGCTAGTTCCCTATTTCTGAATTATTAATTCCTTTAAATAATTAGCAGACATGCCACTCAATTATCCTTGATTTTCACATCCCATTTAAAGGTCACTAGGTTTTAGAGTCATCCTTAATTTGGCATAAAAATTATCTGTTCTACCCAGCACTGGCTTGCATGCCTGCAATCTGAGAAGCAGAAAATTAACTTTGACAAAGTTAACTCTTTCGTTTAGAGGAAGGCAACTGTATGAATCTTTTCTCTGTCTTCACCTGTAGTAAAAGACTTTGTTCAATTATTTAAATTTAAAGAAAGTTTCATTTCCTCAGGTGTTTCAAATATGCTACCTCTTTTCTCATACATCTTTTTATGTCATATTTAAATATTTATACATATTGATTGTATCTAGACAAAAAAAGAAAACAACAGAAAAAGTAACGTAGTAAAAAATCCCACTGTCCTGGATTCTCTCCCCGTTTATCCCTTGGACAGCTATTCAGCAGCAGGGGATAACCTGATATTTTTCTTTATGGTTTCCTTTAGGTAAGAGGGAAATGTAATTTTTCATGAGCTAACTGAGCTTTCAGTATTCAAACTTAAAATCTGAACTATTTAGCTATAATTTATGATTGATTATTATCCTTCCTTTTTTCATCTAAGTAAACCCATAATAGTTTTATATATACGTAATATATAGTATTGCCTTTTGTAACCCTGCTATCCTCAATGTCTGTTAATCTACCAAGCTACTTTATCCAAATCAAAGACCAAAGTTCTTTATAGTAACTAAAAATTCTATAACAAAATGTAGAATTATCCAAGCATTTCTGTAGAACAAATGACAATACTGAACTTTGTCAAACTTGTGGCAGTCTTATGGTAAGGAATGACAAGCATTTGTGACATTGGATTGTTAGTTCAGTCAGTATTGCCTTCATAGAATCATAGAATCATAGAATGGCCTGGCCCTGTAGATACATTTTGTTGCTTCAAAAAGCCTGGATTAGTTTGAGTACTAATTGTCACAGACAGGGTTAGAAATGCTGTGAACATTTATTTCCTTCTATATTTGTTACTCTATATGTCATCTGGGATGATAATTCTTGCCTTCCTTACTGCATATATTGAGGATTAGGTGGCACTTTATCCATCACTTATCACTTGATTTTCTCCGATTGCAGGTAAGTACAAAACACCTAGGAGTGTGAACACTTCAGTAGCTCTAGAAATTGATTGAGCTGAGTCTTCACACCACAGTTTCCCAGAATGGCTTGTTTGCAAAGTAATGCCAGGATAAAAGAAGCTGTCTTGTTGGTGGTTGGTTGTTAACTTCAGAAGGTCAGAAGAAATGAACATGAAAATTGTTGATCTGTGTTTTAAAACCATATTACCCCTTATTATCGTGCTTTCTTTTTCAGTTTGCCACATTTCTCAAAACATAAAGATGTAGGTCCTCAATCCCTGTTCTTGAAAATCCAGTCAGTTTAAGACAGAGATGCTGCATTTGGAATAAGAAAATCATCTGAAGACTCTCGTTCTTTTGCTGGCCGCTTTAACTGACAAGAGCATGGCTCTATTCTCTTTGCACCCTCCCTTCAGGCGTTTATAGACATTGATGAGATCCCCTTGAGCCTCCTTCAGGCTGAAGTCTTAACTCTCTTGGCTGCTCTTCGCAGCAGAGCTGCTCCAATGCCTTGATAATATTCATAGCCCTCTTTTGAACTCTGTATGTACAAGCCCCTCTTGTACTGGGAACCTAGAACTGAAAAGATTGTAATGCTGACGTTAGACATCATAACAGTCACGGGTCTCACTGTAACTAAAGCCATTATGCCATTATGATTTACTTTCATGGATTAAGGCAAAGAAAAGCTTTCTCAAACATTTTTGATCACCACTTTGGCATGAACACGGCACAGAACTATAGCTGAAGTTGGGTTTGAATTTTGAATTAGTAAAATTAATTGTTTTGCTTGGCTGTTCTTTCATATCTATTTTTTTTTTCATTTGTCTTTTTATTGCCATTGAAAATATTAAAAAAGAGAGAGATTTACATTTAAAGGATAATTCAAAACTTAACTGGACTATGGACATCTTTTTTATTGATAGTAATTGTATCTCAAAATAATTTCATTCAATTTCTGGGAAGTATAATGGAAAGAAAGCCTAAAGAACAGTGAAAAAAATTCTGTATTTTCCGCAGAAAATTCCACTCTTTTGTAAGCCAATAAGAAACAATTTCTAACTGGACACTTCCAGAATAACCTAGATCAGACTAGACTAGAAAAGAATAGAGTAGAAAGTTGGAAAGTGCTATCAAAGATCATTGAATCCAACTGCCTGAGCACTTTGGAGCTAACAAAAAGTTAACGCATGATACTGAAGGCATTGTCTAAACGCCTCTTAAATATTAGTATGTACGGGGCAACAGCTACCTCTCTAGGAGGCTGTTCCAGTGTTTGACCTCTCTCATGGTATAGAAATGTTTCCCAATACCCAGCCCAGCCCCCCCCTGGCATAGCTCTGTACCATTCCCCTTATGCCACCAGTTCCCAGGAAGGAGCAGAGCTTGGCACCTCTCTCTGCTTCCCCATCTCATGGAGCTGCAGGGAGAAGTGAGGTCCACTCTTGGCCTCCTCTAGACTGGACAGCCCAGATGCCCTCAGCCTCTCCACTCAGGACATGCCTCCAGCCTTATTATCATCTTTGCTGCCTCCCTTGGACATCCTGAAGGATTTTCAAGTCCTTTTTGTATTGTGGAACCCAGAACTGTGCACAGTATTCAAGGTGAGACTGCACTAAATATATAGAGAGAATCGCTGCTCTTGGCTGGCTTGCTTATGGAAGTAAGCCAAAAAGCTCCACATATGCTCCAGCCTATCTCCATTCATTCATGTTTGCTCTCTGCTGGATATGTACTGGGGTCCATGCTGTCCTACAGGCTGCCTAAGCAGAGCATCTTACACGTCTCATCTATCCTTTCAGCAGAAAATACCCTCATATTTCTCATTCTAGGAGGCTTTTGATCCTTCTTTGACAAACAAGCAAACAAATGTCACAATAGCATGTTGATGCTTGGTTGCAAGACTTCAATTTTCTGAATTTCAAAACAGTGTAGATTTTGAAGGCTAAACTTGACCCTGAGCTCACAGCCCTATGCAGGAGTAGATGTGCAGATGCAGACATAAAGGAACTCATTTTCCGTCTAATGGAGACCAAAAATTGTGGCTACATATGGGCCATGCTTCCAAATTCCCTTTCCTTGTTTCATCTATTGGCAAATGTTCCTTATGTAATATCACTATCTATCTATCTATCTATATATTTTATTTCCATTTCCCAAAGTGAAATCACAGCTGGGACTCATGGAAAAAAAAGTCAGAGTAAGCCTGCCAAACATGTGTGTTTTCAATCTAGTCTAGAAGAAAGGAATCACTGTGATAGCTAAAGGCAGCGAATGTCTGCACACAGCACTGCTTTCATCATGCTCTCTCCATCAGAACTTGCTCTGATTTCTTTTCATATTCTGCTGTGAATAAAGGCTATGCATTGACTATTAAATATACTGGGCTTGATTTTAACACTCCTCCCCTGAAACAGATCAGAAAGAGCTTAATTGAAGTCTGTAGACATAATCTAGTAATTTAATATCAGAATCAAACAAAGGTCTCTTCTGTGCATGTACTAATGAACATTTTAAAAAACCAGTAATGGTGGTGGCTTTTTTGGTTTTTGTTTTTTTTTTTCCTAAACAGAATCTTATATAATAAGCACTGAGTAACTGCAAAACTTTCAAACTCAAATATAAGTTAAACAGAATGTATACAGATAAACACAAAAGGAAAAATAAAACTTAGCTAGGGGGAAGCACACAAGAGTTGCTCTTTTAAAGAAAAAAAACCCAAAAACTTGTGCAATACTATATATTAAGCACATTTTGGAGCATAATTCAGTATTATATATCTCCTCTCACCCTTCCACCAATTATCTGGCAGTAGGGATTCACTGATACAGATCTTTTTATGGCATCTGATTCTAGAACTCTATGAACCCATATTGCACAATATTTTCTCTGCTATTTGATTATTCTTTTTTATGAACAAGCCTTTTTGAATGATGTTTTCTTCTCTCAGTTTCTCTGTGGCTTAGGATATGGAGAATTTCTGTTACATTGAGCAACCTGGGATTTATTGTGCGGAGAATCTTTCAGAATATGAGACTTCAGCTTGTTTTTTAATGCTGGGACCAGTAAGGCAAACCGCCCACTTCCGTATAGACTAGAGTTACATCCACTCCCTATTACTCATATTATATATTACTTACATGATTTGACTTAACAGCTTCAGCCTCATTATGTTTAGCACAGCACACATGGGGAGAATAAAATGGCAGTATGCTCTCTGAGCCACAGTTCTTGCAAAGACATATCAGTCCCAAAGGCAGTCTTCATAGAAGCACCCCCCAGTCCCAGAACAAGATTGAAGTGGTGATAGCAATTTTTCTAAACTGATAGGGGGGAGTTTATTAAGCATTTATTTTGTTTGTTCCTCAAATAATTTTTCCCCTTGGTTCACCTTCTGGGCTGCAAGCATAAATTGCCAGCTCATGTTGAATCTTAAGCTGGCAATGTGTGCTTGCAGCTCAGAAGGCCAACCATATCCTGGGTTGCATCAGGAGAAGTATGACTAGCTGGTTGAGGGAGGTGATTCTGCTCCTCTACTCTGCTCTCGTGAGACCCCACCTGGAGTACTGCATCCAATTCTGGTGCCCCTCACACAAAGACATGGAGCTGTTGGAGTGGGTCCAGAGGAGGACCACAAATCTGGTTAGAGGGCTGGAGCACCTCCCCTATAGGGACAGGCTGAGAGTTGGAACTCTGCAACCTGAAGAAGAGAAGGCTCCGGGGGGACCTAATGGTGGCTTTTCAGTACCTGAAGGGGGGCTACAGAAAAGCTGGGGAGGGACTTTTTATAAGGGCAGGTAGCGACAGGGTAAAGAGAAATGGTTTTAAACTGGAAGGAGGTAGGTTTAGACTAGATATTAGGAAGAAATTCCTTACTGTGAGGGTGGTGAGGCACTGGAACAGGTTGCCCAGTGAGGCTGTGAATGCCCTGTCCCTGGAAGCATTCAAGGCCAGGAGAAAGAGGTGTCCCTGCCTATAGCAAGAGGGTTGGAAATAAAAAGTCCCTTCTAGTCCAAACCGTTCTATGATTCTATGATTCTACCTTAAGGAAAATATGGCATTTCCATCAATAACGTGCAGTCTTCTGCAGATAGTCTCAATAACATATTTATCACTTTCTCTGCTGATTTCTTCTATATGTTTAGAAAAAAATCATCAGAGCAAACACTGTGTTTTATGATCATAGTATCTCAGAATCATCTGGGTTGAAAAAGATCTTCAAGATCACCAAGTTGAACCATCAGCCTAACCTACTGAGTCCCAGCACTGAACCATGCCAATGTACATGCCTAGTAGAGGGGTTCCTCATTTAAAATGGTACCTACTCAGCAGGATTGTTACTATAACTGAAATAATAATAACAGTAATAGTAAGTGTAACTTTACAGGGTTACATCAATGCAGAAAGAGGCAGAAGTGGGAAATCTTAGAATCCACTAACTACGTAATCAAAATTAGTAACAATTCCAGTGGACTTCTGTGTTTTTCAGACCAAGCACAAGCCTTCCATCCAGTGTTCATTGGTCTGTGACACTGATAAAAAATTGAAGGATTATATACTCTGATGCTGGGCTACATTGCTGGGTCTGTTGATTTAAATTTCACCAGATGAAAAGGAGCTGACAATAAAAAATAATTGAAAATAAATGCTCAGAAATAACATCAGATTGGCTTCATTAAAGGTTTCATTCAAAAATACTTACATTTACTGAATAAATGGCCTAATTTCAAACTACAAGTACCAGATTTATTTTAAAAATTCCTTATGAAATACAGTTTTCTTTCGTTTCTTTCTTATTTTCTAACTACAAATAATGTGAGATCAGCGTAAATGAGAGCACATTCCAGTAATGTCTGCAAAAATGCTGGCATTTAATAAAAATCAGCCTGTTTATTGCACATGATAAAATTTAGATATCTACAAATTCTTAGTTTTCTATTCATGGTGGAAACATTTTGATTTACATGTTGTTCTAAGGTTGTTTTTTTTTTTTTTTTTCCTCCTCTTAATTTCCCTCCTTCCACATTCTCCAACGAATAAACAAACCCAAACAAGGATGTTCTATTGGGATGACTAGTTACTACTATGTGAGAATCATTTATTCTGGAATACATTGAAAAATTACATTCTCCAGATTCTCTGCATAAATAAGTGGGATTTGCTTGTTTTATAACTGATTTGAGTCCTAGGAAGCACAAGCCATCCTCCCAAACTATCAATTCAAGGGATTCATATGGAGCCAAGAAGCTTTAAAGCTGTCTTGTTGACAGGAAGCATATTTTATAGTCGTTCACTTCTCCCATTGTGTAGGAAGCAATTCTACACTGGTAGTTTAACCTTCATCTACAAAGAGCAATTGTTCTTCCCATGAAGCCTGTGTGATTTTCACTTCAGCAATACACTAATGCACTTATTAATGGGAACTACAAAAAGAATCACATTTTTACAGTAAACACTGTTAGCTAATAGCAGACCAATGATAGTTTTTAATGTAGAAAATTTCTAAAAACTGGTAGAATTTTTATTTTATTTTATTATTCTGCTTCCTGCTTTTATTTTCTGACATTCAGGAGTCTCAAACATCTTGATCTAATTGGCCAGACCCAGGTGACAACGTTCAACTGAAAAATCTACATCAAGTCTGTGTTTGTTGAGTGTTTCTGAATGACAATTACTAATATTATGTTTCAAGACCTGCTTATTAGTTCTATGAGAAGATAGTGGCAGAAGGAATAAATAATAAGTTCTGCAAGATTCATAGGGACATACATTGAGAAATTACATGATCAGTGTAGAAACACTTTGGGAAATGTTCCAAATCTGAGACTTCCATATTCCAGGAGCATATATTTCTCAAGAGGGCATCACTTCAAATTATGCTTTCAAATTATGTATCTGCTCTTCTGAAACAAAATGTCTTTTCCAGGATCCAGCCAGTTCCTGGGAATTTGGTTACTATTTTGATAACATCTGTTTCTTTGATTTTCTTCTTTTTTTTTTTTTTCATCACCTGGGGTTTTGATCTCTTAAGCAGGTGTTCCCATCTTTCATAGAATATAGAATCATAGAATTACAAGGTTGGAAAGGACCTACAAGATCATCTAGTCCAACCGTCCCCCCATTACCATTGCTACCACAAACTACTAAACCATATCTTGTAGCTCCTCATCCAGATGCCTCTTGAACACTGCCAGGGACGGCGACTCCACCACCCCTCTGGGCAGGCCATTCCAGTGCCTGACCACCCTCTGAGAGAAAAAGTTTTTCCTCATGTCTAACCTAAACCTCCTCTGGCACAACTTGTGGCCGTTTCCTTGGGTCCTGTTTGTTGCCTGGGAGAAGAGGCCAAACCCCTCCTCATCACAACCTCCCTTCAGGAAGTTGTAGAGTGCAATGAGGTCTCCCCTGAGCCTCCTCTTCTCCATACTAAACAGTCCCAGCTCCCTCAGCCGCTCCTCATAAGACTTGTGCTCCAGACCCCTCACCAGCTTTGTTGCCCTTCTCTGGACAATTTCCAGGGCCTTTATGCTGATACACAAAAGTAAACAACACTTTTACCATATTTTCTTCAAGCCACTTTTAAAGGCAGATCCACTGTCTCAATTAAAAAAAAAAAAAAAGAATGTGTTATGTGCTTAGTGAAGATGAACTATTAAGTCTGTCACTCCTGGTTTCAGTTACCTTACTTCATTTGGCAGCTCAACAACCATATCTCTAATACAATTCATAAAACATACTCTCCTCCCAACTCTTTCCTGCAAGTAGCTCTATGTGTCAATGTTGTAAACTCTCCTGAAAGACCTAATTTTCATCAATCATGGGATAACCTAGGCACCAACTCAGCAATGTAAGTTAGTCTAAGAGCTGAACTGTAGCAGCATATGTCTGCACCTTAGTAACTTCATGAGCATGGACTGATTTGTTTAGGATAAAACTATGCTGAGAAATATTAGGCTTTGGGTAAACCTGCCTGGAAGCCGAGTTATGCCAATATGAAAGTGTGAGAGGAATATGCACAAGGTGTTACCTTGAAATATATGGGCAAAAATATACTAAGACAGATATTTAATTTAGGCTGCAAAGAATTTATATACTTTGTAATTAAGTACACAGAGGGAAAGATTTGGCTTCATTTATATCTAATTCTATCCACTTGAGAGCCTGACTAATACTTAGAATTGCATTTTTGTGAATTCAGCCATACTTCTAAGACAGGTAATCTTCTTTGGCCCGTTTACGTCTCAGCCATTCAGCTTTTCTACATCAGTATTGATGTCACTGGAATTGCGTGGTTCTTGATAAAGCGCTGGCCCTGTGCAGCCCGGCCATATCTCTGCCAGAGCTATATGTAATTGCACGAAAAAACAACACAGACCAGAAGGAGTGCATCTATAGACTAATGCTGAAGATCCAGACAAGCACTTCAGGAATTGTTTTAGGAATAACTACAATCCAATGCCATTGACAGAATGACCACTATCTGATGGACCACATCAAGTGCAGTTATGGAGCTGATTTTTTAGTTTAGAAAGAACATCTGTTGTGCCCTATGAGACCAATCCAATGGAAGATTGAACGGGACTAACTGAGAAATTCGTTTCAGAAGCTCAATCCCAATCCAAACTAAGATAATAATTCAAATAATTCAAAAACATCAGCTGTATGTTTGATGCACCTTGATCATACCATAACCATAAACATGGAAATATGAACTGGAATGAAATAAGTAATTCTCCTGAGGCAAAGAATAGCCCGCATCAGCAACAGCTCTACATCTGGATTTTGGTCTTAAGCAAAAGATAGATAGCAGTAATTGCACCCTCGGTGTTCCAGACCTTTTGAAGAACAAGGAAGGGGTATGGAGGGATGCTAGTTCAGGCTTGGTGTCATAAAGCAAGTGAACTGTGAGACGAGCGTGGGCACAAACATATACTAAATATCCACAGCAGCTGCAAAATAGCTAAGGTGAATCCAGTCTTGGAAGCCACCCATGACTAAAAACCTTTTATCGCTAGAGAGATGTGATCCCCATGCAGCGCATCAGCTGTGTTATCTGAGGAGCTATAAATGAGCATCCAGCTCAGCCAAAGAGATTTGTTCTCCCAGCTCATTCTGCTGCTTCAAGTAGGTGTTTCTGGGCCATTAAATCCAATCCCTCATTGAAGTATCCTACCATTTTATAAAATCCATTCAGAAACTTACAGGAGTCTCTGTTAGAAACAACCACAGTGTTCCCCAGCATTCTGTAGTTCACATGGGAACACCCTCACATACTCACACTGTTCTGGTTGTCAGGACATTTTTTACAAGACAGCCTAAATATAGTCTAGGTTGATTAATTTCTCTCAAGATAAACCACTATCCACCATTCTCCTGAAGAAGTCGTATAAGCCTATAATAAGTCCGTTATTGGACTTTTTTTGGCATGAAAGAGAGCTGAAAGTACATTTTTGTGACTGCTGGTTCCCAAATGCAGTGGTCATTCTGAAAAGTCTGAGAACATCTGCTCTGGAATGCTTACGACAGTCATTTCTCACTTCTGTTTCTGTTTCATCCATGCCAAAAAGAATCATGAAGCAATTTTGCTATGTCTAGAAAATCACACACATTCCCCTGTGGGATTTGCAAATAATGCAGCTTAAACAAAAATAAAAATGAAAATAAAAATAAAAATAAAATAAAATAAAATAAAATAAAAGCTACTTAGTGAACAGCAATTCACAAAGGAATTATAGTGTTTCAGAGGGTATAATTCTTTTGTCATCTCAATGATATTTGTAGAAATCTCTAAGGCAAGATTCATTTTATTAAGTCAAACTAAAGTCAGTTTAAAATACTGTAATATGTTTAGTTAAAAAAAACAAACAAGGTTGGGATTGTTTTTTTCTTTATGTTGTAACTCTGAGGATTGGAGATACTAGAACTGATGTGAAAATTAACAATTGGGGGTGTAAAAAATGCAAGCACATGTACTGAATATCCAAAAACTATGGTCTGATTTGAAAAGTCAGACATTTTGAAATTAAAGGTTAATTATATTAAAATAATATAAAGGCTAAACAGTATAATTATGAATGCAAGAAGGCCACAGTATGCAAATAAAAGGCAAATGAACACAGATGAAAATTTGTCTATATATCAAAACAAATGAAGGACTGCAAGAACAGATAAGAGATTGCTTCAAGCAGAGGATTTTGTCAATTACAGAACTAACCAACCATGGCTGAATAACATCCATGCTTTGATGAAAGATCACTGACACAAATCAAGCACTGTAAAGGAGCCACCATTAGCTGTGTGCTCAGTTATTTTACATGAGCTGAGCTCATCCCTCCATTCTTCTCATAGCCCCTGGACAAATTCATTGTTTATGAGGCAGAAACACAGTCCTGTAGTTCAGTCACACTACAGAAGCAGTGTTCCTCTCCACTGTTTGCACCTAACATGCTCTTTTTGGAAGTAATTAACTGATGAAATGCATACATCAAAATAATCTTGTATCTGTGTTCATTCTCTGCCTGCTCTGTTTGTGTGCCTCCAAGAAAATATAAATTACAAGTTGCAGCTAGAGACTTTCCATTGTGTGTTTGGGAGTACAATGTGCTAACCTATTTTCTTGAAAATACAAGGAAACTCTGTAGGCATTTGCTCCCTAGATCTGAGTTTAGAGGTACTTAATTAAAAGGTATGTAAACACTCTTCGGCAAAGGGACGTTCCCTGAAGATTCATTATTGGGGCTCTGAAGACAGTGCCAGTTCTTCCCTCTAGCACTGGAGTTACTACTGAGTTCTCCTGAGAGCTGTGGTGCCTCCTATTTAACATCTGTTCCTTCATATCCCATGAGAACATACGCAAAGCAGTAATTCATTTTATACAGAAATATCTGAACATGAATATCCCATACTTATAACGGAACTGTAGAGACGTGTTTTCAGGAGGCCAATGAATACATATTGTAAAACCTTGCTTTAATACTCTAAGTCTTCAAGAGATTATGTTCATGTAACCCAAAGATTATGCCAGCAGTGCCCATGTCCTTTCTGCACAGTGTTATCATCTGCTGCTTTTTTTGCGTTCAGACACAAAATCATTCACCTTCATATAAGACCATGTGCCTTCGATGTGCCACAGTCAATATCTGTAGTGACTGTTTTATGCTGATGGTACAAAGTTAGTCTAACAGACTGAAGTAACATTTGTCACTGGTAAAAAATTCCTGCACAAAATTCCTATTGGTATTAATCTCTACTTGCCCAGGAGATTCACAGATATATCTGCTAATTTTACTTACTTATAAAAGGGTACTTTTTGTGATTGTTCTATTAAATTGTCTTGTTAGAGAGTGTGAGGGGATGGGTGTTTAATGATTATCTTGTTCAAGTTGCACTGTGTACAAAGCTATGGTTTGAGGTGTAATTAGATTACCATAAAAAGACTAAAATGATTATAAGCCTTTTGAGATATATGGTAGAGAAGTAAAAACACATTTATAGATATAAAGTAAAATTGAAATATGGACATATCCTTGAGTGGTCAGGATGACAGATGTTGCCACAGAAACAATAGTTCCAGCATTATCTAGGAGTTGCTCATATTTTATTTCCTAACTTTATCAAGGTTAGAACAGAGTGAAAAGAAAATAGGATCTATTTCAATACTCTGAGGACCTCAGCAGAGAAAACAGGTGCTTCTGTTGAGACTTTCTTGTTATTCCTATATGGTATCAAGCTCTCATTCATCTTCCCCAAGGAGCAAATGAAATGACCTCAGTCAGACCACAGAGATACAGCTGTGAATTAAATGTAGCTGGAATTCACACCTGTATAGAGAGAACTGTAACACTGGACGGTATCCACTGCTTTTGGTTTCAGGCATCTGACATGTAGACATCTCCTTCTGAAATATTCATTTAGATTCTCTTTTTAATCAATGGCTAAAGAACAGTATTTAATACTTTAATCTCCTTCAAATAAGGGCAAATGAAGAGAGGTTATCACACCCTACCTTGACACAATTTCCTCTATTTCCTACAACGATCCTCTGGAAAAGTAGCTGGGATATCATTCTAGATGTTTGAAGTAGAAAGAAGGCTATCAATTGACTTCTTTTTAAAGGAGGTTAAGGTCTTCCAGATGAAAATATTACCTACTGTAAATCCCTAACTTTTCTTTGTAGGCTTTTACCAACAGAAGTAATTGCCTTAACTTATGCCAAAAAGGCAATTGATATTGCTTAGAAAAGAAAAACGCCCCAGCTTAACTTATCCCAGATAACCCTGAGTGCATGGCAACATGTCGTATCAATGGCATCAATTCTTTTTCTGATACTGTAGAATCATAGAATCCTCTAGGCTGGAAGAGTCTTTCAAGAGCACCAAGTCTGACCAACAACCTGATCTATCAAGTTCTATCCATAAACCATGTCCTTCAGTTGTATGTTCACACTGCCTCTTAAATACCTTCAGAAATGGGGACTCCACTTCTTCCTTAAGCAGCCTTTTCCAAAGCTTGATCACCATGAGTAAGTTCTTCCTAACATGTGATCTAAACTTTTCTTGTTGCAATTTGAGACCACATCCTTCACATTCAACCCAAAGCTTTTCTTCTGTGCCTTCCTATTATCATACAGCTGTGCAGTCATGAAATCCATGAAGATTAGTTGAGTCAGTTAAATACATCATGACCCGTACCTCTGTATATTTGAGTTTATCCCATTCATGTCACTGAAAAATAAATGTATGCATGCATTTTACCTATTAAGGATGGCAACCTGCCTTTCTGCACATACTAGACATGATATTCTTTTTCCCTCATAGAAAATATAATATTTATTAATTATTTGACCAGTTTCCAACCTGTACCATGGATCAGCTTACCTCTTCTTACTGTGATGAGAAAGAGTCCCAAATGGACCATAAGTGAACATCTATCTATATACGTACATGCATTTTTATATTTACAGTGCTGATAATTATTCATTTTCCTGAAATTGTTAGTGCTCTTGGCAGTGCTCTACTTAGATTCATTACAATATGCTATGCACTAAGAAAATGCTTTCTATAAGCAGCTAGAGACAATACTAATCTTGACCCTTAGTGGCATGTATTTTGAAGACCAAATTGTTTTGGCCAAAGACAGAAGCCAGTAGTAATGGCGTAACTTGTTATTATCCTGGAACTCAGGCAAAATGAAATAGTTTATTCTTCAGTTCCTGTTGACATTCAGGAAGATTTGAGCTGTATTAACATTTTCTGTATATTCTAGTTCTATTGCTTGCAGCCCTAAACTTGGAAAATACATTAACTGCAGAGTTGTTTTTTCAAGTTCATGAACTAAGAAATCCAGATTTATCTTGAATTTGAATAAATGATTCATTACAGAGATGAAGAAAAAGAAAAATAAGCATTGTTGACTTACTTTCTTGCATCATGCCCCTGCATTTCTATGAATTATGATCACCTTCCATCTGCCAGCCTGCCAAAGCAGAATCTGAGTAACTTCCACACGATATAAATGTTTTATTTTTTTCTTTCTGAAAAATCTAAGAAATGAAGAGATTTGATAGTAATTATCATAGCACTAACATGTAGCAAGGAACATGCTAATAGAGGAGTACTATGATATGATATGATGTTCTGCATAACACTGAAACTGGACTTTAAAAAAAAACCTGGTCTTATTTATATGTTGAAAGCAGTCAAGAGCAAAACAATATGATCAAAATAATAAAAATAATAATAATAATTAGAATTACAGGTAGCTTTGCAGTACAGGTTGTGTAATATATACTCCTTTCTGGCTCACAGGATTATGCTTAAAGGTGTGTAATGCGGTTTGCCAAAACCTCAGATACTTCTTAGAGAGCAGACAATCTAAAATTCTCCTTCCAATAAATAAATAAATAAGTAAAAAAGAAACTCCAAAGTGTTGTTTTGTTTTTTTTTTTTGTCACATATTAAAATACGCATTTTTAGTAATCAAGAAGACTAATGTAAGGAATCATCAAATAGAATTTGACTCTTTTTATGCCATGTCAAGTACTGCCTTCAAAATTGTCTGTCTTGAATCATTCGGTCTCACTGGAGCTTCTATAAATAGGTTTCTCTAAGAAACACACTTAAAACTCTAGAAATGAAGTCAATCCAACCCAGAAAAAAACTTCTGGGTATAAAAAATGAAAAAGAAAAAGAGGAGGAAAAAAAAGTTAGCTTTGACTGTTGATGAATATCCTTTTTTTTGTAATTGTTTCTGAGGATCTTACTCATCAGTCTTCTGTGAGAACATTATGTTGAAAATTGAAGGCACTTCATCCCCACAGCCACCATACTAGTGCAGGTGATCCATTTCATGAGCCTTACTAGAATACTAAATTGGACTGCAGCCTAGGTAAATACTTAATAACAGAAGAGTAACCTCCAATTATTGTGATTTAAATGGAAAATGGCAAATAGATTTAATGTTTTGGCACTTCATTTGGTTCTGTAAATATTTACCAAAACAAAACAAAATAAGAACATATATACACCTGATATTTGATATTGTTTTCTCTATGGTATATTCTCTGAAAATCCCAGATAGGTCAGAATCACCTGATCAGTTAAGCAGCCATCTTGCCAGGATCCCAAAACTCCGGAAAAAAAACAATTTTACATGCTTAGAATAAGAATAATTAGGAGGAAGTCAAATGACATTAATAGGTTCAAAGATGCCATAATTTAAACTAAAATTGGATTAAGAGTAACACGTGTGCTGGAGGGTTAGACTTCAGGGCAGAAGGAAAGACTTTTCCTGAAGCAGCTGCTCAGATCACTGACTTGTTAAACATGCTGCCATGTTCGGGTACACATTAACAAATACAGATGTGCCCTGTATGCAGCTGTATTACAACAAACTTCTCTTATCTCTCATTCTGGACTGGTCTTGTATTGGAGGACTTTTATTATGACTTAGAATTATTATCAAAATTTTCTTGTTTTCCAAAATACATTTGCCTCACAGTTTACCTAGACACTTTATTGCTGTGAAATTACGCCAATGGTTAAGTTTCTGAAAACATTTCTGAAGATGCAAATGTTCCCCAAGTTTAGCTGGGTTGTTTGCTATTGGTGGTGGAATAACTAGATTAATAGCAAATGCTAACTCAGTCTTTCATATCCAATTTGTATTGCAAATTGTTCATCAGATGCTCTCTTTCATTTGGTAGCTGTAAACTTTCTTAGAGTTTCTTGCACCAATGTAAAGTAAAAATGCTTCCAGTTGACCCAATGCTTTACAAGAGCATACAGTGTGAATGAAAAAGAAAGGTGTCTTATGCTTTTTGGTGTGATATTCAATATATAGAAGTCACTTCTCAAATATCTAAATGGGGAGTCTCTGTGCAGAATGACACCAAATAGGCAAAAGCTAAAGAGATACAAGAAAGAAGTAATTTGTGAGGTCATTGTAGCTAGTGAAAGAATTTGATCTTTCTGAGAATTTTAATACAAGAAAAAGGGAGATTTTTTCTAGCTGAAGTGAATTCAAGGAGAAATTATTTGACAGTAGTGAAAAGGCTAGAAAGAGTAGTGAAACTATTGAAAGAGAAAGATAGTTAATATTATTAATATTGTAATATTATTAATATTGTAATATATAAAATTTCTCTCTGAATTGAATTCCAGACTTCTCAGATGTGCACTCAATTCCCAGATAAAAAAATTTCCTGCACGGAACAAGGCAATTCACTTAGTCTACCTGTATGTGATTCTTCCATCTGTAAAATGAAAATGAAGGGACGAAGGCCAATGGAATTTAGGTCAGATGAAAGGAAAAATTGTATCTTGTAAGACATGTGGAATAATTTCACTAATCCTTCTGATCTGCTCAGAGGCTTCAGCTGAAATTCTCTCCTTGGTTTTACACAGCATACTTTATAGCAGTTGTGAGCAGTTGGAAAGTATCCAGAGAGGAGAATTAAACGTAATTCTAGAAATTTAAGAAATATCACTCACAAGAAAGACTGAGAAAAACTGCAAAACTGTGATTTGTGAAACTTGAGAAAAGATATAAGGCAAAACTCAGGAGAAAAAAGGCAAGTGCCTCATCCCTGAAGACTTTCAAGGTGATGCTGGATAAGGCACTGGGCAACCTGATCTAGCTGTGGTGTTCCTGTTTGTTGCAGGGGAGTTGGACTAGATGGTCTTCAGAGGCCCCTTCCAACTCTAAGGATTCTATGATTCTATGATTCTAAGTGTGAAAATGTACCAAGTGGCCTGGGAAAGAAAAAAAAGGAAGAAAGAAATTATGTGTTCTCCATAACTGGGCAATAAATAATTGTGTTATATGAAAAGAAATGATACTTAGATGTTAGGATAAAATTTTCTGCTTATATCATTACTGGGACCTAAGAGTGATTTGTATGAGAGTGCTGCAAAATCTGCATTACAGATCTTTTCTTAACTGCTTGACAATTACTAGTCAGGCATTACATACTTAGAGAGTTGCCACTGACTTCAGTGCAACTAAAATTAATTATTTATATAATAGGAAATAAAGTTGCTGTGATGTTTTGTTAATTATCCAGTCCCCGTGCCTTCAGATTTTGTTTGCCATGACATTAGTTAGAGGTATCAGTTTCCTGAAGTTTCAGTGGACTATGGGAAAAAGGTATCCTTAATCTCAATTTAATTTTAAAAAGGAAATTAATGTAATTATATTATATAATTAGTTACTTTAATACATTCTGGATGTACAGCTATTACTGAAGGAAATGCCTCATCAAAATCTGCTTGTTTTGTTTCAGACTAAAACCCATAAAATCTGCAAGATTTCTTTTAATCAGGTAAGTTGGAAATTATTGACAGGTAGCATTAATTTCTTACTCTTGTTAAAAAGTGAATTGGATTATTAATAATTTCTCACTATTTAAATTTAATCTGGAGGTATTTTCAAATCTGTGTTTTCAGTAAGGAAAGAAAGCAAGCTTTGAATTTCAAAGGTGAATAATGCAAATAGTAGATCATTATGATCATGACATCTTTTATTTCTGTTGAGAGGTTAGTTTACACGACATGAGGAATTTACTTACAAAGCATGGACCGCACAACAGCAAAAGAAAATTTTGATAGAGTGAATTGCTAACAAACTTTTAACCCTCCATTTATGAAACGTATAAGGACACAATCTCATCCTGTTCTACATGTAGGAGTATCTATGAAAAGAAATTCAAAGTCAACATGACCTTGAGAAAATACTGACAGAATAATCTTTCAGAAATAGCTCCTCTTCTCTGAAAGGCAGCTCTCCACTCAGGATACCTCCGGGTTATTTTCTTCCTTTTAGTGTTGAGAAGTGTTTCATTTTTTGCAGTTAGCCACTCTCGATGGAGACAGTGAGTGCTCCGTGTGCTGAGTGGGTGATGTGCCAGTTGCATTCAAGGAAGCATTCTCTTCCCCTCAGAGGAATCCAGCACTTACCACTACTTTAGATAGGATTGATATTAGCAGCCACTCATCTTGTATTACTGAAGTTTCCAGTCTGTTTCTTTAATTGTATTTAATCTGATTTCAGACTGCATATTAGTTGCAGTAACCAGTGTATCCAAGAACAAGATTCCAGTTCCTGTTTCCCTGAACTCTTCATGGTGCCTCTTCTGGAATAGTATAGCAAATTCGATTTTGTATTTCTTTTCTTTTTCCGCTTGTACTTGCCAAGGTGGTATCCATCTGAATATTAGATTTTTGCAAGATGTCTGACTGTTTCAAAGCTAGCTTGTCTGAACACTGAAATTCAGGACATCAGAAGATACTTCTGCTACAAGTGGTCTTACTCACAGGATTCAGATATTTTCTTCTATCCTTTTAACTTATAATAGATTTGTAACAGAACTCCTTCCTAAGCAATTCTAGATTGTTTACAGTCAGCTGAATTGTTTAAGTTGTGTTAAATTGAGGTATCTTTGAAAGAGGAAATGCTGTTCTATAGAACCCATGAGTTGTGAGTTTGGTTTTTTCTCTTCTCTTTTTTTTTGGGGGGGAGGGGTTGGTGGTAAAACACTACTGCAGACAAATCATAGCAAAGATTATTTCATCAGCCAGAAATACTTTCTCTTACTCATGTGGAATGAGGTCAAAAGATAATCTGATCAATTAGACTTTAATGTGTCTATTCATAGAAAAACAAAAGGAAATAGTTGATGAAATTGTATAGAAATTGCAGTTTTCGCAAAACAGAGATTTCAAATGCTAGTTTTACTCACTCCTACCTCTATCCTCGTACCTATCAGCAAAGAATCTGATCTGAGCAAAATGAGGTTCTATCCAGTAACTTTTATGTCATTGCACAGGAAGATACGGAAGGATTTACTACTTTTCAACCAGTATATTCAACAGTACGTATTATTCACAATGATAGAAAATCATCTGGTTAACACACAAATGCACTGTACCTAGCACAGGAAATATTTAGATTCAGTGTGGCAATTCACTGGGTTTACACCCTGTTTGTCCCAATATCTAACAGAGAACACTTCTATTAAATTTCCATACATGGCTGCCAACTACTCTTGCATGAATCCCCTTGTTCTTCAAGGTAAGCCTTCGCAATTTCTAAGCTCTCTAAACAAGATTAGTAGTAACCATTAATTACTGGTCCTCAGTGAGTTATCATAATTCAGCTGAGCTACCATGACCTACTCTGAAGGTGCTTTCATGTCCTAAAATCAGAAATATTATCTCACATTTCGCCTAAGACACATCATGGCCTAAGAATACATATACATATAGTCATTTACTATAGCCCAGCTGATGAATAGTAACTTATTAGATAGCTGCAATTTGGCATCACTCTAAGCCTACTTTTAGCTCATTCTCATGTTTGCGAGACAGAAGCATTTTGTGTCTTGTGATTAATAGCAACATTGTTCACCAGCACAGAAACTCTCAGAAATACATTAGGATCTGTATTACAGGTTCTGTTACAATGACGAATCATTAAAGTCGGAAAAGACCACTACGATCATGTAGTCCAACTATCAACCCACCACTACCATGCCCATGAAGCCTTGTCCCTTTGTGCAACACCTATCCTTTTCTTGAAAACCTCCAGGGAAGGTGACTCCGCCGCTTCTCTGGGCAGCCCACTTCTTTTCTTACACTAAAAGGAAATTTGCCCTAAATCATTAACATGTGGCCTAACCTTTGGGAACTGGTAAAAGAAACTTATGTTGAGGGAAGAAGGAGAGATGAGACAAGACCTTTAAAAACTCTGAGTCAGTAGGTGACTTATTATATGATAATCAAATAAGATGAAAGAAATTGCTGACCTGAAAAAGAAGAGAAAGGGTGAAGATTTATAAACCATAGTCACACAGAAGAAATGCCTACATCTTTAATTTGTAAATGTGATTGATACTAAATGAGACTCTCTCATTTTTCTTAATAAATACATGAGACTATATTGCTATCACTTATTATTAGCTTCTTATTTGCATAGTACTAGGCAATTTGCATTAGGAACTTATTTTTCCCTCCTCTATTTTGTTTTTCAAATGAATTTATGTTCACAGTGGGAGGCAGCAGGAGAAATCCTGGATTTAGCCACAGAGAATAGCAAACAGTAGGCAAATTTCCTTTTCTGTCCCCTGCTGACTTGCCAGAAGAAAAAAAATTGTTCAGTCATTGTGTACATTCAGTTCTCATCATCTGTGGTCTCAACAGGGGGTCAGTAAAATGTCTTTGGGATTGCCAGTTAGCATTAAATGTGCTGCTGACTTTTTGGGGGGTGTGTGCATCCTTGAGTTTAATTCTCAATTCAAAAGCCCCACTGCTGCTATGCTATTCACAGGCTATCATCTCACTGATTTGTATCTGGTTGATTTGCAGTCTTCCAGCTCCTTTGCATTTTTGTTTCTTGGGAAATCTCCGCAGCAGGAGTGGCTCCACCTACATGTTTGTAAAGTGCCAAATTGCAAGGTAAATTACTGGCTGAGGGGATGGTGTTGGGATCAAAGTTTTGGGTACTGTGATCTTGGGCAGGCTTTTGAGAGATCACGTATGTGGGAGTCAGATGGAAGGTGGCTGAGCAGATGGGGCAAAAGTGTTCTGGGGAGCAATCTCACTGGATTGATTAACAGAGCTTTAAACCAGATTCGATGGGGGAAGGTGATGGAGTTCCTTGTGAAAAAGAGGGGTCTGGTAATGCTGCCTTTTTAGTAAACTGTGGAGAAAATCCTCTCAGTTGTCTAACTGGATCTTGGAGAACTCCTCAGAGAAGATAACATTGTCAATAGCCAGGCTTAAACCTTCTTGCATCTCTCTAGAGATACCTGAACACACTGCTTCCCTAAAGTTCCAGTATACCAATGCACATACCATGAGAAATAAACAGGAACAACTAGATATCTGTGTGTGGTAAAAGGGCCGTGATCTCATTGCAATCACAGAGATATGGTGGGACAGCTCACATGACTGGAATGCTATCATGGATGGCTATGTCCTCTTTAGGAAAGACAGGCTGGCAAGGTGAAGTGGTGGAGTTGCTCTTTATTTATGTGAGAGAACAACTAGAATGCATTGAGCTCCACTTGGGGGGGAATGATGAAGTGGAGAGATTGTGGGTAAGAATTAAGGGGCAAGCTAGCATTGGTGACACTGCTGTGGGTGTGTACTACAAGCCACCTATCAGGAGGAGGAAGCAGATGAGGCCTACAAACAGCTGGAAGTAGCCTCTTGATCCCTGGCACTGGTTCTCTTTGGGGACTTCAACCAATCCTGGTATTTGTTGGATAAGCGACACGACCAGGCACACAAGGTCCAGGAGGTTCCTCTAATGTGTTGATGATAATCTTCTGATTCAGGTGGTGGAGGATACATCAGGGAGGAGTGTGGAGGAGTGTGCCACTTGACCCTGTTTTTACTTACAAGGAATGGCTGGTCAGGGATGTGATGGTTGTGGGATGCCTGGGATGCAGTGATTACGGGATGGTTGAGTTAAAGATCTTGTGTGGAAGAAGCAAAGCTGTAAGAAGAATTGCTACCCTGGACTTCAGGAGAGCCAACCCTGACTTCTTCGAAAATCTACTTGGAAGTATCCCATGAGCTAAAGTGTTATAAGATAAGGGGGCCTATGAGAGCTGGTTGGTGTTTAAACACCACTTCTTTGAAGATCAAGATCAGTGCATCCCTAAGAGTAAGAATTTGGGGAAAGGCGCCAGAGGCCTGTGTAGATAAGCAAGGAACTCCCAGATAAAGAGAAAGGAAAGAAGGAGGTCCATGAAACATGGAAAAAGGCCTGTCTAACTGGGAAGAATATGGAAATGTTGTCAGGGTCTGTAGGGATGTAATGAGAAAGGCTAAGGCTCTCTCGGAATTAAACCTTGCAAAGAAGGTAAAGGATAACAAGAAAGTTTTCTTTAACTATGTCAACAGTAAAAGGAAGACTAGGGAAAATGTGGGTCCCCTACTAAATGAGGTGGTTGCACATAGGAAGTTCCATGATGACATGCGGAAGAACTTCATTACAGTAAGGGTGACGGAGCACTGGAACAGGTTGCCCAGAGAGGTTGTGGTGTCTGCTTCTATGGAGATATTCAAGACACAGATGGCTGCCTACCTGTGCAACTCATTGTAGGGTACCTGCTTTAGCAGGGTGGTTGGACCTGATGATCTCTTGAGGTCCCTTTCAACCCCTGTAATACTCTGATTCTGTGATTCTGTGAAACATATTTTAGGATCTCTTTTAAGCAAACAAACAAATAATGCACAAATCTTTATCACTCACACATACAGACTGCCTCTACTAGACTAGAATTATCAATAAGAGTTAGCAGATCTTTGGCTGCATTGTACTGTCATAAAGCTGGATTTGCATTGCTTACAGTCACTGCAAAAGTTATATTTATTGGGTGCCATTGATAACACTGATCAGATCTCGCTCACTTTTTTACTTCTATACAAACAACTGAATTTTTTCAGTCTCACTTTTTTTTTTTTTTTAGCATGTATTATCTTTTACAAGAAGGTGATCTGATGTAATGGAATATGAACTGCAGAGTATGAGACTCTGAGTAGAGGCTATATAGTACTGATCTATTCAATATAACTACAAATTATGTGGGCCAATAGTAATCTACAAAAGAAAATAATGCCCAGCTTTCCCTCATTCCAACAACAAATTGATCTTGCTAATGAGATAGCTCAGATTGGGCAGACAGCTTTCGAGCATGCCACAACAGCAAATTAAACATACCTGGCACTATTCTCCCACAACTAATCATACTAATAATCTTTCTTCCTCCTCCAAAACTTAATGTCTCCATGCAACTCCCTGTGGGCCAAAACAGTACCAGAGATGTACAATTTAAGTATATGTACAAGTAGGTTCTGATGTCAGGAATGTTTTGAAGCACAGTTTAATTCACATGCATAGGTGTTTATAAAGTGTATACCAGATGTAGGAGACACCAGAATTTTGGTAATCATGTAATTTACACAAAATAATATGTTTAGATCTTCTTAAGTTGATTTGAGATCCAAGTTTGCTCAACTTCTAATAAAAGTTTCTGAATACTGAGTTGTTCAACAAATTGACTGCATGCAGCTATATTCAGGTAGAGGATAAGGTCTTTCTAAATCAAATGCAGTGGATCCTAACTAAAGGGTAATACCTTCCTCCAACCCAGAAAAATGCCAGAACAAAACACTTCAACATTGATTCAACCACCTAATTTTAAGAACTTACCCAAAGACTCGGCTTTATATATAGGCTCTTTCCATAATCATAGGGGTCATACAGCTTATATGGGGCATAAATCTCCACCTTGAAACATGATGTTATATGAGAAAGCCCAGAGTGGCTCATTGCCTTGGTTAATATTCCAGCTAAATAATACAACTTAGATAGAATTATTCCTCTTTTTATAGATCAGTGTCACAGGGAAAAACTGCTCACTCATATAATTTCAATCTAATTGGGATTGAAGTGGTATGTTGATTGATTAACAACACATCATTAAAAAGCAATCAGTGAATTATATATCTGGCATTGATATCAACAGCACATCAGATAAAGCACAACACCAGGCACACACAAAATATTAGGAATATCTACACATTTCTAAATGGTGAGCAAGCTCCTATAGGATCACATTTGCATGATGAAGCAGTGTTCCTATACACTGCATCCTGCGAACTAGGACAGATTTCTTCAGTTCCTCTTTTCAGGCTGACTCCTTTTTCAAAATCATCTTTGTAATTGTCTCTTAATTTCTGTACACACTGGTTGATGATTCTTTTCCCTATCAGGGCTCATTATTTGGGGACAAAAATATCAGATAGTTTTGAGTGTCTTGGTCATACAAGCTCCTGTCCCACCAGCTTTTATTATACAGGCCCATCAGCAGGTGGGGGAGTGTGTAAATTCACTCTCTGTCCCCATATAACACATTTGCTTGTGAATCTCACCCACTTCAGAAAAGAAGACAGACAGTGGTATTTGCAAATAGCATTGCTGACATTATCAGAAGAAATCCAACAGCAAAATAGATGCTCTACTTCCAGTATTTTTACTTTGTATTTTGGTCATATACTGTTTACATGCCTGGCACCTGACAAATAAGGAGAAACTAGATTTGGTGACATTAGTTATAGCTTACAGTAAAATAACTGAATACAGAAAGACAAGGGCTCTGATAATTTCATGTTGTATGTATATTGCACTATGTAGGGATGGATCTCTTTTACTTTAGTTTCTTCTGAATAAACGTAAAAATGAATCTACATAGACGCTGCATTTTAGACACATGCTTTACTCTATGTGTAATTTCCAGACAATGCTTGCCATGGATAATTAGGTGGTCTAGTTTTAAATTATATGAAGATTAGCAATTTGTATTTCCAATTCTTGTTTTAAATTAAATGTGAATACGCACGCATGTGGGTGTGTGTGAATGTGTTTCTGCATATATTAGTGAGAGTATCCCACTCAGAGGATGTGATTCCTTCCCTTTCTCTCCCCTGACTACTCTCCTCCTTTCTTAAAAAATTGGAACAAGTCTGAATTTGATTTACAACCTAAAGTAAGTGACATTGCTGGAGGAAAAGAAGTAAATAATAAGCAGGTAAAACCAGAATATCAGAAGTGAATACCAGGCAACAGTACTGCCTGCTTTAAAGTGCCTGAAGTCTCTGTCAGTTTAGAATAAAACAAATGAAACTACCGTTTACCTGGCTCTCCAGTGCAAACCCTAAATGACTTCACCCTGCTTTAGCTCCTCAGGCAAAAACAGAAAATGTCAAGACTGAAGAAGAAGATGTGCCGAGACTCATGACCAGAAGGTTTTCAAGCCGGAAGGCAGAAAAAGATCCCTTTGTGGTTGAAGAAGCAGAATAAATTGCACATGTCTCAGCCTTGAGAGCTTTGGGTTTGTTTCTGAATTCAAGAGGCCCTAATAAACCACAAAATAAACAAACAAAAATAAAAAACAGCAAGCTTTGTTTGCTCTGATTTTGTCAGCTTCTCTCTTAAAATTAAAAAAAAAAAAAAAGAAGAAAAAAAAGGGAAACCATTTTCATTAATCCAAATGGTCAGGTTTTACTAGCTGTGTGATTTGTTTACGAGAACCTGGGGTAGTGATTCACTGTCTGGGACTAAGATTTATCTCTAGTTCTCAAATAAATAAGATTTTTCCCCCTGTTATGCAAATTCCTGAAAGGAGGAAAATATTTTTAGGCTGCAGATAAGAAGCCACCTATGGAAAGATCAGAAGCATGCTGAAATTGAAATCACTGAAAACACACTGATGTTATAGGACGGAAAAATTACCATAGGACTGTCATAGAAAGGAAAGTACTCTAGGATGGGAAGTGCCCCTTTGCTCTGGGTAATATATGCATGCTGATGCACAGACTATTTCTGATCACAGTGGTCCCCTTTAGCCAGTGGGTATGGCTAGGAATAGTTTAGAAATAAAGCAGGTCAGGTATAAATGTCACAATGGGAACAAGTGGATGAATTGATTGTACTGTTTGTGTTGTATTCAAGTAGCACTCTCATTCCTCCTAAAACAAGAAGCCAGTTAATAATAGCAGTAAAGTAGTCTGTCACTTTGGAGATTCTCACATTGGGGCATATTTTTGCTGGGAGATGAAAGGAGGAAGGATGAGACATCTCTTGTGCCTCTGCTTCTCTTGTTCACAGAAGATGCATTTCAGAAACAATGGACAAGTTTCATGTCCATGACAAATACTCCAGTTTAAGAGATGAATAGATTTAAATACTGCTATATAATTGTTTCACACTAATAGTCTCCATAACATAACATTTAAGTGAGCTTATGATGCAGGTGAATAATCATTGGATAGAGCAGTCAGCTAAAGTACTTCATTTTTTTTTTTTTTTCCAATCTACTGGCATAGACAAACTGTTTTCTGTTCTTGGAAGTAGTGAACATTTCCAGAATCAACACCTCTTGTACAGCTATAGACCTGGCCACAGCATGTATTTCTGCCTATAGGCAGGGATGGCTAGTAAATGTCTCCCATGAGGATGAATTTAATAGTTATTCATCCAGTGTAATTTATTTGCTTGGGTTTTAATTACCTATTGCTACTAGTCTTCTTGAGGATGGTGAGAATGTTGCAGTTAGATGTCAAACTACATAGAATCATAGAATTCCTCAGGTTGGAAAGGACCTTCAAGATCATCAAGTCCAAACGCAACCTAACCATGCTACCCTAACTCTAACAACCCTCCACTAAATCATGTCCCTGAGCATCACATCCAAATGGTTTTTAAACACATTCAGGGATGGTGACTCACCCTCCTCCCTTGGGAGCCTATTCCAGTGCTTAACAACCCTTTCTGTAAAGAAGAATTTCCTGATATCTGACCTAAACCTCTGCTGGTGCAACTTGAGGCCATTTCCCCTCATTCTGCTAATTTAGACAAAAAAGCTTGTGATACACATCTCAAAATCTGCTGTTGGTGGGCAGGTGGAGGACTGTAGTTTTAAACAAGAGATCAGCAAAAGGTTTGAGAAGATTTGCCTGGTGGTAGCAGTAATTATACCGATAGGACTGGAGTGACTCATAACGGTGGCAGTTAGCCAGAACCTCTTAACACTCGGCAGGGAATCTAAAGGTCACTCAATTTTCAATTAATTGGTTTCTGGGGGCTGACGCTTTTCTGTGGCTTCCCTAAACTGTCAAGAGGGTTTACTTTAGTGCCTGTCCTACCTTTCCTTTCTATCATCTTTTTAAAATCAGGATGCACCCTTCCTCTGCATTGTACCTGTTCTTCATTTTCAATAGGAGCAAAGACTACATTTGAACGTCCTTATCTACAGACAGATGTTCTTTATCTTCCATTCACAAAACTGCTAAATACAAATATTGATTTAAATGTCTCTTTCTGATACATCTTGATAAAACGAGATACTTGTGTATTTCTTGACAAGGTGATGCAGATAACCAACACTGAGTAGAAATGAACCATGGATGGACATCATTCTGTTTTTTCCTGGATTTCAGATTGTTCAGCAAAGCAGATTAATTAGCATTTTGCCTTTCTTCCAGACAAGAATCCGAAGAAATAAAATTACTTTACTAAGAAGTGGAGAAAGAAGCTTGACCCATTTGAAAGTAATATTTTCTGTCTAAAATCTCTTAAGAAGGATGACAACTACCTCTGTCCACAGAACGTACAATAAATTATGGTATGATGTTTTATCTAAACACCTTACATTTTACATTACTAAACGTAGATGTGACATAAATCAGATAAGGAAGTTTATTTGAAGACTGGCTTCATAGATCCCAAGAAAATGATATGAAACATCTCTGAGTAACTAGAATCAACTGTAGACTATTGGTCATTTAAACTGAAAGTTATGTGAATTCCTAAATAATTTTCTTACTTTTTTTTTCCTGTGAAATAAATTAATTCTTAATAAATTCTTTAAAAAGAGAAACAAAAAAGAGAGAAACCAGAAAAAGAGATCTCTCTTCTTTGATTTTATTGACTCCAGTGTCATACATATATACTGTAATAAGTGAAATATGTCTTTTCCAATGAACAGCCATAAAGGAAAAAAGAAACAGACTGATCATTACAGAAAACAAAGTTTCTTGGACTCTGTACATGTAGAGATGAACAATGTGAATTGAAACTTTTTTTTTACTACTGCCGAAAGCTAACTTCTGGCCTGTGAAACTTTCACGATTAAATGTAAGACTCTAGACCCTGAGATCTATCAGTTAGCACTAAGCTCAGACTCACAAACTTTTATGTTTGACCCACCCATGGAGAGACCAGACAGACAGGCAGAACCTGGTTTGTAAACATTTCCAAAGATGCCATTTACTCTTTTCCAGTGGTTCACTGTTTTCCTATGCTGGTGACGCATCAGTGCCCATTCTCCAAAGTGAGATGAGCCCCTCTGTTAATCCATACAGAAACTCTCCTAGACAAAATAATCACTATGACAAGGCTAACATGAATATAGCTCTGCAGGCTGTGCTTTAGAGAGTGACAAAATGTAGCATTCATAAAACTAAAGCATCCTTCTCTGTATTTGGCAACCCATTAAGAAGAGTAGCTACAATGGAATGAAATCTCTCACCGCTCCTTCTGATAAGTTATCCTTTCATCAAACGTAGCTGAGAAAACTAACATCCAGTTCAATTGAAATAAAAGGATGCTCCTTCCCCACTTTCATACTAATCTATTAAGGTACTAAGAGGATTTAACAGGATGTGAAGTAAATGGACATTTATACACTCGTTGGAACAACTCTAGTTGAATTTCAAATCCTTTAAAGCTTGAGTTACTGTGTAATGTGATCATTGTTCTTAATATTTCTGAGAAATTTTGAGAGGTGTTCCTCCCAGATTTTACTTACATAATAATAGAAATAATATTCAAGAATCAATACTGTTCTTATTGTATTAGTTTTTATTTGTTCTGCTGTTCTTTCATGGGATTTGGATGTGCAGATGGTTTCATGACTTCCTGTTTGTTTAGGGGCAAAACTTTATCTTTTTTCTCTGTGTATGCATGGCCATTAATCCATTCCCTGAATAAAATAATTCAATTTTCAATGTTATCTCACAGAAACTGAAAAAGACAGAGAAAAGCAAGAGGAGAAGTTAAAAGGATTACGTGCTTTGTTGGGAAGAACAGAACTGCTGATTTTTTAATGGAAGGAAATGTGACACTGTAGATGCTTTGAATGATACTTCTCATAATGAAGAGAAGTGATTCAATCATCGCAGTTTGGGGTTCTAGAGCAAAATAGTCCATTGTGCTAACTCATCTGCATAGACCATGTTGTAATATTTAGGTTGATTAAGTGGAAGTATTTAAAGATACCACAAAAGATATTTTTCATATTTGTCTTTATTTTTTCTATCAAAACAAAGATAAATGTTGATGCCCTTGATGTCACAGGTATGTCATTTGTCACTGTGTAGTCACCTGTTTAGATAGTTATTCCTATACATAGAGAGAGAGACAGAAAAATAGTTACTTGCAAATCTTTAAATATCACAGATGTATTCTAAACAGGTGAGGATTTCTGTATGGCTCTACCGTTGCAATAAACAAACCTTAGAAAGTCAATAGTAAAATGAGAAATAAAAACAAAGTGATTGAATATATCCTTTAAAGTCCAGGAGAATAGGATTTGTTGCTGCATGTGGTCCACTTGTAATATCACAGCAGTGCCACTTAGCTCCTAAAGAGCTGTTTGCATCAGTATGTCTCTAAGCAGATTACAAAGAGACGTTGATATTCCTTTCTGTAAAATTGAAAGAAGATAAGAATTGTACAAGAGTGCTCAGCAGTCTGTTCAATCAGGCAAGAATACAATATACTTCCTGCAAATTTTCATTGTTCTTGGCATTTGGCAAAGATGCTTCTCACTTTTGCTTACTCAGATATCAGCCAGGAACTACTCCACTGAAATAACTATAATTACACATTTCAAAAATAGTTGTGAAAAGAAAACCCGATCTTATCTTCTTGAAAGCATAAGATCCTTCTTCCATGCACACCAAAATGCCTCGAAGAGCAAAGATGAACTGTAGGTGCCATACCAGCTTAGACTTTCCTGTAAATAAAGATACGTACAGATAGCCAAAAAGACTTTTAGAAGAGTTTTCTACTGGAGCAGTCTATACTACCATAGTTCTGCTGCCATCTCTTGTTCAAGCAATATGCCCCAAGTGACTCTAAAAGATTTAAGGGGTCTGAGTGGAAAATATTGGACTTAAACACTTTGGTTCTACTATAGAATGTGTATTGCAAACATATGCGGTGCGTATCATCAGATCTTACTTGGGAATCTTAGAAGGGTGATTCTGCAAGATATGTCTCAGGATTCAGTGAATTAATTGAAGTTATAGACTAATAAAAATATGAAACTGGGATAATATTTGGAGGCCTCACATGCCAAGCCAGAAATCTTGCAGTTAGCCAACACAGCCTGCTTTTTCAGATGTTTAACTCCAAATGTCTGTAGGTCAAGTATTCTGTTCTTGAAAAAGAGATTGATTCTATCCTCAGCTTTATAAGCCCAATTGCTCCACAATTTATGCCCTTTGCAGTTTAGCTAACTTCACCTCATGTAAAAGTGAACCTTTAGGCCTCATGTTTTGGTCTGATACTGAGGCATAGGTCCCTAAGAGAAATATTGGAAAAAGCATTTCTCTGAGGAGTTAGTGTCACAGGCTGTATTGCTTGATTCTCCTTGAAGCTAAAACAAAGAAAACATAGTCAATCCTACACAGATACTAAACACCAAAGCTCTGTAACAAGAAAAGCAGTCTTACATTTCTCTCCCAGCATTCAGGAGATTGTTCTACAACCCATCTCTTTCTCATAAATTTTGTTAATCTTCTTTGATCTGAGGAATTCAGGTACACAACAAGAAGAGGACAGATGACATGACATGGAATGTGCAGGGCGTGATGCTGTGAAGCTTGTAAAATGACATGCTCAGAAACATTTGTGCATAGGGATCAGGCAAATGCATTTCAAAGTATCTTTTCACAGTCCTTTCCTCTGAAGAAATCTCAGAATCTACAACACGGGAGGAGACAGGAAGTACATTTTATTTATACATTTATATTTACACGTTCATATTACGTTTAATGTCTCTCTCCTTCTGAAGAAACTTCATCAAGAAAGTTAAAGGAAAATAAAAAAATACCAAGAAGTTGTAAGCAAATACTGACTGCAATGTGCCAGAAAAAAAGAGAAGGGAAGGGAAGTAAAGGGAAGATAGAAGTGAAGTGCTGAGTTTTGCTTGGTGTATGCAACCTGAGTTCTTATACCTGATTTCTTATCACTTGGCTGCCTACGTTGTAAATATATCTCAGCAGGCACTATGCCCCTGTATGCGTTAGTAAGGCTTTCTGTTCACTTATAGTGTTCTAGCAATAATAAACTACTTGATAGAACAGCAGGAAAGACTTCAATATATTTTACAGAAAGGCATGCTGGTTCCTATGCTGTATCTAGCCAAGAAAACACAGACGATTACGCAAATGGCCTCTATAGTCCCACTCCAAGGCAATGACTAAAATCTGTGGTACAGAAATGATATTGTTTTTGTATTGGTATGAAAAATTACTTTCAGGACAAAAGCGAATGTTTTCAGGTGAATCCAGGCAAAAACAGGTGCCTATTTAACTTATTTGTTTATTTAAATTTGCACTGAAGTTTTTTAAAATAAGAAGAGTCAAATCTGCAATTTGGCTCGTAAAATGGAGTTGTGAATTACCTCACTACACTGTTACAACAGCAGTGAAATTTAGGGAGAGGAAATCTTTCAGAAGTAGGGCTTTTCCCTTAATATGGGTGGAAGAAGTCACAGAGTTTGTGCTCAGTCACTGTGAAGACAGATTGGTGACAACCCTTAAATTTCACTGCCTGAAGAGTTACTTTCAGAGATGATGAAGCTCAGAAACATTCTTCTATTCACAGCTCCTCCCATACCTGCCCATAGGGTAATTATTAATATTCAGGCTGATTATAATACATGAATAAGGACATTTTGTGTGGATGATTGAATCTTCAGCATAAGTTTCAGATCTAATGACTAATTATGCACTCATTAAAAAGATGATACTCTCCACAACCTCCTAAAATAGTGTGGTTATTGCACTTTATAATTCTTTGATTTTTAGATGTTTTAAATAACAAGAGATCAGCATCTCTAGTGAATTTTGATACATTGAACCCCAAATAATGAATTTTAAGCATACCTTTGTACAACTAAATCATTTCACTTGTGGAATTGTAGATGTCTGTATCTTCTAAGGCGTTCAGAGAATTTTCCGAGGTCACTAGATTGGAAATTAGTTCCTGCATTATACTGCTGGTTCATAATTATTCTGTGGAAGCTGCTTGTACTGTTTTCCATTGCTCACTTCACTTATAAGCTGGTCAGCAAGGAAGGGACAGAAAAGTTCTTCCTCATTCTTGGATGCCTCTTCTAGGTGCTGGTGAATGGGAAATAATCTTGTTTTCTCCTAATATCAATGTACACAATCTGCTTCCTAATGGAGGTGAGGAAAGTTAAACATAATGTTACAACTTTGGCCAAAAAGAAATATCATTATTTTATTTAACTTTAAAACATCAGTATCTGATGCAATTCTTATAATTTCTATCTTGTAAATTCAGCAGAAGGCCAGTAACTTGCAGATGAACATGCAATGCACACAGACCAACTTGGTAAGTAACATAGAGCTTATATAATAATCAACATAGGCCCCACATATTATTCTATGGAACAGTTTCCATGTCTATTTACAGACTATTAACAAAAAATACTAAAAGGTATACAGCAATATGTCAGTCTAATCCCTTACATAACTAATCATTTAAATCTAATTATCAGTCTATTTAACAAAAATATTTATGTCTGACCAGAGATACAGTGACTCATTCATCTCCTAGCTCAGTTTCTGGACATCTCTCTGTATTTCTCTCCAGCACTATTGACTATCTCTCAGGAAACAAACATAGTATTTATTCTTCCTACTTTGTATCAGATCATTGATCCCTCTCATCTGACAACAGTCATAAACTCAGAGTACACTTATGAGCAATCAGCAAAGAGTGAAATTATTCCCTTCTTTTCCTTTTCCAACAGAAGACACATCTATGTCCAGGAGTTTAACAGTGGTTCTAGCTATAACACACGATGCATGGGACTATAAAGAAATGGGAGAGCAACTTCTACTGCCTCCCCTGAGTAAATCCAGGCATTCCTAGGCCAGTGACAGGAGATGTGTAAATTATATTGTAAACAGCAAGGTAGTGCTGGCTACATTGATCTGGCAGGCTGTTGTTGGCTCATTCCATTTAGGAATCAGGCAGCTGAGATACCAGCTGTGTGTTCTCAGTGAACCTTCTGTAGATTCTGCTAGAGTGACTTGCAAAAAGAAAGTCTGGGGATGATAAATATGGATAATGCTGTTGCCAGGACTTGATTAAAGGGAGTATGTGTTAAGGGGGAGAACAAAGGTAGAGGACATAACTTTTGCTGACGGTCTTCATTTCAGTAAGTAAAGAAGTTAGTTAACCCAATTTAACTTTGAAGAGGGAGGATTGCCCTAGCTGCCTCAGGGGACATTTTAATTCCTGCTTCATAGAGCTATCTAGTGTTTATAGCACTAGTCAGTGGCTGTGGATAGAAATAGACTAGGTCCCAGTCCCTGCTGCTAGGACATTATGCATTTTACATGAAATCACAATTGGGAAAAACAGATAAACAACCCTTGGAACAGGAGCCTAGACATCCATGTCCTCCCAGAGGAGGTCCCTAGCCTTGCTGCTAGATCTGGCCTTGTTTTCCTCTTCTTTTTCCAGCCCAACGAAGCCTGGATGTTTTCTCTGCGCACTGCAAGATTTTCAGCTGGCATTGTTGAGGCATCCTGCCCTTCCTCCAAGCAGCCTCTAGCCTGTTGGCTAAGCAGATTGCCAAAAATGCAAGAGGCAGGGAGTTAAGTCCCATTAACCAGAGGAGAGAAATGAATACAGATCTTCCAAAGTTCTGCTGGGTGTTAATCTGCTGCATAAAAATATTCCTACAAATCTTGTGAGGGACTTTGCACTGAAAAATCCAACCATCGCTATATTTTCTTGTACACTGGGGGGCCAGCAAGCACATTTTGTACACAGGCTAAGAAAACTTGCAACATGGAGTTCCCCAAGCAGCAAAGGGAGAAGACAGACTTCTTTGCTAACTTGGCATAGGCTTGGACACAAATGAGGTGCTGGGCTGCTCACGCCTTTCAGGGGTAAGTGAACAAATGGAAAAATTAAGCTTAAAAATGCAAAACATGCTTGAATTAAGCCTGAACGAGAGCAATAGTTTTCAGGACTAAAAATTTGAAATTATGGACCAAAGTCCAGTCTGAATCTCCTTTTCTGGCCTTTAGTCTTTTTAGTCATGCTTCAGATGCCTTGTATAGTGTTTCACAGGAAAAGCAAACCCAGGAGCAAGTTGAATTCTAATTACTGAACTTTTTTCTCCACTAAGTCAGATGCAACCTCTTATTTATTTTCTCCATTCCACTATGTCCTGTGTTTAACGTTATTGAGGATAATTAACCACTTATTGGAACAATGGGGGCAGAAAAGTGGCCAAATTTCTCATTTTTGTTACAGTAAAAGAGGAAAGACTTTCCAAAAATTGTCTACGTAACCTTACTGTGCTCAATGCTCCTTTTCTAATCAAAAATAACCACTTATTATGGCTTTTTACTATGAGGTGCAATAAATACACATCCTGTTTGTAATGATAAACAGATTTTCTCTTTTCTGTCCTGTTTCTACGCTAGCACAAAATTTCCACAACTTTATAAATGGCATCCTACTTCAACAGTGAGTTGAAGTAAAGTTGGAAATAAACACTAGATGCATTAGGAAGTACTAAATAAATTTATCTGTGATTAAACAATGCAAAATCATGGTAATGAGAATGTGTTCATAATTCTCAGGATTCTCACCAATGAGAAGGAAGCTGCCTGGACATCACTGCAATGAGTAGATAGAAGCATCTAGATTATAGATTATCTAGGCGAATAGCATTTAGCAGGCAAAACAAAATAAGTAGATGCAAATACATCAACAGCCTGTCTGTAGTAAGAAAGCTTCTGAACTTCCACAGTAATGTTCTGAATATCAGAACACCAGAACCACCAACACTAACATATGAACCTTTTTACACAAAGCTCTCCATTGTTTTTGCTACCTGTCGCTAGAAGATGCCTCATAATGGCAAGCAGAACTGTCAGAAAGAAACAGATCAAAGAACAGAAGGATGCATTAGACTTATACCATCCAGAGCACTGTTGTCACTTAAAAATCTTGAGATGCTCCCATTTCCCCAGATTCCTAAATAATCTAAAATACCTTCTGGATAAAATGGGCAAAGATAAGTAGAAAAGCATGCTCAAAAACTGGAAGATAAAGGATAAATATTTCTACTGCATCTTTATCTTATTTAAAAATAGTGTTGAATTTTATTTTCTTAATAGTAGAAAAAATATTTTCTACGCATATGTCAGTGGTTTGTCTTGTACACTGCACAACCAACATGCACACCATTGCTCTGTGCCACTTTCATTCCCTGACACATGGACAGAGCAAGTGGTTGTTCACAGCAGTCACTTCAGATCTGATTTTTATGACATTTATGGTAATTTATGTACCTGTGGATTTCCTGGGAGTAAAAAACACTACATACACAAGTGCAACTTTTGTATTCCACAGAAGTGGACATAAAACCAGAAATGCTAGTAACTACCAAGATCAGAAGTCATAACATTTAGTCCAGAACAAAGGCATTAGCATAGCAAAACATAATCAAGACTGAGATCAGAGGTTATTTCGAATCACAGATCAAAGAGACCAAAATGCTGAAACCACCATTAAAAAAAATCAATGAAGTACAACTTTTCCCCAAAAATTATGAGCCTAGGAAAATGAGAAGGTACAGCAATTTTCTGTATTTGTCAAGGATCCTGAGAAAGCGTAAGCAAAAACTTCAAATATCTACAGTGTTTGCGAGACTTTAAACACCGACGTTAAGTAAACGCTCAAAATGCTGGAATGTTCTGTGAAGACAGTTCCTCCTCGTCAGGCTGTTCTTCTTTGTGAGGCACAATTAAAAATTAATTAAGCTGAAAGGCAAGAAAATTATGATTCTATAGGTAAGCTATTAGGCAACTTGGCATTTCTGCTCCAGTGAATACTTCATATAAAATTATGTAAATATTCATTAGAATATGTCAGGAACTCATGTCTCCCTTGTCACATGAATACCTTAATCACTATTATCTTAGAGTCTTTTGTCCAATGAATATTTAGTTGTTCTATAAAGTTGAGCAATTTTAGCAGAAGGCTTAGAGATGCTTTTCTTGAATACCTAAACACGGGTTTTGAAATATTCTCTATTTCAGTTTTAATCCTGACCACCTAAGGATGGATTTAAAGCCATACATCCCAAACCCAAGCACACAATGAAAATACTGCAGTAATGAGGGAACTACTGTCTCTATTGTTGATGGTATTCATACCAAAACATGGAGCTGACATTTAACCAGAATTTTTACTTTCAACAATGCATATATAAAAATCATATTTTTTTACTGCATAATACAGAAATTCAAATTCTGTTGTTGTAAGTATCTACAGAATATTAATTACAAAACATTTTATGACATTTTCTGGTTTGCATCCAGAAAGAGATGTGGATCTTATAATATCAAAAAGCAATAAGAAAAATAAGCTATGGAAATTTGGGAACTAAGATTTCTTTCAGGGTTTTCTTAGAGAAACCTGTGAAACAGGCTAACATAAATATACGCATTGATACACAAGTCTAGATTCACATCCTCAGTTCTGTGTCCTGAGCCTCTGATTTCCACTGAGATTCCATTCCATGAACCTCATTTTCCATTCAGGTGCAGATAAGTAGTGCCTCATTGTATGAATGCTTCAGATCCTACTCTTCAAATGACATGAAATGTAAAAATCTGCTGATACTACTTCTTTTAACAGTTTCTTCACCTACAGCTCTTTTCTTGACTCCTGTAGAGAATCATAGTTCTCTTAAATAAGCTGGTTTGTAGAGAACTCAAATACAATATCTTCTCTACCTTTGGTACATCAAGGAAAGCAATGTTTTCTGTTTCCCTTAAAATTTGATCTTCAAGAAAGTCAATGCATGTGAAGAATGAAAGATCTCAAAACATTTTTATGGACCCTCTTGTAACAGGAAGATTTTTATGGACCCTCTTCTAACTAAGGATTCTCCTTAGTTTTCTGCAGTTTAATGAGCATGGCTTTTAATATATCCCTGTTACTGTTCCCTTATGTGAACTGGCAAGCACTCATAGAAGAAGTGTGCTCAGAAGAACTTCTCCACGGCGAGCACTTGGGAGTCTCTGACATGACAAAGGACATGAATTCCTTATGCTACCATAGCAGAGCCTGCATTTTACTGATGTGAGAACTTTGCACACTTGTATCACAGACAGCAGAAGGTTGCTTGCTGATTCTGATATATTCATCTTAGCCACATTAGTCTTAATTTTTCTCTCTACTTTCATCAGACTCAAGGGATGATACAGTCTACCTTGCACACATCTTCCAAGCCTCTATTCATGTTACGAAGAAAAGCTCTTGCTCAGTAGGAAAAAGGTGCTTTGATTTTGTTCTTTTTATACCCTAAATGAAACATTAAGTTCTTGTAATTTTACAAGTATTTTTAATCTCTTGGATCACTAAGAGTAACTTCAGTGTATTGGAGGAGTAAACTAAAGCCACGGTAGTTCAAATGAGTGGTAGCAAAGAAAACATTTACATGTGAGAAATCAAAATCAAGAAATTCAACATTTTGTCTTTTAGTATTGAATTCAATTCATCTAACATTTGCTCTATGTACAGTAGATTTCATGCATTGCATTGCCTTCATAAACTGCATCTCTCTGTATGGATAACGGAAGGGTTCTTGGTCACTACTGTAAATGACCACTAAACTTTTAAACGCACATTATGAGTCCCTTAATTAATTTTCTTGTTCTGTCCACTTTAAAGTGCATGACTATGAAGAGCAAGTTCTGATCATACTTAACACTCTTCCCACCTCCAACCCGTTCGTATGATAAGCTAAATAAACAAACAGTGAAATACTGGTATATGTAGTGGAATATGTTTACCCAAGACCACATGGAAGATCAATGGGAGAATATAAAACTTAAGCTTCTGCTTTTCTTTTTAGTGAGGTCTCCTCCTTTAAAAACATAATATTTCAAATGGATAAGAGGACAAGAGTGTGTTCCATCCCATCTAACTTTAGATAATAGAGCTAATTGTCTAGGTGTCTTCTGCAGACAAAGAAGAGTTCCAGAGGCCAGTTTGTTCCATTCATCTTAGCTATCTCAGGACAGAATGAGTCACTGTTTAGAGTTACAGTGACAAAAGAGGTGATAAATAAAGCTTAAATGATTGAAATCATCTCCTAGATAGCTTTTAGATGGCTGACAACTGCAAAATAGAGGGTTCCACTTCCCAAGGAACAAAAACTCTTTCATAGATACTTTCAAAAGGTCTTTTGCTTCTGAGCTGCCCCCTAACCAAACACCAAATCTTCATGATGTTTTCAGGCATAGGGAATAATTATTTCCCAGTGGAAAATGTGAGCACTTCGATTCAAAAGAGAGTATGCATTTATGAGGTGGGCAATAAGTACAAGAGAACTTCATGTTACGTAAGATATTTGGTTTGAAGCCCCTGCTCAGCCCAGGTCAGAGCAACATGTACCATCCCAGATTGCTCTGTATCAGTGGAGAAACTACTCATTTTCACGGATTTATTTTATTTTATTTTATATATATATATTTTTGTCTTATCTGTAAACCAGTTCTAGGAAACTACCTTCTCAGAGGAGAGGTCAAAGGCAGGTGTTAAAAAAGGAGTATCTTTTCACATTTGCAAGTAGGATTTGCAAAGTATAACTACGGCAATATAATGGTTGAAGTACTAGTTCTGATAGATGCATCCTGTGAAGCAAAAAGCAAACTGAGGAGTTTTCCTTCCAGCCTCAAAACTTTTGCTACCATTAGATTTCTGTCTCAAAAGAAAGACTGAAATGCCAAGATTTGGAAAAAGAGTATGTTATCATTCTTTCTCCACCCCTTATATGCACATCTTATTAAAAAAAAAAATGTGCTGTATCATTTTCAGTAATGTACATGTATTTTTATAATGTAACTTCGATAGATTTAACAGATAGCTTTGTGTTAAATATTTTTGAGGGGAAAGAGGGATTGAACAAGCAACAGGAGTTTATCTCTGCTAAGTAAAATATTATGAAATTATTTCTTCTGGTCATATAAATACTGAGAGTTGCAAAAGACCAACCAAAATGGAGGTTCAGGAGTACAAGCCTAGAATAGTAAGCAACTCCTACCTTAAATCACAACTGGCCTTACAGTTCCATTTACAATCATGATGATTGCACACAGGTGAAAAAATAGTTTTGTCAGAATTGGTTCATACAGGACCTTATTTACCCAAGCTATTTGTTCATACAAATTAAGCATGCAGCTTATCTGTCACTCAGTGTGATCCATGTAACTGAATGTATATCAAGGTTGCAATGTTTCTTTTCTAACTATTTTCCTTACTTTCAGTGATAAAGAATTGTTACTGAAAATGGTTTTCATACATATCAAAAAGAGAATGTGACAGAGGATACAAGGTTACAGGACAGTTAGGAATGATAAGCTATATAGCTATATAGAATTTAATATGGAGTTTACAGCAAAGCTTTTTCATCAGTTTATCCTAATTCTTCAAATAGTCCAGGTATTGATTTAAAACCTATACTAAATTACTCTTCTTGAACCAAGCTTTTAGCAGTTTAGTATGTCTGGAACTGAAATGTTAAGCGACATTATTCGACAACATTCCCACTGACAGTGTTTTGTTCCAGCAAGTCAAGACATTGCCTTATTAGGAATTTGGAAGGTAGGTTCATGATGAAATTTTTTCACACGTCCACTGATATAAAACATGAAACCCTTTAACATGGTACCATCAATGGAGATATAACTCTCTCCAACTCTCAGCAAAAATGTTCTTTGACATACCTTTCTCAGAAACTAACTAAAAAAACTTAGCATCCAGAACTCATTTACACCTACTGTTATTCCTTTAATTATCTACTTAGAAAAATAACACTGACACTTAGTAACCTTCTGTGATCCTTATGCATTCTATTAGTACTCTTCAGAATTATAAAATGGTTTCGGTTGGAAGGGACCTTTAAGATCATCTAGTTTCAACCCGTCTGCCATAGTCAGAGACACCTTCCTCTAGAGTCCAAACAAGCATTCTTCAGACACTGACACTGTGAGATGAATACAGTAGATGCTTTGAAGTGTGGGGGTGAAGTGACATAAAAAAAAAGCAAATAATCCACTTCTCAGAAATAAAACTTTAGTATGATTAAAAATAATTATTTTCCTAGCCGTATACTCTCAGGATATACTCTTTCTTGAATGAATGTTCATTGGTTGAATATACTCACATCATTGCCAGTGACCAGCTATTTATTTTTCATTAACTGCACCAATAAAATTCATTGAGAATTTTGGAAATTCTTACTTCATTTGAAGTGACCCCCTCCACCCCCCAGTGATTTCTGCACCTAATTTTCCATGTGACATGATTATTCAAAAAAGACGATGACCATGGAGAATCCTTGTGTAACAAATTGAGCAAGAACCTGCCCCCAAGGAGGTGAAGGTCTTTACCACTTGTTACTATCTGAAGGAAGAGCATTTAGGAGTTCTGGATCTAAATGTTCCATATGTGGAAAAGCAGAGGTGAAAAAGGCAATGAAGAAGTATTTATATTTTAAACAGAATCTTCAGAGTATCCTGTATATTAATTTATACTTTAAAAACTCTTATCTGGTTCAAATGATAAACTTTGTTAAATATGAAGTCTGAATAGTCATAATCTATTATAATATGCATAAGTTGCTCCAAAAGTAATGTCTCCTATTTGTTTCTGTGGAAAATACAACAGATATAAAGAGCACAATAACACTATTTGAGAGAGCAAACTCTCAGCTACAAAATACTGTTTTTCAAGACAGTCACCACCATTAGCTATGTATTTTCACCAGTGGTGAACAGGAGCCTGCAAGCTGTGCTTGTAAATGCCTGCACCAACAGAAGCGATCCACTGTCACTGTTGCCACTGTTGAAACACACAGCTTACCACCTTGTGCTCACAACCACTCTTTGGTCTCCATAAATCTTCAGCAACTGTCAGTGAACATCAACGGGTACCATTTAATCTGCATGGAGAAATTCAGTGACACACCTTTGCTTCATACACACTTCCATGTCAGATGCCATTCAGTCAGACTGCTCCTCTGTTGCCATGTGTCACACAGCAACAAAATGTAATTGAACACTGATAAGAAGGTTCAATGTCTACTGCCATACTACCAACACTCAACTCTGCTTTTGGAGGCCAACATCATAAAATAAGGGGCATTTCCTTCGGAGCAGCCTTCGTAAATCACGTTTCCATTAAAGTGTTTGTTTGGGCAGAATGCTTGTGCTTGGATTTAAAGCTTAGAGTAAGTGAATTTCTTCATGCTCTTTTGTTACATTCAAAAGCAAGAACTTACGCTTACTCAGTAAATAACTTCTAACAAAAAGGCAGAAAAAATTTAAAAACTTTAAGTGTGAAAGTACTGACATAAATGTATCTCATTCAGATAATATTTTCCTTAATCATTAAAATCATCTGCAACATGAAACAAACATACAGTTTGAGTGATTTGCATCTTGCTTTTTAGGCTCGTACAATTCAGAGGTCACATGGTTATGGATGATCCATCTAAGTTACTGTCATGAGCATAAGCAGTTTGTCAGCACAATCTGTCTCACCCCTTCACAGTTCTGTGAGCAGAACAAATTTGTCTCAATACGTTGGTTTTAATCAATTCTTAGAACTGTCGTAGCAATGGAAAGGTGCCTTACATTGGCTTAGAAAACCCTGAAGTTGGGAAGATCACTTCACTGCTACCTGTGGTCCAGATATATGAAATATAAGGACAGAAAGAAATAACTTATCAAACTGATAGGGGCACTTGGTTTGCAGAATCAAAACTGCATATTCTACCATCCATCCAGGACAAATCCTGTTTCTAAGAAGTGCTTTTCACATAGAACTCTCCAATTCATTCTTCTTCCACAATTCTGGGTCTTCCCAAAATTCTATTTAGTTTATGGTAGACAAGTTCTCAGTTTTGTTTATCTTAAACACAGACTCAGAGCAGTAAAAGAAGTTGGGATTTTCTCTTTCAAGGTTTGATTTAAAAATATTAGTAAGATTGCATGTCAGATGAGTGTAGTGTTTATGGATGACTTCTGGATATTTAACAATTAATCTAATTTTAAAAAAGTACAGAATCAGCTGTACTCAACTGCTGCAGTAGACACTGTATTGCAGAATATTTCTTTAGTTGTTCTTATTCCCTTCTTGATGATAGAAAAAAAGATAACAAATCTTTTCCTCTCCACCCTTATCCCTACCATCTAAAAATATTATCAATTTAATACTTTTTTTTTTCCTAAATCCCCCAAATCTTTAGATGATTCTTTATATTCATCCCCAAGGAGGAATTCGGTAGCTGTTCAATAGCTCATAGAACCACAGTGCATGACAATTACAGGGAGAAGGAACTATCCTTGAAACTACCTGATAGGTTTGCATGTCGTTCAACAGAGCTTTTAAAACTGAAAGCTAGCAAGGACAACAAAGCTAATCATCTTTGTTTTGTGAAACATACTATATGTACTTTGATAATAAGTGATTAGAAACAGAATTTTATCTGTCATCCAAGAAACATTATCCTATTCTACCATGGTCAGTAGTGAGACAGAGAGTAGAATGCTGCCAAGCGAGCTGCTAATAGGCTTGGATGTTCCCTCCTTCTAGGAAACTAGAAAGCTAGCCCAGACAGGCTTTTGCTTAAGATATGACGAAATCAAAGTCCTCAAGAAACATTGCTCTGAGATTTAGAAATGTTGTAATTAGAAAGTATGAAGGAATACTTACTCATGTTTTTTTTGCTGTTTATAGTTGAGTCTGATTAGAAGCTGGCAGTCTTTAGAGATTTGTAATGAAGTTAAACATAAATCAGTATGTTCAGAAGAATCCACAAATAATAACCAAATTTTGATAGTACCTAGTGCTTTATAGAAAAAGATTTTCTCTTATATGAAGTAGATGAATTAGCAGACAAAGAAAATATGAACATCATTTGATATGACTTTGTCACTTCACCATGTCAACTATCACAAATCTCAGGATATCTGATGAGAGCCTTAAAACCTTAGTGATTTTTTCCTGAGCAATTAGGTGGGAAACTCAGTTTTAATTTTCTTCCTCTTTTGCCAGTGCCATTCTACATTAATTTTCATCATCTTTTCATTCTTTTTTTCAAGGATATAAGCAAGCTGAGTTTCTTGGGAAGAATTTAGTGTTGTCTTGAAGCAATTGTATCACAAGGCTTAGACTGGCTCAAAGAGCATATTTATCACACTTACACAGAACAACTGTATTCTGGATGTGCAGTGTCTGGTCTCATCATTCATAGGGCATAACATTTTTCCCTTCTCCATGAAAATATGGTGAAAATATCACAAATACTTTAAGCAATACTTTAAAAAAAAAAAAGTGATTTTTCAGGAGGCTACAAATTCTTTACATACCCCAAATGATGCTTTCCACACAGTAATTACTGAAGTTAGATGTTTTTGCAAGGCATAACCGCTGGTAGAAGCGGCAGAAACAGCATGCTGTTTTATTTTTTCTTGTATCTTCTGATGTATAGATGACTGTACTCCAACCTCACCACTCCCCTCACTCAGACAGCTCCTGTGGTCCCACAGTCTCTGTCCAACTACGCCAGCACCCATGTTGTACAGAATAAGCCTACTGCCAAGACAGTGGAAGAATAGAAGCATGATTTTCTTCTGCTTCACTTTTTCAGTGTGAGGACAAGAAAAATATGAAAGAAATACAAAGCACAGTATACAGGCTGACACAAAGCATGGTACCAAACTTCTCTCATGCTTATCACATTCAATGATTACCAATCCTGGTGTCAAAGAATTTTTATTTAGTTTGGTGTTATATGCCTTTTGAATCATGATACTATACTCTTATCTTTATGTAATGCATGATGCATACTGTTCATGCAAAAAACGGGATCCTCCTCCACTGCTGAATATGCACATACAATGTTATGGTCCATTTTTGGACCCATTTTTTACCCATTTTAGGGTAGCATGGTTAGGTTGCGATTGGACTTGATGATCCTTAAGGCCTTTTACAATCTGAGGAATTTTATGATTCTATGATTCTGGGCCCCTCACTGCAAGAAAGACATTGAGGCCCTGGAACGTGTTCAAAGAAGGGCAACAAAGCTGGTGAGGGGTCTGGAGCACAGGCCTTATGAGGAGCGGCTGAGGGAGCTGGGATTGTTCAGTCTGGAGAAGAGGAGGCTCAGGGGAGACCTTATTGCTCTCTATAACTACCTGAAGGGAGGTTGTAGTGAGCTGGGGGTCGGCCTCTTCTCTCGTGCAACTGGTGATAGGACTAGAGGGAATGGTTTCAAGCTGTGCCAAGGAAAATTCAGGCTGGATATTAGGAAATACTACTTCTCTGAAAGAGTGGTCAGGCACTGGAATGGGCTGCCCAGGGAGGTGGTGGAGTCACCGACCCTGGAGGTGTTCAAGGAACGTTTGGATGTTGTGATGAGGGATATGGTTTAGCGAGAACCATTGGTGATAGGTGGATGGTTGGACTAGATGATCTTATAGGTCCTTTCCAACCTTAGTGATTCTGTGATTCTGTGATTCAACTCCTACGATAACCATGGAAGAAATTTTTGTTAAAAGCTGTATTTACAGAATCTGTTCAATTCTCTCATATTAAAGAAAGAAACCAGCAACATAACTGATCATTTTCTGACTCAGCTTTGTTATCCTGATCAATCTTCCAACATGAGTTGATGGATCTTGCATCCATTCCCCAGAAAATGAACTCAATTGCCCAGACATCTGCTAGCACCTCAAAATTAGACTGCACCAATTGGTTCTGTACATACAAGAAAAAAAACATTGTTTCTATGTATTTCACTGCAAAATCCTCTACTGACCTCAAGAAGAGACTGGCATAAAGCCAACAAAATTAGTTAGGTTTATGTTTAATATTTGTAATGCAGATAATTTAGCAGTACTTTGTTTTTCCTGATTGTAAGGTTTTGAAGCTTACCACAGCAACAGGATTTTGTATTCCACTGAATCAGAATACTTGGGATTTACCTTTCTTGCTTCGCTTTAGAAGCACCTGCTTAACCAAGATTCTTATATTGCTCCATATGGTGGAAAACAGGCTTATAAATATCATGAAGGCTTCAACAGTTCACTAACTTCTTCCTCTAGTAATTTTAAGATGTCCTCCTGAGTACATCCGAATAGATAAACACAAATTTCAGTTTCTCTCTTGAGGTCCACACATTTCACTTACTGTTGAGTTACTGGTAGAGCTAGTCTGTTACAAAGCAGCCTTACATCAGGTGATCAGCGAGAGTATATAAATTCCAAAAGGATCTTGCAGATATATAGTATTAGAAACGAGAGCTTTAGAAAGAATTAAGCTTGTGTGGTGAAACAAGCAAAAGAAAAACATGACCTTACTGTATGAATTAATGGGTTGCATACACTCCCTTTAAGAATTATGGGGTATGACGCACATGCATGCACACTGTTAAAGCAGCAAGTCCTTGGACATTCTCGTTGTCATTGCTTTTCATACACTGCATTTCCTCTGTTTAAATAAATCCGAGCACTCAAACATCACATTTTTTTTCTCCCAATCAGCCTCTTTCCATCATCTCTGATAATTTTTAAATCAATTTTGTTGCTCAAGCAGCTAACCTAGAAAACATCTCCAGTCCTCCAATCCCTCGGCCCTCACACAGAGTTATTCTCATATATTCTTTCCTGTCCAGCAGCATGTAGATCTAAGCCTTGCTTTGGTCTTTGATAACTAAGAATATTCTCCTCCTCCCATTGATTTCCAGAGCGTTATTATGCTCCCATTTCATTTTCACTGACTTACAGGACATCTTTTCTCTTTTGATCCAAAGCAACCACTAAAATTCATATTATTGATCATGTCCATTTTCCATTTCTCACACTTCTATTTTCTTACAGCTTTGTAGTCTTTCTCATTCAACCTTTTTGCCCTGCTTTTATCAAATGTATTCTAAGAACTGAAGCTAGAATTTTGATAGCATGTTTTTTTCTAAGGAATTTTTGGCATGCATTTTTTTATGACCTTCATATGTATCTTTTGTTGTATGAGATATCTCTAGCTGTCACTATTTAATATTCCCTCTCTCAATTCAATTTTGAATTCGGGATAGTAATTTTACCAAAACTCTAATTTGAAATAATTCAGAGATCTCACAATTCCTTTTCTTGCATTTCTCTCATTTCAAAAGAGAATTTAACAAAAAATAATGCATTAAACCAGAAATTTTCAAAGTTAAGACCAACTCCTGAATATAAAATGAAAATATAATTAAACAAATGTACTAAATTTTAGATTGCCATACTCTACAGAATCTTCATTTTTACTAGCTTTGCTGTAGGCATTTAGGGGTAGAGCTGGTTGTTTTCAGCAGGTCAGAAGTTGTCTGATAGTTACTATCAGTTTCACAAAGCCACTAAACATTTTTTTAATTGTGTCAGAATCTTACAGAAGAGACACTTAATAAAATGTACAATACATATGTATGTTTTAATCAAGATATGGGGAGAAACTTTCATAATGATGTTGCAGTTAATCACTAAAGTAGAAGCTTACACTTTTTTCCTGATGCCAAAGAAATACCTAATTTTATCCATTCACTTTTTCAATATCCACTTTTTATTCATGTTTCACAAGAGGCCTCTGCTAAAACCTTTCTATTGTGTGCCATGTGATTGGAGAACTAGTTCGTATTTAAAGTTCAAAGGAGTTTCCAAGCAAAAAAATTAGGTGCAGGTGAGAAGTCATTACTGGCGCAAACAACGTTTTATGCTATCAGAAGAAAGTGGTCTTAAATTGGCTTAGGGGCACCTATGACTCTCTTAACTGCCGATTAGCAACAGCTATTCTCCAAACTTGTGCTGCTGTTATTCCTATCTCGAAGTTTTTAATCTTCCTCTCTCTCTCTCTCTATATATATATAATTATATTTATTTATTTTTGGGAGAAGGTAATATTTTACTGTCCATTCTAAGCATATCTCCTACACCCTCTAATTCTATAGGATCTTCTGGGGAGAACTCCCATTCCACCTCCTTCTGTGTGGAAGCAGGTGGCGAAATGATGTTGTCCTTATGCATTTCCAATGCCTCTTGAAAAAGCATCTTCCCATTTGGTATTTAAGAGTTGATTTAATATGTAACAGTTGGCAGAGAGATGCTTCATGAGTCAAACAGTCATTTTTGAGCACTTCTTTTTTTGTAAAATGTGTTAAGTGGGAAATATATTTTCAGATAAATGTACTATTTTCAGTCATTCAGGCTGGAACCCAGCTGGCTTACCTTTCTGTTTAGCTAGGTAAGGAGAAACCCAGCCTAACTCTTGTGATTACACTATAGACAGCTCCAGCTGATGAAGACATCCTACACCTCCTATCTTGGTAATTAATGGAAATAAATCATAAGGTATCTCACCAAGTGTTGACATAGTCTTTCAGGTAAATCTAAAGAAGCCCCTTTAAGTGCATGTCAGACATATCATGAAATTGAACGTGTTCTGAAATTCAACTAAAATCCTTCAGTATTTCATAGGTCAAAGAACCTCGCATATAATAGCCCAACAAGTTCAATGACAGAATTAAGAAAAAAAGCAAAACTGCATACAGAAAAGTCTACTTATAGGGGAAAGGATGAGAAGAAAGTCTCGGTTCTTGGGCTTTAGCTGGATGCATTTCTGTAGTTGAAAATAGAAAAAAAGAAAACCATATTTATTTAGACAGTAGTTCTTGATCTTCCATTCTTTGCCCTGTGGCCAGTCACCAGTCCTTTGCTTTTTCTGCTCCATTGGCAGCATTAGCATTGGTAAAGCTACAAATGAATGTGCACAAGGCTTGACTGACTTGTGCTCTACATTCCTAAGCAGGAAAAAAAAAAAGGCAGACTTTTAACTGCTTTCTTTAAAGCAGTTAAAAGCAAAATTAACACTCCATTGTTAAGCATGAAACAAGTTTTTCTTAGCCTTTGGAACCCCATTTTTTTTTAATACATACAGAAGTTCACGATTGTCCTTGAAGTGACATAAAATTAGCCTAACTGATATTTCATACCAGATAAGTTGAAAAACAGAGGATGACAATATAAAAAAAGTTCCTAAACCATGCAAGAGAGATGAAATTGGGAAGTTACAAGAAACTACTGTTGTCTTTTTCAAACTGCTTAAAAGCTTACAGCCTCCATTACAGTGTTGCACGTCTCCTTGGAAGAGGTATTTCCTCAAAACTGCACAGAACACTGACAGCATTCTGTGAGTTAGGTTCTATTGCTACTTTCAGGACAAGACAACCCTTCTTTTCCCTAAAGCTGCCCTATGTTTACATTTTCTTTTGCTCCTCTTTATAAAGAGACGCTGCATGTATCCGTGTGTGAAAGCGCAGGAGAACATAACAGAGTTACAATGTGACTGGTACTTAAGGAAAAGAAAGAGGTTGTGACCTTATCCACCAGCTCTAAAACTAGCTGACATCTAAGGATTAGGACCTTGGCATGGCCATGAATACAATGGAGGTGATATTTCTGTGGCATTTGTGCGCCTCAGAGCAATTTGCAGTTCCCTCTGTGCACTCTGTACCAAACTGCGTTCACATTAGAAAATAAACTGTGCTCAAAGTAACCATAGCAACTCTGACATAGATGCACTGGGGATAGTTCACGCTACATGTGAATATGAATCTGAGCAACAGCAAGCAAGATCAACACTGGGGAGACCATCCTCCCAAAATGCCAGAGGATCCTGCTCATCCACTTCTCCAATATTGTTTGAGGATATTCACTAAATTTGATACAGTAGTTGTAATTTTGGAACAAGCGTCAGTTTTAGAAGTGGGCATCAGTGGAGTCTTTGCTTTTAGTTAAAATCCATATTTAACTTTCTCTGTTTACTGAGCCAGATTTCTTGTTTTAAAAAATAGAGAAGCGTAAGTAGCATGAACAACCAGGGAGTATGACATCAAGAAATCCAGTGACAAATGATAGCAGAGCTCAGTAGAAGGTCGAACATATGGTGGCTAAAATCTGAAAGACACAATCCCTTAAAAAAAAAAAAAAGTGAATTTAGGAACCAATTCTGTCTGTGCCTTAGTTACCAGAGCATATGAGAAGAGTGTTCCTCATAATGTTTTGTTAATAGCAAGCCCATGTATTTGACCCAATGTAGGGCCAGCAAGACCTGTATGTCTTCTCCTCCCTTGAAACGTGATTATTTCGGTCAATCTTCTGGGATTTCCATGAATTTGGAAGCTCATGTCACCAAGCAAACCCAGTCAAGCAATAGATATGAGCAACTCTGGATAAGCAAATATTAATTTTATAGTGCAAGCCTATTCAAATCATAATGAAACGCAACAGAACATACCTACATGGATCTCTTATCCTGTGAAGAGTCTCAGTTAATAAACAGCAGCCAAAGTAAAAGCAAAATATTACTTACATGAAAGATAATCCAGAAGTGTGCTACTGATAGGCTTCAAAGCATACACATTGCAAAGAGCAAGTCCAAGTGGAAATGAGTGCAAGACCTGAGGCAGCCCAGGTAGCTGACATAGGCAGGAGGCTGTAAGACTCAGAGTGCACTCATTGAGACGAAACAAGGGCATGAAGATGCAAGAACAGCTACTGTTATACAGCTCTGTTCTTAAAGGTGAGAATTCTAGAAATGTCTTGTATTCTACCTATGAGTTAGTCTGGGTTATCTCTTCCCCTTTAACTCTCCAAGAAATGGATTACATGCCTTGTAGGCAATAAGCAATAATATTTTGATTTGCATCTCTTAAGACCAGAGGGGTTGATCAATGCAGTGGCAAAAGTCACACTCAAACTCCAGATCAAATCACATTCAAGTAGGAGAGAAACACTGTAAACACCTTACATTTGCCTTTAAGGAGAGGAGTTCAAAAGGAATATTGCAACCTCCTTTCTAGGCATTAATGCAGAGTAATGAAAATAATAGTGCTTACTTCTGTGTAATGGTCTACATGCAGAAGGATTACTTACACAAACCAAAATAGGCACTGAGGCATAAACAGATTACAGTTCCAAGAAAGAATATGGGAAAATATTTGCTTACAACAATACCATTAGCAGCATCGGTAAAGGGAAAGTGAGCTACTTGGCTACTGCTTTAGAGAATGAGGACATTAGGCTTCACTCTGTAGTGTGTTATGTGAAAAAAAAAAAAAAAAGATGTTAAAAGCACTGGGCTCCTAAGAAATTAGGTGGTTGGAAGATGATAAAAGCTCATTACAAAAAAAAAAAGCCAAAATAATGGAACTTTCCACACACTGCTCTATCATATCAGTGTGCATCAAGCTGTCCATGGTATCCTGAAACTGTAAGCAAAAAGAAGAAATAAGGTCTGATGCAGCTAAAAGAAAAAAAAAGATGACAAGGATTGAAGTGAATGGCACAAAAGTAAAGACTACTGTAGTAAGTAATACCAAATCTGATTGTGAAAGCACTTTAAATGCTGAAGACACAGGTGAGGAATGTAGCAGCTGAGATCCCAAACAGCTTTCCATATCATCTTCTTATAAGAGAAACAATGTTGGAGGAAAAAAAGCCTTCTGATAATGGCAACTACATCACTTTACCTGCAGAAAACATCTTACTCCACTCATGGGTAAAGATGCCAATTCCAAGTGGGATGGCTATGATGTATCCTAATGCTGTTAGCAAGCAGGAAACAAAGCATCTCCAGACTTCTTTGGTTTTCTGTAGTACTTCAGATAGGCACTATCCCACAGGGAATGCCTCAGGAGAGATGCTAAGGCATGTTCTACAAGTGGTGAAGCATACCCCCATAGTGCTAATATGGTGGGAAAATCTAGAATGACTCACCACCTAATCAGCTCTGCTGGGCTTTTTATTCTTTGAATTTTGAACTACACAGATGAGTATGGAAAATTGCAAAGAGTAGGTGGTGCTGCCTGTACTCCTGGATAACAAATGAGGCAGCAATATTATGAGCTGGTGGAGTGAAAAGGGAAGCAGGTTAATCAAAGATGGAATACCATTTTAGAACTCCTTCTGGAACTTCCTCTGACTGTTTAATGCAGTAGGTACTGTGAGCATGCAAGTCAAAAAAGCCACAGATGCAGGAATGGTAATAATGATAATAGATCTTTATTTACCCTGACTGTGATAATCTTCTTTCATGTAAGCCAAGTCAACACAGGAATGAGATTTTGAAATATGCTTCCAAGGCTACAAAGTAAGAACAAGGTGAAGATACTAATATAGTAAACGTGGAAATGGTTTTGGAAACTTAAGGGAATCAAAGCAATAGAAGAAATAATATTACAAGACTTGCACATTGTTTAGGGGATGTAGGCAGGAAGAAACTAATCATACAGATGATGTGAAAACACTACGACTGTTGAGACTCATGGAAACTAGGACTGATATTGTACTTCACTATGAAGCATGATTTTAGTATTAAATATCCATCCATCTGTTAGATAGTTGCCAGCCAAGGGCTGTTTTAAAAAGTAAAGCAACTCACAGCCATTCTTGTTTGTGAGGAATATGTTAATTTAAGATCCAGCAAAGCTAAAAGCAGAAGGGAGTAGGTCACACAATACTAGGCTGTGTAATGTGGTAGTGAGGAATAGCATGGGATGGGAAGGAAGCTGAGCTGTCAGGATGCTTTGATTCAAAAATACCCATTTAATCGGCATACTTTAGTATAATTCATCCTGCATTGGCTACAGTTTTCCAGCTCACAGGCAAGGCAGCGAACACACACAATTCACTTCAGGGCTCTTCTCACTCCTTCAAGATTCTTACTCTTCCTTTCTCCAGCTAACCCTCCCTTGTTTTGATTAGATGCTATTTCATTAGAATTTTTTCCTTTCCATGAAATGTTTAAATGAACACACACTACTTTCTTTCTAGTTAAATAATTACCCTTCACCTCAAATCTGGATTTGCATTCCAATGATGTTCCATATTTCAAACATCAGTTGCATATATCCTAGCTTTATTTTATTCTAAGCTTTGTTTCTCATGAAGTTCAGAAAGTAAATAGGTTTCTGAGAAACAGTTTGTCTTTCAAAAATAGAGTCAAAGGCATGCAACCACCAGAATGAAGGGTATTGACTGCTTACTTGAAGCAGTAAATCAATACCCTTAGCAACCACAGCCAAGTCATGAGGTACATTGACTTACGTGAAGTTACATAGCCTTCACATAAAGGATCTTCTTTACTTAAAAATCAGATCTTAATACCCAACATTACCAAGAGTCTGCCCAGTTAGACTCTCAGTGCTGTTACCGAGTCAGAATCATAGAATCATCTGGTCTGGAAAAGACCTTCAGGATCACCAAGTCCAACCATTGACATGGCCTTCTAAATCATGTCTGTAAGTGCTACATCCACACATTTCAAACATCTCCCTGGAAAGTCAGTTCCAGTTCTTCACCACCTTCTCTGTTTAGAAATTCTTCCTAATGTCCAAACTAAACCACTCCAGTGCAAGTTAAAACTATTTCCCTGCATCTTTTCACTTGCCAGCTGAGAAAAGTGATTGACATCTCACTGCAGCCCCCTTTCAGTTGGTGGAAGAGAATGATGAGGTCTCCCCTCAGCAAGAGGTCTGCTAGAGCCCAAAACTGAATAAAATGTTCAAGACTTTGTATAATCTACTGGTGAGACAATTGTTTCTCAGGTCCCTTTTAACATCTTTTGATAGACACAGGCTAGAACACTACGGGTCTTGGTGGCTACCTAGGCATGATACCAGCTCATGTTCAGCCAGCTTTTAAACAGCAACTCTAGATCCTTTTCTGTGCAGCTTTCCAGCCACTTTTCCTCAAGCCTGCACCAATGCATGAAATTATGACCATATACAGCACCCAGCATTTAGTCTTGACAAGTTTTGTTACTGACATCCTATTTATCTATCTAGCCTACCCAGATCCCTCTTTAGAGCCTTCCTATCCTCAAGCAGATAAACTATAGAAGTGGGTTAAGTGAAACTGTTAATCTAAAGCTGAATCTTCTTGATAATTACATTTTTCAGAATACTGAAGAGTTGAAAGTTCTCATGGCTAACTGTGAATCTGAGAGGAAGATATCATACAGAAAACACTGACTGAAGATATTAGGAAAATAAGTTTGCTACAATTTTCCAGATTAAAGTTTTCCACTTACCCAGTAACAAAGTCCTCAGTCCAACTAAACTTCTCAGTGGCAGCAAGCAAGCAGCAGTGACCTCTGATAGAAGGCTGTAGTCAAGCAAGTAGTGCATTTGCACTAATGACTGAACTACATGCTGCCCATATTATTATCTTCGTGATTTTCACAACTTTCAAATGTTTTCTTCTTTGATCTTGTGACATTTTCTAACACCACTCCTGCCAGATATTTTTTATTTAAACTCATCCACTTTTTCCTTTTTACTTTCCTTTCTTCCTTTTGTCCCCCAAGTACGTTTTCCCAGCCTCTGTTCCCTCTTCTTGAGCTATTCTTCCTTTCCTCTTTCCCATCCTACTTATTTTTAGAAGAAATCTCACTGTGAGCTTTTATGTATTATCATCGTGACATCTCAGTGAAATTAGGAGTGAAAATGCAGTAAGAACAGTTTTACAATAATAGTGGTGTATAAAATACCTTTCCTCACAGACACACTCAACTTTCACTGAGCCAAAGCTTGTGTTCAGGTTCCTTCTAAAGAAAGCTTTCTACTCCATGAGTCTCTACAAGTTTCTTTGTTTATCCTTACCAGCATATTTTAAACAACATTGAAAAGATGAAATAGAGGCAAGCTCAATCAGAATACCTGAACATGTGTGTATTAGCTTATTTTTATCAGAAGTATAGACAATTTTTTTTTTTTTTTCCATCAAATTAGTACTCTTTCATGGCCTAATAACACAAACTAGAGTTTTTTAGGCTTGTCTTCAAATGAGATAGAACATTACAGTCTTTGGCAATTCCCAGGAAGGCTGTTAGCCCCAGAATAGCATTGGTAGGTGTTGGCCCTTGGAAACAGTGAAATTGTTTCTGATAAGTTCTTTACATTACCAGGCAAAGTGTCATTAGAAAGACCAATAATCATATAAAAGAAAAAAAAAAAAATCAACTTACTTACCCAACTGATGATAGGATCTTTGTCCATAAAACACTTTCTGGATAAAGCAACCTTTATCCAAAAAACATCCTCCCTTTGGAGGCTAACCCTTAAATGAACACAGGGAGTGAACCCAGGGAGTGGGCCCACCCAGGGTCCACCCCTTCCAGTCACATGGTAAGCACAGGTGAATTGCTTGCACCTATGCTTACTGGGCCAGACAGCCACCTCCTTCACCAGGTGTTCAATCATCAGCTCAGGCTGTGAAATAACATTGCCCCTACAGGAATGTAATAGTACTGAAATGGTTTTAAGTTGTTGGTAGGGACAAACTCATGTCTGCTGTGGAGATCATCAAAATATTCTTGACACTGCTGCTGAGGCCATATGCCTAAGCTTTACATGGAGCCTGTGTTTTTGGAAATTTTTAAATATATTCTTAATTTACATATGTAGGTCATACAAATGTCTTTAGGCTTGCTCCATGGTCAATACACTTTGAGGCTAGTTTAGTTTAATTAGTGTTGTGGCCAATTTTACTTTTCCAGGCAAAGCAGAAAAGTTTTGCTGCCGTATCTTAGGCATGAATGGAATGAAAGGAATGTCATCCCAAAATCCATTCAGGCTCTGTCTGTGCAGACTCCAAAATGCTGCATCTGTATCATAGATGTAAATTACAGTGATATACACTTCACTTATAAAAGACAGGCAGATGGATACTTGTCAATACAAAACTATAATATTGTAATTTAAACAATGGAGACAGCAATGTAGGATTCAGAATGGCTCAATATCCTTGACTACTTGCTACATAGAAAGGAGGGTTGTACAGTCAAACTTAGTACAGCTTAAAACTTTAAATCGCTTAACAAAAGTCAGTACTGGCAAGCTTGCACCACCACCTCAAAGGGGATCTCTACACAAATGTAAGTAATCTCAAGAGGTATCCCTACTCAAGGCAAGATCCTGATATGCAGCCACCTGCTTGCAAGGAGAAATTAAAGAATCTCTTTGGCTGCTTCCTATTTATGGGGTGAGATGACTGGCATATAATTTAGCACTGGCATCTATTGAACCACGTGCAGTATCTTTTCTTTGACCACCCAGTTTGAGCCAGTATTTTGCTCATCAATTGGCTGTGATAACCTCGATTTTTATCAGCCCTGAGCTAAGGGCAAGGTATTTTGCATCTCCTAGTATAAGCAAGGCCTTAGAGGCCTTAACATTCAGCTTTACATTCCTTTGAGAATATCAAAATAAATCTGCAAAATTCTTCAAGTATTTGGGCATCAAAATAAATCTGGACAGTAATGAAAACTAAAGATGATGTTTAGAACAGAAGTTTACTTATCACTTTGCATACAGTTTTCAAGAAACATTTTAAGAACGCCTCACCTAGAATGCAATCAACAGCCATTAAAACTTCTCCGATAAAGTACAGAAAAGTAACTGCATTTGGAGTTTTAGATGAACACAGGAGTTGTATGAGCCCTTTGTGGCAAATAATTTTATTTGATGAATTTTGCTGTTCCTGCTGGTGCTCTGTGAATATTTATTCAGTATTTGAAATTATTCACAAATATCTTTAGTGAATTTTTTTTTTGTTTGTTTGAAGATGCTTTGCGAATAGTTCATAACAGATATTTGTAATCTTCTTTTTGATGAGATTTGTTTTCATGAAGTATCGTTTCTATTCCTTAGCAGTTTGATTTATATAGCAAAACAACACAGCAGGAATTGCATATTTTACACAAAGCTATCTGAAATCAACTTTAGTCAATTAGTGAATATTGAAGGTTGAATGTTTTGTTGGGTAGAATTCTCATTAACAATATCTGAGAAAAAATATGCAGGAATAACACGCTTTATTAAACTCTGAGTCTGGAGTGAGTGAGTGACTCTAGAGTCCCCTTGTAACATAAGTTATTTTATAATTCTCACATTGAATGTTTTCAGATTCCCTACACTTATTTGTCCTCATAATTTATTACTGAAATGAGAGTTGAATTCATCTCTGCAATTCCAGTCACCTATATATTAGTTATTATGTCTAAACTAATTATCGTCTTTACTCTCTCTACAATAAATAGAAAAGAAAATGCAGAGTTTATTTCTTTCTGCTGTCTCAGACTCCAATGTGAAAATGTGATAAATTTACAATTCTGGAGTACCTCTGGAATTCCACCAAACAGGCAACCCATTTGTTAGTTGCCTTTTAGATACGTAAAGTTCAGTGAAATTACTTCTGTACAAAGTTCAAAGGATTATTAACACAGAAATAACAGTCACAGTATATGGAAGGAGCAAGATGACTTCGAAAACAATAGTAACTCTTCTGGGCAAAAGTTTAATTCCACGAAACTGTAGGCACAAAAGAATTAAGAATATGTCTGAGATAACCTGGGACCTCTACATTTGAAAGTAACAGAAAATGAAACAACTGATCAGAAGGTTGCTAGTTCCTACTAAATTGATATAGAAGAAGAGATACAGTGAAAACAGAAGAAAAGTTTGATTTGATACAAAGCAGTATCAGTGTGAATATACAAAGCACTAGTAAACTACATAACTTATGATCACATGTGCAAAAAAGATCAAACTAGAAAAGGATGAGAGGCTCAAATAATCAAGAACAATTTACTTCCTTACTACCTCATTTGTTTACTTTCAAATATATTAAAAAAAAAAAAAAAAAAACAAACCCAAGAAATGGGAATTTCCTGTAAGTGTATACACTTAAGGAAGGCAGGCATAAAGAAGAGGGAGTGTGAAATTACTTTAATGTAAGGGCAATATTAGTGGATATTAAATGTTCATAAAGGAATGGAGATTGTAAAATAGAAACATTCTGTAGTAAGTGGTGTAAGGAACTTGAACTTGGGACAGGGGGAGTGAAAAAGCACTTTAACGTTATGAAACAGATTATATGACTTGGCAACATAATTATTTCCTTCAAATTCTGTATTTCCCTCAGTGCTTCCTTCCCTTCCTTTCCTTTTTTCCAACATAGAAGCGTGCTCTACTTTGGCCTTCTCTTGTGCTTCACTAGATCTCATGCTCACAAGCATTTACCAGAACACTTCACCCACAGAACAGCTGTTCCATTGCCAGAGGAAAAATGAAGCAGAGAAACCCTGAAAGAATGGTTTCTTCTTCATGAATACTGTGCATGTTCAAGAATCACCACCACTCCGTACAATATCAACTTTCTGTTGCAGGGAAAGGGGCAATATCCTGTTTAATGCAACCATGGATCATCTAATATTCACCAGACATCTGAGGTCTACATTTAGTGAACAGAATTAATTTTCAACTGTTACTTCTCATTGAAAGGTCACTCATGCAGGCAAAAAATATTTGTTTATCATTGCATAATCCTTCCTTAATTATCAATGGTTGAATGCAGTTTAATTTAATCTCCAATCAAGAAAAATCTATTTTGCTGTCCTTGGCTCCTGCAATTATGAAGAAGGATAACCTTGGCATAGTACCTGCTTATTTTTCCATGACTGCTTATGCTTTAAGCTACTTAGAAGGCCATTTATGCCATCATCTTAGACTGCAGAAGTGTGAAGAGAGAAGGAACATGTTGGATCACAGCAGCTGTAATGTGTGAACATTCCTTGATAGTATGTGGGGCCAGACTGCTCAATGGTTTATGGCTTGCTGAGGTTCACATGCCCTTGAAGGGGATTTGATGTTCCCTCATGGGTGCGTTCTACCTAGAGCTCAGAATTATTTTTGCCTTCCTTTCTCTCTATGTGGATGGTGAAGGATACTCAACATACTTAGTACTAAGGAAAGAAGGACTCATAATTTCCTAGTGGTATAGACCCATCAGATCTATAATAGATTATCCTGTAAGCCACCCTTCCTTTTCCTAACTTTGATCAGATTTCAGCATTCAATTCTTGCTCTCCTAGGATCTCTGCTATTTCGTGGTGACAGTGCAGGCTACCTTATTCTAGCAGCTATTTTTTTCCAGTAGGGATATCCTGTAACCCCTCCAAGTAAGACAATTGATTTCTCCCATTCTTCAAGCCACTGACTGTGAAGGAAAATCACATTATTGTGGCATGAATAGTCGGGGGCAAGGTTCCATAGACACTAGATTATGTTCGAGAGGGGATATCATTTGTACAGATTAATGGTTCAGTGTAGAGATAGCCAAAGAAATGTTGGAATCATAGAATCATTAAGGTTGGAAAGACCACTAAGATCATCGAACCCAGCCATCAATACACGTCTATGACCGCTGTAAACCATGTCATTTAGTGCAACATCAATTCTTTTCTTGAAAATTTCCGGGGACAGTGACTCCGCCACCTCTCTGGGCAGCCTGTTCCAATACCTCATCACTCTTTCTGAGAAGAAGTTTTTCCTAGCATTCAACCTGAAAGAGAGAAATGAAAGAGAAAAATAAAAGAACATTAATTGCATTTGAGATCCAGAATGGCTTTACGGGTTACTTCTATGGAGAGTCCTAAGCCATTTACATGTTTTCCTTGCTCTGCTTAAATCATAATCTGGTAGCAAAAGGAAGACCTTTAGGGCATAATAAAAATAAACTGGTTGACACAGAAATGTAATAAACACTCCTCTCATTTTCACTCTGCTGTCAGAGCAATGCTTCATGATCATTCTATGCAGGTGGTTCCTTCAAGTCTTTCCAGCAGCCATCCAGCCACTTAGTGTAGGTCATCAAGTTGCACTGTGCTTGGACACAATGTGTGTTGTTAATAATCTAGAGTGACAGGGCAGCATAAGAGCTTTTTTTTCTTTAAAGAAAACCATATTAGCTGGATTTAATATGCTGAAAAGGAGTCTTTATGATGGCCTAAGGAATGTCCAAATTTTATTTATGTTCCATGGGATCTAAGTAGAAATTTTAATTAGAACTCCAATATGTCATTTTCTGTTTAAGCGCTGCAAGTTTGTTTTATTTTATATATTTATTTATAAAACTCAGCCCCCAGGCAGCTATCAGTTATTAAACATTTTCAGTTGAGTGATCATTTTTTATTTCTCAGTACTGACACACAATATCCAACAGTGAAGATTTTTGTGCATATAATAGAAATAACATAATCTTCTGCTTTACTTAAATAATATGATAGTACATAAAAGGAGATGGTACTTCTGTACACGAAATTCAGGATACAATCAGAAAAGGTAACTTTATATTTTACAACAGAACAAAGACTCCATTATTTCCTAAAAATGTAGAATTTATTTTAACTATATTGAATTTTTATCCTCCATGGGAGATGGAGCTCTAACTCTGTCTTTGTATACATACAGTTATGCATTAGCTCAGCTGTATGTTTGCACAAGATAGAAGTAATTGTGTAGACATTTTGACCTAGTTTTGTCTGGGATAAAGTTAATTTTCTTCCTACAAGCTGGTGTGGTGCTGTGTTTTGGATTTAGGATGTGTATAATGTTGATAACACACCACTATTTTAGTTGTTGCTGAGAGTTCTGCACAGAGCTGAGGACTTTTCAGCTTCTGGTGATGCCTTGCCAGCAAGGAAGTGGGGGTGCACAAGGAACTGGGAGGGGACAGACTCGGGACAGCTGACCCAGACAAGCCAAAGGGATATTCTATACCATATTGCATCATGATGAAAAATAAACCTGGGGGAGGTGGTCAAGGGAGTGACTGCTGCCCAAGGACTGGCTGGGCATCGGTCAGTGGGTGGTGTACAATTGTGTTTTGCATCATTCATTTTTAATATAATTTTATCATTACTGTTATTCCTATTTTATCTTCCTTTCCTGTTCTTTTAAGCTGTCTTTATCTCAACTCATGTGTTGAGTTTTTTTTCTGATTCTGTCCCTCATCTCATTGTGCAAGTGGAGTGAGTGAATAGCTGTGCAGTGCTTGGCTGTCTGCTGGGTTAAAACAGAACGACTTTCCACATGCCTAATCAAATTTGGCGTCTTATGAGAGCAAGCAGACAGCCCCAGCACTCCTGGAAGCAACACTGTGAGGGAAATGAGGAGAGCACAGGACCTGCTTATCTCCACTGTATGGTGGAGCATCTGCCTTGGATTAATAACAAGGCAAAATGATAACAGGTCTCCCTTTTTAGCGTTGATCAAGGCGAGGTTCAGCATAAGAAATACCTATGAGTTATTTGGACCAGACCAAGATTCATATTGTCTACTTCTGTTATTATTTTCCTATTATTTTTCTATCACAATAGGAGAATCCATTTCTGTGGAATAGGAATTCTTCCTTAAAATTCAGTCCTGTGATGTTAAGTATTTAAAGATATCCAGACAAAGCCTTGTGATGACCCTTCTCGCTTGATCTGATTTTCCTATCTAAATCCTTGCTTTGAGTTTGCTATCTCCTTTTCCCTCTGCAGGGATTTTTAAATTTCTCTTTCTCCATCCTCCACTACTTCAAGGCCACCAAGGTATTTTATTCACAAAGGCAGACTTCTTAATATACTCATAGCAAGGATGCACAAATATGACAGTAATACCAGTGAAATAGACACATTGGAAGTAAGTGAATCTTCATTATCAACTCATTTACGAATCTGATCTCTGAAAGCTGTGACATATAAATTGGCTCATACTTGAGTTAAAAAATGAAAACATATTTTTATTTCTGTATGTCAAAAAAGAATTTGCCCTCACTTCTGGATGGTGTGAACAACCTAGTAATTTCATGACCCAATCACTATAAGAGGAATCTTCCAGTCAGTTTAAGATCTGCCTTGGGTTTTTGATCTGCTGTGTAGATTTGTTTACCTTATAAAAATATCACAGATAAAGCTTATAGATGCTGTGAGGCTTTAAAAGGAAAAGGGGGCTGGAGCACCTCTCCTGTGAGGAAAGGTGGAGGGAACTGGGCTTGTTTAGCTTGGAGAAGAGAAGGCTGCGAGGAGACCTCATTGCGGCCTTCCAGTGTTTGAAGGGAGCATATAAACAGGATGGGGAATGGCTGTCTAGATGGGTTGATAGTGATAGGACAAGGGGGGGAAATGGTTTTATACTGAGACAGGAGAGGTTTAGGTTAGATATTAGGAAGAAGTTTTTTATACAGAGGGTGGTGACGCACTGGAACAGGTTGCCCAAGGAGGTTGTGGATGGGGATCCCTGGAGGCATTCAAGGCCAGGCTGGATGTGACTCTGGGCAGGCTTGTCTGGTGGTTGGCAATCCTACACATAGAAGGAGGGGTTGAAACTAGATGATCATTGTGGTCCTTTTCAACCCAGGCCATTATATGATTCTATGAAAAGCCAAACTGAGATTCATAGAGGCTACTCAACTGAGTTACCACAATGCAAATAAACATTCACTATTACACTAGTTTCTTCAAACAAGAAAATTTTGTATAGCAAGGAAATCCTCTCAAGATTTACTTGGAGTACATTCTCTTACCTGCTTTCAGGAAGACTGAAAGTTGTTTTAGTGCTAGCAGGGGCTCAAAGTGGCACTTGCTTCTGGAGAGTCTTTGATTAGCTTAGATTTACTTTATTCTACAGAATAACAATCTGTATATATTCAGTATGCACAAGTTTTTAAATGTATTTTTCTGATGTGTTCTTTGTTTCATACAGTCACAGAATCATAGAATGGCTTAGGTTGGAAGGAACCTTAAAGATCACCTAGTTTCAACCATCAGTGTTTAACAAATATTGATTTCTGTTTCCCTACCATGAGTGAATTTCCATCTCCTTGCAGAAGATCCCTAATATGCTTTGTCCTATGTCTTGGAAAGGAACTAAAAGTGACTCTACAGAGATTTCTCCTGCTTTCTATGAGCAGACATGTAGGATGCCTATTCTAGCTTCTCTTGTATGTAAAAGAGGTCAGTGCAGAAACTCGCATCCAAACAATGGCTTTCAATGGCTGCTTTGAAACTAGGCTTACTTATTTCGGTCATAGAGGAAGGGGAAAGCAGGAAAATCCCAGATTAAAAATCTTCAGATATCTGTGAAGTTTTGCTAGTGGTGAGATGGTGGCAGATTTAGTCTCTTATAAGTTTTGTAGCTATTCTTTTGAAATCTATATGATAAAGGCTGGAAAGCATTGAAAAATGAAAACAAGCCTATAAAACAGAGCTTACACTGTCTCTGTTCAGACTGACGTCCTTTGGACAAATTTGTCTGCACCTGTGTGCATGATAGCAGGCCATGATCTTGTAGAAGGGAAAAGACGTAAAGTTCATAATAAAAGAAAACAAATTTTGTGAACCAGGTTTTCAAAGCAAAGAATTGGAAAATAGGATAGGTTTGGTCTTAGCCAATACACTTAAGGGTTGGCTGCCTGCATAAAGGAATGAATGAGAGACAAGCTAAATTGGGTAAAAATTGAATGCAGATGTGTGAATACAGAGCTTCAGGTTAGAATGACATTTCACAAGAACCTTAATGTTTGGGTCGATTAAGGTAATGAGCATCTTGGATTTAAGTTAAGTCCTAAGGATAAGTGATATGAATATCCCCGGATGGAAAAAAAGTATTCATATTTCCATGCCAATAGTGTAGAGCAGTCTGCTACTTGCTATAACAGATAGGACTATAAATGACAACTCTTTATAGGGCTGTAAACTGCAAGTTATCTTTACTACAAAGCTACCAAGAAACAGATCAGCTACACACACACATATGTCATTGTGCCACAGTGGGACCATGCTCGTTAAATTGCTGTCTGGCCTTTCCCATAATTAATTGAATAAATAGCCCGTACTGTATTCCCTGTAGCTTTGCCACTTCTGCATGCATTTTTCCCAGGCTCTTCTGCTTGTTACACTTCTTTCAGGCCGTGCCATGGCCATTTTAGGAGGTGCAAGAAATCGTTCCCATGCCTGATGCTTTCAGTGGAACTTATGACCTCCTTGAGAATATATAACTGCTATGGGATTCCTACTAACTAAAAGAGAGAAGGATGAAATATACCGTTAGAAGGTTTTGGCCAGCAGATCTACCAAATAAAAATGCTCAGCCTGTAGTATTTTTGGAGTTCTCAGAGTAGTCCTTTTGTCAGCAAGACAGCTTCATGCACAGCCCCAGCCCCAGACAAGACTTTTATTGTTTTTCATATTATATTCCAGTTTGCTCTTTCAGCATCAAACACGAGTGTCAATGTACTACAGTAAGCAAGGTTTGATACCTATAGTTCCAGTGGAAATGGTCAAGCAATCAGCAATGTAAAAATTAATTCAAAAAGGAATTCATGAGATAATAGCTAATATCTGACCAGAACATTGTTTCTGTATCTATTTCTAGCAAAGTATTAATTTTTCCCTTAGAAATTGTAAGAGAGATTTGGGTACCTGTTTTCATGATTACCTGGGATGTTGTTTACTACACATAGGGAATTTTTGCTTATAATGGCTCCTAGGTAATGTAAGTATACTGAAAAAAGCTGAACTTTTATTTCCAAAGCCCAAATAATAATGATGATAGACCTTCATGGCTATTTTAAGAATATCCTGTCAGAAGAGCAATTATCAAAATAACATTTTAATGTGCTTTTTCTCTCAAATACATTTTAAGAATGAAAAATGATCTCTACTTTTTTGCTGTTTTAATGAGAGTCACTTTTGTTCCGAAGCAGAGCTATTTATTTCTAAGTAGGCAAAAAATTTAGAACCAGATAAAAAATAGCAATTTTCCCACCAGTTTTATTTCTGGCATTCTTTCAGTAATATTTCCTAAATCTCAGAGGGTAAAGGCTCGTAGTGAGAACAGACTTCACAACATACCTATCTTACATTGATTTTCTGCCCTTTCTCCCCCAAAATGGGGAAAAAAAGCCCAAACTGAGAATGTTACGGTATTGCTACCTCCTCACAATTGACCATCTCTGTAGTCAGTGATCATTTAAAGAATAAACATTGGATTTCAAGGAGGCAAGGTGCAAAGAGAGACAAGGTTATGAAATAAATAACAATTCCAGGAGACTAAATGCATGTTTTAGACCTGTCTTCAGTTCATACCAGCAACTCATATGTAAGAAACAATTGTAAGTTTGGAGATCTTTTAGGCCTTAGGAAGTGCGAAGTGCTGTAGCAATATATAGCAAATCGCACAGAACTGCAGAGCCCTCAGCAGTTGTTTTAGAATTTGCCAATATTTACAGGGTTCAGTGTGCAGAATTGATAGGAAAAAACATTTCCCCACTGTGCTAAAAGGAATATGAATAAACCATAGAGACTCAAACAGTAAACATACTTTTTTTTTGCGTTTCTATATAGCTCAAACCTGTTTTCAAGGGGAAAGAAGGGTAGTTGAGACAAGAAAATACTTATAGAATATAATTTTTAATTTAACTCCATAATTTCAATGACTGTAGTTATAATTATAGTCAAGGTCACTATGATTTTTTTGTCCTCTTCCTTTCAGTGGAAGGAAAAGTAGAAAAAAATCAAACTAAACTTCTCAGCCTTAGCACTCAAAGGTACTTCAGTCATCTGAACTCTAAAGCAACTCAGGTCAATAGAAATTAGTTTGAAATCACAGAATCACAGAATGGCTTAGGTTGGAGGGAATCTTAAATATTGTCTAATTCCACACCCCCTGCCCAGGGTTGGCTGCCCCCCACCAGCTCAGGCTGCCCAGGGCCCCATCCAATCTGGCCTTGAACGGCTCCAGGGATGGGGCACCCACAGCTCTCTGGGCAGCAGTGCCAGGGCCTCACCTCCTTCTGAGTAGAAGATTTCTTCCTAACTTCTAACCTAAATTTCCTTTCTTTTAATTTAAAGTCATTCCCCCTTGTCCTATCACTATCAGACTGTGTAAAAAGTTGGTACATTTCCTGCTTGTAAGTTCCTTTCAAGTGTGAGAAGGCTGCAAGAAGGCCTCCCTGGAGCCTTTTCTTCTCCAAATCAATAGTCACAATGTTATCTGACCTTCTGAAGAAATATGTCCTGAGATAAAACCTTGAAAAATTTGTCTATTAGTAGCCAGATTACAATGTGAAATGGTCAGATATTGTCAACGTGCTTTCAAAGGGAAGTTTTATCCAGTACTAAGGCTTTAGTCATTGACATCACATAGCTCTGATGATGGCTGATATCAATTCATAATTCACAGGAATTAGAAGGGAAGAAAATATGACAGTGCAAATATAGAAGCACATTTATGAATTAAAATAACTGACCACCCTCTATAAGGAAAAGTCTTGGACCAGATTTTATACTGAAATTTTAGAAATTATTGGAAATGAGATAAATGTAAATGCAGAAAACTTCAAATCATTCTGGTTCATCTATAGACTTTCAGAAAAGTATAAATGAAAATTATCTTAATAGGTTACCCAAATGAGTTTTTCAAGCTGCTGCTGATGAACAAATTAAAATCCATGTCATGGGTGTAGTTTCTCTTTTTTGTACCTGGTGTAGTTTTATCTAGACTAGTTTGCTTATGGGAATGCCATCTGAGACCATGTCAAAAGGCTTTCCAAAGCCAAGATGCATTACATCCACTGCTTCTCCCAATTCACAAGGTCTGTTACCTTGTCACAAAGGGACTTCAGATTGATTTGACATGATTCAGTCCTGACAAATCTATGCTGGCTGCTATTCATCTCCTTCTCATCATTCTGCCACAGAAGCAGGAAGAATAATTTGTGCTCTTTCACTACTGATTTTGTTTGCATCAAAATAAGTCTGACATTTAATATGAAATTACTCCATTAATCCACTTTCTCTCATAATCAGGTGAATTAAAGTAAATTTAATTCTAAGTTCTCAATATAAAATAATGATATTTTTTTCCCTGCCATGTCAATACAATAAGGAGGATATGCTGGGTTTTCTTTTTCGTACATAAAAAAGTGGCATTGAGAGACAATCGTAAAATTCAACCAGTTATAACTATGGATCATTTATGATCCATGCTGCTTCTTTAATAAAAATGCAGATACATTTTGCCTAAATATGTGCATTTTTTGTATGAATGAAAAATTAATAATATTTTCTGAGCTGTTTGCTACTCAGGGAAGATATTGGAAACATGAAGTATATTCAAATTCACTAGCATAAGGGATGATCTGCTTGCCAATAAGTTTCAGCCTTGTTATGGAAAGGTGAGAGGACAACTTCACCTCTGCAGGCCTTTTGGTCTTTGCTTTCTTGTTGAAACTATGAACAAAGATGCCAGTCAGTGCTACCTATAACACAGATACCTTCTCACTAGACTCTGGACTGAGTCCAATACCCATACCATACAGGTCACCAAGCAACCATCTGTCATTAGTGATCTGTAGTCACTACTGACATGCTAGATCTCATCTAGTGCTGGTGAGTGAAAGACTCTCTTGTTACCAAGCCAAGTGAGGTCAGGCTCTATCAGCTCTGCATATGGATCATACACCAACTGTATATACTCCATTATCACTTAGAGAATCTTGTTCTGATAAGTTCAAATCAGAGCAATTTATTACCAGAACTGTGATAGTATTTCTCTTTAACACTGTAAAGAATCTATCCTTTGTCACACTGAGGCACACCCATATATTCATTTTCCCTCCTGATTTTTTGAACCATCAGGAAAGTAAAAAAAAAATAATCTGTGCCTTAGAGACCACATGCTGTCTATAATATTTTCTTGTATTTTTACAAGATATAGATGGATGTATATAGGCTTTTATGACTATAATAGAATACAATACAGTGTATGGTACTATTGAAATGAGATAATAAAGGATCAGAATGGGAGTGAGTGCAGATTTTAATTTAAAAAAATAATAATAGTGTTTTCCTCTGTCTCTTAAAGTCTATCTTCCCCTTTGTACAAATATAGGCAATATAAAGAACAGTTTACATTTATTTTTGTTTGTACGGAGGATAAAATAAAATAAATACTGTTGAAATGTATAGAGAAAATACCTAAACACAAATTAGTATATGTTTAATGAGGGCAGGTTAAGAGCAGAGACAGCAACTGCTCATTTTAAGATGATACCTTATATTTTTAAAGGAATTTCTGTGACTGGATGCCCATGACAATATAAGATGAGTCCCACCAGAGGTCCTTTACAGTGGTATAGTAACAGTAGGTAGGAACATGACAGAGATCCTTGGGCTGTTTGATGAGGTGGAAAGATACTGTCAGTAGAGCTAGCTGAAGGAATCCAAGAGCACAGATACAGATGCAAGATGCATAATCTCCTACTAAAGCCTGTGACATCAGTAGAGTTATGACAGCAAAGTTTTGAGAACTTTTCAGCTCTTACCTTCCTAGCCCCCTTGAAAAGGACCTAAAAAACACATTTCCATATTTCTGTACTTTGTGGCTAGCAGATTGAGGGAGGTCCTTTGTCTTCTCTACTCTGCCCTTGTAAGGAACCACTTGGGGTACTACACCCAGGCCTGGGACCCCCAGAACAGGAAGGATGTGGAGCTGCTGGAAAAGGTCCCAAGGAGGGCTATGAAGGTGATCAGATCACCTCTCCTATAAAGGATGGTTGGGGGAGTTAGGCTTCTTCAGCTTGGAGAACAGAAGGCTCCAGGGAGACTTCATTGTGTCCTTCCAGCGCTTACAGGGAGCTTATTAGCAAGAAGGGGTCCGACTTTTTACATAGGCAGAAGACAGGACAAAGGGAAATGGTTTTAAACTAGAAGAGGGGAAATTTAGATTAGATATTAAGAAGTATTTTTTTACTCAGAGGGTGTAGAGGCCTGGCACAGGTTGTCCAGAGGGGTTGTCATTTCCACATCCCTGGAGGTGCTCAAGGATGGGTTGAATGGCGTTCTGGACAGCTTCATCTGGGTAGCAACCAGCCCATGGCAGTGGGGTTGGAACTGGATGGCCTTTGACATCCTTTCCAACCTAAGTCATTTCCACGATTGTATGACTTTATGAGTCTATGATTTTCACCTTAAAATTATTTCTTCTGATCTTTAGAATATTTTTGTCAGTCTTTTCTTCCATCTTTTCAATTTATCTTTCATGCTTCCTCTTCTCTATTTCCATTTGCTTACAAGTATATTTTTGTTCTACTTAACCTCCGGTTTTATTTTATCTGCTTTTCATTTTGGAAGGAAAATATGTGTTAATCATGGGACCAAGTATCCACTCCAAGAAGGGATATTTAAATATCATATCTTCATATTCTTTCATATCTTTATATGACATCAAAGATCACCAAAGCTAACTATAAATTGAGTAGACAGCTTGGAATTATAATATAGATACAGAACATTTCTAAATTCCTTTTTGCTATTAACTTCATCTGTAGCTGCCCTGGTAACAGTACAAAGTTGAAAAGATACTTAATGAGCCCTGACTGTGGAAGCAGCTTCTCAATCAGAATTCTTGGTTTTCCTAATTCCAATCAACAGATACCTTCAACTCTACATCCTTCTCAGACAACATCTATCTTCTTGTCTCTTTCCATTTCATTGACTCTCCATCTACTTTCACACCTCATCTGAAAAACAAATTTCCCCTCCCATCATTTCTCTCTGTCATAGCTATTATAATTTGAAATACAAGCTTTGTTACTTTTAATAAGGAAAAGTGTTTATGTGAGAAACTCTTTCATGCAAACAATAAATATTGTGGTGACACTTCCCTGAGGCCAGAAACTTGTAGATGCAGTTATTTATTAAAATCTATTGTTTTGTTTAATTAACATTTCAAAGAAAGAAGATTCCTGCTCTGGATCATGTCTTTGTGAAGTGTGAAAGAAAATTGTTTTTTTTTTTTTTTTTCACCTAAGTGCTAAACAGCCTTTCAAACTCAAATCATTTGGAAGAAAGAAAAAAAACAACAGAAAAGAAAAAAAAAAAACAAAAAACCAACGCTTTTATTTTAAGACTGTATGCACTGTAAACATTAAAACGCAGTTACAGAATTATATTCTCTACTTATCTGATTGATGAATGCCATTGCAGCAGCAGTTGCTGCAGATTCAGTGTTAACAGCCACTTCCTGATAGAGCCTGAGATCTCTTCCAATCTAAGGTATCCTATGAGCCTATCATTTATTATGTCTTATGTTTTTTTACATCCTCCTCCTGGAACTTTCCACAAAGACAGATGAGAATTATACACTACTTGGCTCTTCTTCTTGAATAAACCTTATCCTAATTCTGTTGCCTTCCAGCTCTTGGGGCTCTTAGCTGAGAATGGCCTTGGCTCTATACAACACTGCTTAGCAGAAAGTAGAAACATCAGTGTGTTATCAACATTGTTTTTCTCCTAGAACCGAAAGCATAGCATCATACCAGACACTCTGAAAAAAGAAATACCATCCCAACTGAAACTAAGATAGTCAGTAAGACAAATTACTGTGATTTCACTTATAAGTACTGCATCCAGGGATAGGAGGATTGCTTTCGTAAGAAGGGTTTTTGTGACAAAGACTCAAAGAGCTCAAGGAAATAAGCTCAATCTTCTTGCCATTGACTTCTGAAAGATAAAGATGCTTCACATACCCCACCTGGAACCCCATTTCTACATAGAATTGTAGAATGGAAGCAGCATGGGAAAAGTGCAATATCTCTGTCCGCACAACATGATCTTTCACATTTCCCTAGCAAAATGAATATTTCAGTTCCATGCAAAACATAGAACTGGTTTCTCTTCTGCCTATATTAAGCCTTACCATCCATTCTTTTACTTCCAGGTGTTAGGAAAAATAAAACATCACATAATCCTGTTCCTTAAAATATTTTTAAACTGAGGTACACCACCTAATATTTCAAGGTTTTTTTTTAATGTCTAGGCAACAAAGAGGTATTCAACCAACTGACAAAAGTATAATAAAGAGCAGTCAGACTATGTCTTATATTCAGATTTACCTTATATAATATGCTTCTCTGACAAATTTAATCTACAAATTTGGTCAGTGCTAGATCTTACGTCGTCATGTGTAAAGTGTATATAATGTCAATTCCTACATTATCAAACATAGATCAAAACTCACACAATACATTTAGAAATTCTTAGAATGATGAAAAATGTTTCTCTAAACCAGTAGGCTGGTCAAACAATATCATTTGAAATATTTTCTCTACTGACAAACAATATATTAGTGAAATGTCTGAATAGGACTAAATATTTATTCGATATTTAATCTTTTCTTCTACCTGAGTTCTGCCATATTTTGTGAAAATTATAATTCTGGAATTCTCATACCTCACACTTTGACTTCTGTTCCCCTACTGCACAGCACTTTCCCTGGTAAACTGTTGTTTCTCCCTTTTATGACATTGTTAAACCCTAGGATATAGCCAAATAATTTTTAAGTTATTATCTGAAAAGTTTTAAGATAAAAACAACCATCAAAGTATTAGAACTTCCTTCACAAGATATTCCATTTTTTTTTTGTCCATTGGCTTTAAACTCACAGTAAATTCTGTGGTGTTCCTCCATCCCTGCCTCCCCTGCCCGCTTCAGGCCACTTAATACTACATCATGTGTCAATTCTCTGAGTTCTTTGATTTTGTTCTACCAGTAAAGATAACTTTTTGTTAAATTGTGATGTTCTGAAAATGTCAGAAACATCTTAAATGCTTTCAAGAAAAACTGTACTCCAGAACAGAGTTTGTTGCTGCTAGTTTTGATTCACTTGGAAGCTACTCTTGCTGCATTACGCTTTTCTGTATCCAGGACACCAAAACAGTGCTATGTCGCATGAACAGCTGCTACACTAAATAGAAAGACATGGCCAAGCACATACAGAAGAAATAAAAATTCAATGAACGGTGATGACAGACCTCAATAATAAGACATGTTGATCTTTAAGCAGTGATTGATGTCTCCTGGATAACATCCTGCAGTGACTGACAGAAATGGAAAGCAAAATTGGCTTACAGCTAAGGACACTGCATGTTGATATTTACACTGCTTTATGAGGAGGCTAGAATTGTTCCTGGGAAATCAGCGAAGGAACAGAAGAATATCAAAAGAGCAGTGCTCAGCTAGAAACCTAAGCCCTGTGTGGCATGCACATTATAAGTGGTCCTCAGTGTTCTCCACATGATCTCCACATGAATTCCCCTCTGTTTCCCCATAAATGAATACTCCCCTATATGTTATCAAACCATTTGTGTTTCAAGCTGGTATAGAGCATCTCAAGGTGATCTCAAGGTGATTCTCCTTTATGCTACTTGCAGCTGTGCAGTGAGGATATTGGTGAATGCAGAGGACATCAATGTCCTGTTCTACAATACAGAGTATTGTCATCTTGAGCCAACAAGTGCCACTCAAAGGATGTCTTTGATTTCATTTGGAAAGACTTTGCTTGGAAAACAGATTGAGGTGGCAGTCATACAGAACATTGTGTAGCTGCAGCACTGAAAGTGAACCCAGTGGAAGAAACAAATTTTATCTGTGCCTTTAGCAGTAACAGAAGCTAATTTAAGAAACAGTCAAGAGCAAGGCTATATAAATGAAATAAGCAAAGCAATTTGTTAAACATCTATTCCTCCCCATTACATCTATATCTGGCTACAGTCACCAAGAGGGGCAACCGATGGATTGTTGCAAATATCCTGTGCCTATAACCTGACAAGGAGCTTGAAGCTACCTTAATCCATATAATTGCAGAGCTTTGGCAGTAAAGGTAAAACTGCAAAAAATATGTCATAAATGCCTTTTCCAGATACTAATCCCACTCTTTTAATCTCTCTGGTGTACTTTGAATAGATGGATATTAACCTGTATTATGTATAGTTCAGGTTCAGAACCTTAGAAGTTGTGTTAATGTTAGATCTAAATAAGAGAAAGTGGATACCTGAGTTAGCTCTTTCTGAATGAAAGTTTTTCCATTGATTTAATAGATGCTGGACAGTATCTTAAATCTGCAGTGACTCTGGCCATAAAAACTCTGTCTTTGTCAAAGACCTTCTGGGAAACTTCTGAATCCTGAGGAAATAAATTTATCTATAACATCACCTGAGACTCAGATTCATGTGTCTGCTGGAATGATAGTAAAGATTATTCAAATAATCTGCTTCCTAAAACTGCAGTCCTTGTTAATTCAAAGCTATCTTCAAATGTGTAACTTGAATATGCTAAATTGCTTAAGCCAAAAAAAAAAAAAAAAAAAAAAAAAAGAAGGAAAAAAAAAATAAAAGCTAAACATCTTTAATCAAATTCAATAATCCAGGAAGCCAAATGCTTGCTATCCTGACAGAGGAAAAATAAACCAGAATACAGGACATCTGTGTTTAAACCATTTCCAGGACAGTTTTTTTAATGCACATTTTCCTAAAGAATAACCTTGATGATCATAGTTTATTCTGGTAGTCTGAACTAGCTCACACCGAATCTCTTGTAAGAAATATATTCCATGTTATTCTATCACTTATTGACAGAGACAGAACAGAAGAACAGATTGGAGTTTTAGTCTTATCCAGAGTGATTATTTTTAACCACCTTCAGAGAATACGTGTTGCCCTATAAACTGTCTCAAGGTCTGGAGTTAGTGAATGCATAGTAGCATGCATGCACATGCATAAAAACTCATACAAATGAAACTGGGGGTACATATTTTTCAATATTATTCTGTAGTGAGTGGATTTGAGACCTATCGTTTGAGAAAAATGGACTAGAGTGGAAAATTCATGTAAGAAAATTTGCCTTTCTAGGCTTTTTTTGGAAACTGAAGTCTCCATTAGTAGTATTTTCTTTTTATTTTCAGTGGATTTAGTGATTTAAATATTATTCTAAATTCAAGTAATAGTAGTACATTTCTTTAGAAAACTCATCTTGTGTTGCTTGTTTATGCTGTAGATTACACTTTATTTTTGTCCTGTTTTTTGTGGAGTTAAAATAAAGTGCTGAAAGACCCTTCCAAAAGTGTTGAAAGTTTTTCTTTTTTTTTTTTTTTTCTTTCAAGGTTTGGAAATTACAGCTGTTCTTAGTTTAAGGCTTTCCAGTTCATCCTGAACATTACGAAAATATTCTGAAATGCAAACAGTGACTGTCTGCCTCCCAGACTGATTATCTGGGACTTTGACCACTGTAGCCTGCAATCGTGAATCTTCACTCTTTAGCCTTGAAAGCTTAAAGTCTGTTATCTGAAGTTACAGTAGAATTTTCCTCAACTGTCTCTGATCAAGCCACCACGAGAGGGAGATGGTGCATCACCCAGGATAAGGGCAGTTGAGCCAATACTTCTGGAGATGCTGCAGCTCGGTAGGTTTAGGAGAAGGAGAAATGCTTGGTTTTACAGCAGGAACTCACGTGCAGTCTTCAGTACACCACAGTACAATGTTGTGGGTTTTTTTCTTCAGTTGGTTTCCTTTTTTTCTCAGAAGAAAACAGCTTTGCAAACATCAAGTCATTTAATTCTTACAGTGCTCCAGCAAAGGTTGTAGAGACAGTCAAAAAACAACTAACATCAAACATTTGACTGCATAAAATCAGCACTAAGGTCAACATGTCAAAACTCTCTGTCTTAATCCTGTGTCCTGAGTTTTCCTTGTGGTCTGTTTTCCTCTCACGTGAAATTCATTTGATGGTAGAAAAAAATAAGAAGACATTACAGAGCTGCCTGTGTCTTTGGATAGAGTAATTCAGAAAGACAGGTGACTGATTATAACTGCTCAGTGCCCTGAACCTTCACTGGGATTAAGACCTGAGGGAAATTCTGCCCCTCTCCACTTTGTATTGAACTTCATGACTGTGTTAAAATTGCTCATTTCCTTCTGACACAAGTGCAAGAAGCCAAGGGCAATACAGAAGCGGTGCTGACATTTATGGAAACATGCAAGGAATGTGCAAACTGCTTGCTGGTGTTCAAATTACCAGCAATTTAACACATCTTTCTAGCAAATCATCAAACGGGCTGAAATAATTTACTTGCAACCTTGGAGAAAGAAACCTTTAATCAAATGTACCTCTCAGTGAATGGCTATGACCTTGATTGTGGCTAAAGTTTGTTTAAAACACAGAGAGGCAGGAAAATGTTTTCCATGTGTTGTGTTTTTATTGCTGCAGAGTATATAAGTACTTATGTACTGAAGTATTGTTTTCGAGGGCACTTTCTTCCCAGGGATTCATTAAAAACGCCTTGTTAAAATGTTCCACATGCTTGACGCGCTGCAGCAGCTAAATACAGTATAGAGTCAAATTAAAAGCTATACACCCTGGGAGACAACTTTAATTTTACAAAAGTCAAGGCCGAGGGAAGAAAGAAAAGATTCAACAAAGGCAAAAAGTGAAAAGTTAACACATATAATTAATTAATTTCTGCAGTCTACTTATTATATCTACTCAAACACACTGAAACTACTGTAGGAGGTGAAGATTTTAAACGAAAAGGGAGAGACATTTATCACCTCTTTTGTTAGGAAAGCAGAAAGCCCTCAATTAACACCATCTGAATAATGGGGTAGATGCATTTCTGCACACGTTCCTGGGCTAAGCTAAGAGAATGAATCACTTCTGAGAATGGACAGACAGAAAAGAAGCTTCTGACATTTGAGAATTCTGGCTTTAATTGTTAGAGAAGTCCTCAGTAAGACTGTAGGAAGTCACATTTAATAAACTCCATTTATTCAGCTGTTTCCTACAGATTTTAAGATTGTCAGGATTAGATTTATATCACATTTTCCTACAAGAGAACTAAAATTATTTTCCAGCTGAAGGGAATGTTAAAAACAAAGCAAAACCAAGGCAGAGAGAAATGACTTCCCTGATTCCATGTATCCAGCATCAGAGATGACAACAAAAGTACATAATTACCAATTCAGGCATTTATGTGAATCATGTTAATTTATTACACATAGGGAAATATATGCCCTGACTGTATATTGTTACTGTGATACTACCTGTAATTGATGGTGGACTAGGAATCCAATGTTTTACAGACAGCACAACTGTTAAATAAGAGGTTTATCCCTGTATCTATAACTTTACATCTCCATTAAATACTCATCTAAACCAGCTGCTTTTTTNCAACGCTTTTATTTTAAGACTGTATGCACTGTAAACATTAAAACGCAGTTACAGAATTATATTCTCTACTTATCTGATTGATGAATGCCATTGCAGCAGCAGTTGCTGCAGATTCAGTGTTAACAGCCACTTCCTGATAGAGCCTGAGATCTCTTCCAATCTAAGGTATCCTATGAGCCTATCATTTATTATGTCTTATGTTTTTTTACATCCTCCTCCTGGAACTTTCCACAAAGACAGATGAGAATTATACACTACTTGGCTCTTCTTCTTGAATAAACCTTATCCTAATTCTGTTGCCTTCCAGCTCTTGGGGCTCTTAGCTGAGAATGGCCTTGGCTCTATACAACACTGCTTAGCAGAAAGTAGAAACATCAGTGTGTTATCAACATTGTTTTTCTCCTAGAACCGAAAGCATAGCATCATACCAGACACTCTGAAAAAAGAAATACCATCCCAACTGAAACTAAGATAGTCAGTAAGACAAATTACTGTGATTTCACTTATAAGTACTGCATCCAGGGATAGGAGGATTGCTTTCGTAAGAAGGGTTTTTGTGACAAAGACTCAAAGAGCTCAAGGAAATAAGCTCAATCTTCTTGCCATTGACTTCTGAAAGATAAAGATGCTTCACATACCCCACCTGGAACCCCATTTCTACATAGAATTGTAGAATGGAAGCAGCATGGGAAAAGTGCAATATCTCTGTCCGCACAACATGATCTTTCACATTTCCCTAGCAAAATGAATATTTCAGTTCCATGCAAAACATAGAACTGGTTTCTCTTCTGCCTATATTAAGCCTTACCATCCATTCTTTTACTTCCAGGTGTTAGGAAAAATAAAACATCACATAATCCTGTTCCTTAAAATATTTTTAAACTGAGGTACACCACCTAATATTTCAAGGTTTTTTTTTAATGTCTAGGCAACAAAGAGGTATTCAACCAACTGACAAAAGTATAATAAAGAGCAGTCAGACTATGTCTTATATTCAGATTTACCTTATATAATATGCTTCTCTGACAAATTTAATCTACAAATTTGGTCAGTGCTAGATCTTACGTCGTCATGTGTAAAGTGTATATAATGTCAATTCCTACATTATCAAACATAGATCAAAACTCACACAATACATTTAGAAATTCTTAGAATGATGAAAAATGTTTCTCTAAACCAGTAGGCTGGTCAAACAATATCATTTGAAATATTTTCTCTACTGACAAACAATATATTAGTGAAATGTCTGAATAGGACTAAATATTTATTCGATATTTAATCTTTTCTTCTACCTGAGTTCTGCCATATTTTGTGAAAATTATAATTCTGGAATTCTCATACCTCACACTTTGACTTCTGTTCCCCTACTGCACAGCACTTTCCCTGGTAAACTGTTGTTTCTCCCTTTTATGACATTGTTAAACCCTAGGATATAGCCAAATAATTTTTAAGTTATTATCTGAAAAGTTTTAAGATAAAAACAACCATCAAAGTATTAGAACTTCCTTCACAAGATATTCCATTTTTTTTTTTGTCCATTGGCTTTAAACTCACAGTAAATTCTGTGGTGTTCCTCCATCCCTGCCTCCCCTGCCCGCTTCAGGCCACTTAATACTACATCATTTGTCAATTCTCTGAGTTCTTTGATTTTGTTCTACCAGTAAAGATAACTTTTTGTTAAATTGTGATGTTCTGAAAATGTCAGAAACATCTTAAATGCTTTCAAGAAAAACTGTACTCCAGAACAGAGTTTGTTGCTGCTAGTTTTGATTCACTTGGAAGCTACTCTTGCTGCATTACGCTTTTCTGTATCCAGGACACCAAAACAGTGCTATGTCGCATGAACAGCTGCTACACTAAATAGAAAGACATGGCCAAGCACATACAGAAGAAATAAAAATTCAATGAACGGTGATGACAGACCTCAATAATAAGACATGTTGATCTTTAAGCAGTGATTGATGTCTCCTGGATAACATCCTGCAGTGACTGACAGAAATGGAAAGCAAAATTGGCTTACAGCTAAGGACACTGCATGTTGATATTTACACTGCTTTATGAGGAGTCTAGAATTGTTCCTGGGAAATCAGCGAAGGAACAGAAGAATATCAAAAGAGCAGTGCTCAGCTAGAAACCTAAGCCCTGTGTGGCATGCACATTATAAGTGGTCCTCAGTGTTCTCCACATGATCTCCACATGAATTCCCCTCTGTTTCCCCATAAATGAATACTCCCCTATATGTTATCAAACCATTTGTGTTTCAAGCTGGTATAGAGCATCTCAAGGTGATCTCAAGGTGATTCTCCTTTATGCTACTTGCAGCTGTGCAGTGAGGATATTGGTGAATGCAGAGGACATCAATGTCCTGTTCTACAATACAGAGTATTGTCATCTTGAGCCAACAAGTGCCACTCAAAGGATGTCTTTGATTTCATTTGGAAAGACTTTGCTTGGAAAACAGATTGAGGTGGCAGTCATACAGAACATTGTGTAGCTGCAGCACTGAAAGTGAACTCAGTGGAAGAAACAAATTTTATCTGTGCCTTTAGCAGTAACAGAAGCTAATTTAATAAACAGTCAAGAGCAAGGCTATATAAATGAAATAAGCAAAGCAATTTGTTAAACATCTATTCCTCCCCATTACATCTATATCTGGCTACAGTCACCAAGAGGGGCAACCGATGGATTGTTGCAAATATCCTGTGCCTATAACCTGACAAGGAGCTTGAAGCTACCTTAATCCATATAATTGCAGAGCTTTGGCAGTAAAGGTAAAACTGCAAAAAATATGTCATAAATGCCTTTTCCAGATACTAATCCCACTCTTTTAATCTCTCTGGTGTACTTTGAATAGATGGATATTAACCTGTATTATGTATAGTTCAGGTTCAGAACCTTAGAAGTTGTGTTAATGTTAGATCTAAATAAGAGAAAGTGGATACCTGAGTTAGCTCTTTCTGAATGAAAGTTTTTCCATTGATTTAATAGATGCTGGACAGTATCTTAAATCTGCAGTGACTCTGGCCATAAAAACTCTGTCTTTGTCAAAGACCTTCTGGGAAACTTCTGAATCCTGAGGAAATAAATTTATCTATAACATCACCTGAGACTCAGATTCATGTGTCTGCTGGAATGATAGTAAAGATTATTCAAATAATCTGCTTCCTAAAACTGCAGTCCTTGTTAATTCAAAGCTATCTTCAAATGTGTAACTTGAATATGCTAAATTGCTTAAGCCAAAAAAAAAAAAAAAAAAAAAAAAAAGAAGGAAAAAAAAAATAAGAGATCCAAAACATTTCTTTGTAACTCTGAATAAACAATTTAAAATTGTACATGTGTGAGAAAGATTAAAAATAAATAAATGTATATTTATGAACTTATTCCTCAGGAAATCCTTTTCTGACTTCTCACAGCTATTGGTGCCAGATAAGACCACGTCATTTGTCTGATGAATTGGGCGTGTATGGGGTGCACATACATGCCGCTGCCTTCCTAACTGCCCACCAAGTGGGTGGCAAATGAACTCAATAGAGAAATGATCAGAGAGCAAGGCAGAGTAGTTTCCTCAGAGCATTTTGACAAGTTATCATTTCTTGACAAATTCTCTGAAATATCTCTGGTCTTCTCTGATCGATTAATTAATTGTTCATCATCCACACTTCATATTTGACAGAAAAAACTTAAGCAAGTAGGAAACAGGATCTGGAAAACAAGAGAAATCATACAGAATTGGTGTGCCATTGTTTAAGAGCTTAGCACTATTAACTTCTGATACTACAAGAATCACAAAGAATTTGAGCCAAAAGATGAGCAACAGAATGCCCTGAACTAAGGACTTGTTTTACTAATAACAGTAGTGGATAATAAATTGAGAGACCTCAGCAAGAGAATACTGCTATACTGAAGATCACATTTCTGGGGGAGATTCATCTGTTCTTCTTTAGATTTTATGTCCTGATATCCGCACTGTGGGTGAGACCCATTGTTTAGATTAAACTTGTTTATATGTTGCTTGTTCGGGTTCCAGAACAAATGTGGTTATTATAAGTGGTCACATCAGCCTTTAGATGATACTTCAGTACCAGCTCTGCATCAGCAGCAAAGTCCCATGACAAAAATAAACTCTACAAAAAAGACTTAAGCACAGATAAAACCAAGCATGACAGAGCACTTTAGTCAGACATTCTCATATGATTATACCTTTGTTAGCCCTTTTTTCTCATAAAAATCAAATTTTCAGAATAGCTTTTAATGCACCTTTAACAGTCATACACAAATTCACAGGAGATCTGGAAGCTGCAGAGCAGGCATGAGGGCACTGGCAGACCACTGTAGTGAATTTTGTATTTCCCGTTTCTTGCAGTCATTTCTGACTCAGTCCATGGACCTGCACAACAGTTTCAGTGGTCATTTGTGTCTTTTTCTGCTTTTTGATAGCTTTTTAGACTGAGTCAAGCAACACCAAGCATGTTAAACCAAGAGCACCTCTGGGGCCAATGGGCTTTATTTACTCATTCTTAGGGAAACTGACTTTGCCTAGCTTGTATATCTTGCCAAAACTAAAATAGTTCTGGTCTTCTGAGATCTATAATACTCTCTGAGTCACATTTTATGACACTTCAGTATTATTGGACTGTGAAAGAAGAAATGATAGTCTAATGGGTGTTTTTGTTTTGCTTAGTAAAAAAAAAAATTTCTTCAGTGTAAGGTATGTGCCATGAAGCATGTAGCTAAAACAAGTTATCCAGGTTCTAGAAATCTGGGAGGTGTTGGAATACATTTTAAGGAATATTGCTATTCTCTGTGTGAGCAGGAGCCAAGGAGAACTTGGTCTACATGTAAAAATCTGGAATAAGAGTCTGAGCATACGATGTTTATTAGATCTGATTGCAAACAGCAATTAGCTGTTGGAACCACCAGCTAAAATCAGGATATAAATGTTGCATTTTCAGTATGTGGAGGAAGACTCTGCAGTGGGAAATATACTCTTGGTGTTTTAATACTTCACATTTGATCTAAGAGGACAAGAATGATAAAAATGCATTTTTTTTTTTTTCTTTTCTTTTTTTTTTGGTCAGGATCTTGTTTATCCCCAGAAAACCATGTTTGGCTGAACACAATAACATCTGGCCAGACCTGAGGGGGATTTTTATGAGTTCCATGTGGGATACTGAAGTCTTGGCCTAATTGGCCTCAAATCTCCCAGAAAGATGCACATTCTATATACACATCTACTCAACCTGCCTTCCTTTTCAACCCTGTTGCTGTAAGTATTGATTTTTCTTGTTTCAGTATGGTCTAATGCTAGTGTAAACCAAGTCATATTTTAGCTCACTTGCTACAGTTTGGGGTGAATCAGGAAATCAAAATTCACAGCCTCACTTGCCTACTTCTTTCTTCCAGTGAAGTTTTATTTTTGTAACTTAGCATAGAAATCTTCACCCTGCTCAAAGCAATTTCATCCCCCGTAAAATAAAAAGTCCCCATAACATAAAAAGTCCACCATAACATAAAAAGTCTGCGAAACTTAATGAAATGGCTTTTTATAAGCTTGGTATCATGCAGATCCTGGGTGGTCATCCCTTTGCAATTCTGAAAATCACACTTGGTTGATAGATTCTGTGAGTAGTTGGGTACCCTGCTGTCTGCAGAGAATCAGACATCTGATATCTTCAGGACTCAACTCAGAAGCACAAATCCTACTGATTCTCAAGTTATTTAGAACCTTTTGGGAAAAAGAAAACCAAACCACCACCACCAAAATCAACGACGGATAGAAAACAAGAGAAAAAACCCACTCAAAAAAAATCCATTCAAACTCCTGGTTTGGGAAGGGAATTGGGAATTGGGAATTCTGTGTTGACATGGAGAATCACTTTCACTGAAAAAAAAACGGAAGTCTCTATTTCCACACGCATCATTAGCAAATTGCTCAGTGAAATGGACACCTTTTCCATTTCCTTTTAGTATACATACAAGCCCTCAACAGTTCTCATCTACACTTAAATTATTATTTACACCCTTNTTGTTTTTTTTTTTTTTTTTTTTTTTTTTTTTTTTGGTTGGATATTGCAGAAGATGTCAACTGTCTCTTTTTTTTTACAGTCAAGTGGGAAAGTATCCTATACTAAAGAGCAAGGTATGTAGACAACAACGGAAAGCATGAATGAATCGTACCTCCAATGAAAAGTCCAAAACCTTTTACCTTTCCACCTGAAATTCTTGATTCTAAAGTTCTTTTTTGCATTCTTAGTGTCTGCAGCACCATTTCAGGCATTCATGATCTCTGGGGAACAAAGACAAATGGTCTACTCGTGGCTTCAAGCCCTGCCCTGCCTGTATGATGAAAGGAACATGGTGCAGATTCCCTAGGGCAGGTTCCTGCAGCTCACTCTTCCCCACGGATGCTTGCTGTCTGAAGAAGTGACAGTGACAAGGCTGAAGTGGCCAGGGAACATTTCCAGGTCTCCTTACTCTTGTCAGCTCCCTGCAGAAGGAGCTGGGTTAGCTGGGATAACAAAAGAAGGGACGTGCATAGCAAAATGTGAGGTAATTTATACCATCTCTCTGGTAAATGCAATCAGCTAAAATGCTACAGATACATCCCATTTGTTCAAAGGTAGCTTATTATTTTTACATTACTTTACAGCATAGTCATGCCCTGTGGATGGAAATTGTTCATCCATACAAATGCCAGTGTCTGGTGTAAGCAGCTTGTTTAAACATTGTCGTTGAAGGACAGCAACACACATTTGCAGGATACAATTCATCATAGCTGAGCTGCAAGCCTAAAATAACTGGGGTGAGGGCTTAGATGACTCTCTTAATCTGGACATCTTACTTTTGTATGAGTTTTATTAAATGAGATGACTTATTTCTAGTGACAACTTGGGGGAAGTGGTGAACTTCCACATCAGGTGAGGCTAGTTCTGATATTGCTGACCCCAGCTGTGTCAAGGTTATCAGCTTAGATTAAGTACTGCAATACTAAAAAGAAACAGTAAATTACACAGACATTCACTGGAAGTTTATGAAAAGTAAGAAATGTTCTTATATTTTCTGTGTTTTTCGAACTTTTTTGTTCATGGAAAGTAGGAAATGTTCTTATATTTTCTGTGCTTTTCAATCTTTAATGTTCATGTTTTCAATTTCTTCCTGGATGCTTTGAAATATAAAAGGCAGATAATCTTGTCTATTAACATGACTCTGGAAATTAGGGAATTAATAAAAAGTAAAAGATAATTTCTACAGTATTATTCTACACTATACTATTCTATACTGTACTATACTATTCTACAGTATTATCTATTCTATGCTATTCTTTACTATTCTACTGTATTATTCCACTGTATTATAAATTGCAGTATACAATGTGTGAGATGTGGAGAATATCCTAAGTCATTTCTATTTTGCATTAAACCAAAACCAATCAATGACCTGTCCGTAGGCACAGGATATATGTCAAGATATTCACTCCAGCTCCATTATCTATTTCAGAATTATTCAAAAGCTCACGATCCTGCCAACACAATCACTTCTGTAAATATCTGCATTCATGCAAAATTCCTGCCAAACTCGGAGTATCTCAGCAGGCACAAAGAGAGTTGACCTTGCAGGTTAGATGTATAGGGAACACTGCCAGCTTGTCTCCTGTCCTAGCAATGAGTCCAATGAGTCATAAAGATGTGTTTTACTGTATACGATCTTTGTTATAATGTGATATTTTTTTTCTGCGTTGATGACCTCCTACACCAAACACTGCTGTGAAACCATCTGCAGCTGCAAGCTGAATTTCCAGCTTCATGTAGGTAATAGACACAACAGTTACTTGAAACAGGTAGGTTGAAATGCCACTCTGCTAACAAAATAAGAGGCCTTTTCTATTTTAGAATAGTTCATTTGGAAGGGACCTAAAAAGATCATCAACTCCAACTGTCACAGCAGTTGTCCACAGCGTCATGTTGAACTCCTAAGGCAGTTGAAAAACATTAGAGTTATTATGAGTATGTCAGAAGGAAGGGGACTAATAGGTCATCCCTCTGACACTGCTGTATTTCCCCTGAGTCTTGGTACATTTTTCCACCTTCATCCAAACTCAGTTTAACTCTCTGACATGATGATGGGGTTTCTTCTACTTTCTTTATCATTGCTGTAACTATTTCCTTGGAAAGACATTGCACAGGCCAGCAGCACTTTTGCTGTCAGGTTGATGTTACCTTCAAATAAAAAAATGCCAGAGTTTTGTTGTAGTTGTCTATCCTCTTTCTTTTCTTTCCTCCAAGGATTAGGGGTTGAAGCTGCAGTTAGGAATAGAGATTTTGGTTGTGATCTAAAGGAAAAATGGCCATAGATTTCAACAGATGCTGGATTAAGTAGTCATCATGTACTTGTTCCTTCTAGTCGCCTGATAGTTACTGTTGATGTGAAATATCTTAAGAAGGGAAAGCTTGTAGGAATGAGCAAATCAGCCTCTCTTTAAGTCTGAAGCAATATGAAACAAGGTATATTGTAGTAGAATAGGGAAAAGTCAGAGAACTGCAATTTTCTTTACTACCAAGATTGATGCTATAGAGATTTACCAAAAGGTAAATAAGGTCTTGTGTGTGTGCTTGCTTTCGTTTTTCCACTGAACCATTAGGCATCAGCAATAGGAAAAAAGTGAAGGGAAAAGTCTACGGTATAGCAGGGAAAGGAACGTATCTGTCATGGGGATAGCTGAGGCAGAGTTTCTGCTGTATTTTGCAGTCATTGGTGCAGCCAGGTGAGGCGACAGTCCCCAGTGCTCAGCTCACAGCTAGCTCAGTTCTGACATGATGGATAGCTGGACTGTTTAGCAAGGTCAAAAGAAATTTCCATAATGCAGATGGGAAACATGCCAAGAGACTCCTTCATTGCAAACCATTCTTTTTTTTTTTTTTTTTAAAGTCACATGGGAAAAGAATGATTTATCCAGATGGGATGCATTTTTTGCATTGTGATTTCTTGTATCCGACCTGAGCTGTATTGCTCACCTTTCAGAACAATAGAAAAGGAAAGGCTATGCTGGGAGCATATAGTCTATGAGAACAGGGTGTTACGTACCTTTCTGTTGGGCAATGATTTATGGATGGCTGGAAGCTCTCTAAACCTGAAGGCACATCAAGACTAAGAGATTAGTGATATATTTGACCACTTCCACTCTTTGAGGTTTGAAAACTTTTGTCCTCAAGACATTTGGCTTGTTAGAGTGCCTGAGGAGATAGGCAGTGCTCAGTCTGTGTGGCAGTGGAGAGAATGAAGGAGCGGAAAGAATAATTGGTGTGGGAAATGTTCCTGCTGAATCTCTATATTTTAAGAAACACTCCCAGTGCATCCTTTCTCAAGCCAAGTCCTTCAATTTCAGGAGGTTCACACAACACAAACTGGTATGTGTGCCACAGTTTGGGAAACATTCATCTATTACACAGGTTCCTGATGATAGGAAGCTAGATATGTTTGCCTATTCCATTCTATCTTCTATCATATTTATATGTTTAGGAAGAAAGATTTCACTCCAGTCATCAAATCCATATAGCCAGACCAGCTGAACTGTATAAAAGGAAAAAAAAAAACACAAGACTTGCTCAGATTTATGAATGAAACTCTGTTTTTATGCTTTGGAAATAAGACATAAAGAGGATACCAAACATCACTTAAAAAATGGTTGAGGAAGATCTGGTCGATCACAGTCATGGCTGGTGATTGCCTAGCCCTCCAGTTTGTCAAGATCTCTCTTCTACTGTTCCAAGCAAAAATGTGCATGTAGTAAATGATATACACAATTGGAATAATTACTCACCTCATATATTCCTTTTCATAAGGTATGAAAGTGTATTTTCAGCTCTCTAGTAGTTCACATTCAGTTATCACATGGGAACTGTAGTGAGCGACTGTTCTTCTAGGTCATCCATGGAGAGGGCAGAAAGAACAAGGCACGAGACATACTAAAAGACATCAGTGAGGCATAAATAATACGTGGATAACAAATGGATATTTAATAATCCCAAATGATTATTTTTAGGAGGGATCCCCCTTACAAACATTAATAACAAAACATAAGATCTTGCATTAGGTTTGAATCACACTAAGTTGTATCTCTAATCTTACATTTAAATAACTATATGATTACTCGACCTTCAAAACTACACAGAACTCAGCAGTTATTAATAGTACTCATTACTTTTGGTCTTTTTTGGGAATTTTTCAACTTTGAGAAATACCCCATGCAAATGAACAAACAAAAAGTGAAGTGTGCTATCACAGTACTTCCATGACCCATTCATTTCTATTTTCTTAACTCTTATTCTCTCACTCCCTTCCTTCAGAGCACTTCTCAGCTTCCAAAATATGCTCCTGAAAATAATTCTTGAAAAATGTTTTCAGGGTCAGAGACTGGAGTCATTCTGTGTCTGTGGTAGTTTATCAAGTCCATTAAAACCAATACACTCTGTCCCAGTGTAGAAATCAAGATTAAAAACAAGTATTTCTATATGAATAAAAGAGAAAATATTAAATAGCAGTTTGCATTCTACTATTCCAGATGGATTCTGCAGTCTGTTTTCTAGTTTCAGATGTTTGCCTTAGGCCTGAAACAGTCATATCTTATTGTTTACTCACAATAGTGACCACTGGGTACATAGAGCACCCAAGCAATTCTGGCCATTGGCTGATTATTTCCACAAGACAAACCCAGATATCGTGCTATCTCCCACTTGTGTATGATTTAGCTTTATGTTTGTTAGTGCACAGAATAGACCTTGGGAAGGATGAAAAAAAGGTCTATATTTTTTCAAGAAGAAAAAGTAGTTTTTGACATATGGGGCCAGACTTAAGAAAATAATGAGCTCAGTGGGTCTCTGGCAGAGTCACTGAATGGCTGTTGAGAATTATCCTGAAGTTATTTTATTGCTTTCTAAGATAAGGATAGAAGGTGATGTTCATAGGTTCACTTCACACTTTTCTGAGTGCTACTGCTTCTTCACCATAACAGACAAAACAGACTTCATGCCTAGACAGTGACAGTGAATAAGGTTTATAAGACCTATTCTGAGCTCCCGTCTTAGTTTAATGAGTAAAGTCAAGCAAATCACAATGAACTGCCTGATTATAAATTAGGTGTCACACCTGCCCTGCAGGGGCAATGTCCAGAATAACTGGCATCAGAGAGGAACATGAGGATCCTTGGATGAGGGCAATAATTTCTGTGCCAAATGTTGGTAGGAATACTAACAGAAGGAAGCCTTAACAACCGTGTTTGAATCCACATGCATTTGACAATCTAGCAAAGCAAAGTTCAGGGGAGTTCAGAGCTGCAGTTTTGAACCAGCTCTCCACTTTGTGTAACAAAACAATTGCAAAATGTGTTTCCTAGGTGTTCTCCCTTACCCACTTCTTTTTATTCCCTTCCATGTTACCAGCTCACCTTCTATTCTACAAACATCCCTGTGTTTGAAATCATATCTAACTCCATTACTTCAAAGTTTTTGTTACTCCATTGACAGTGTATCAGCCACTTTCAAAACACTATTTCATCTGTGGCTCATGAGATTCAGAAGATATAAATTTATTGAATGAGATTTATGTTATGATGAGGAAAGAGCTACAGTTCTAAGTAACAGGTCTTGCACGTTGCTTCTGAAAGCCAGTCAATTCTATTAATGGAAAACTAAAAGAAAATAAGTAGGTAACAAATTTTTGTTCTTCTTTTCCCGTAAACTAGAATAGCTTCATGTAGTGAGAAATGTCATAACAACATGACATTTTAGTCATCCTGTGGAATTCTTTGCCACAGGATTGAAGTGATAGGAAATAGTCATCCCATCGCCCTTCTACTCCCTCCCAAAAAGAAGAAAACAAACAAACAAACAACAAATTAAAATTTTAATGGGTGCATCAGTGAAAAAAATAATCTGTCTTCAGTTACGGAATAAAAAGACTCTTTTGAGTCACAAAATCCCTGGCGCAGAAATGTCTGAAATGTGGGAATATGTCTTGGCAAAATACTTCTACATTAGTCCTGCTTACTTAGTGTTTCTTAAACATCCACTAGGACTATAATAATAAAAAAAATATGTCTCCAGTTGAAGCAGAGTATAATGGAGCCTTCCTTCGTGCCCTGTCAGTAGTGATGTTTATACTCTGTAGTGGAAAATCTTGAGAGTTACAAAAAATAATGGTACTTCCAACAGCCATGGAACTCTCTGTATCTGAAGCAGTGTGAGTCTGTCTGGATTTAGTTCTGTAACTTCAAAGAGACAAAGAACTCCACATTTCCTGAAAAAAAAAAAAAAAAGGAAAAACATTTGTATATATGTTGTATATATAAGTATATATATAAAGCTTGGCAATGAATAATGGTAAAAATCAGTATATAGCTTGTAAGGGGTTACCTGCAACTTCTAAAAAAGGGAATAAAAAACATAAGACAGTAATAATTGTTCACCATCTCTATGGCATGTGGAACAGAGGAATGGCATGTATCACGACATCCAGTAATCTTATATTTAAATTCTGTATGTTTAACAGTCTCTAATATGTTGTTGTTTAACACATAATATGCCAAGGGCATCAGAGGATTGTAATCACACAAGGAAAGTGATGAAAGAAAAGAAAACAAAGCCGAGAAATGACATATCCCTTTGCAAGTAAAAAGGTAGTGACAACCATGAAAAGTTAGAACAAGAAAAAGAGAGAGAAAAGCATATGCAAGAAAAAATACAACATAAAAATTCAAGTAACTGTGGCATCCTTCCAGCTTTCAGCAGGAGAACAATTCAGGAGGCATCGTAGTAAAGAAAAGCATGTTACAGTGAGCAATGTTTTTTAAGTATGAGCATGTTTCTAAATACAGGAATAACAGAATGCAGCTATTCATGCAAAAAGCATACTTGACTCAGCTTTTCTTCAGAACACACTTTTTTGAAAAGATGACTTCAAAAAAGTAAATCAAAATAGGTCTTTAACTACACTAGAATTTAGAGAGAAGCACATAAGCGGTGCAAACTGACATTTATGGCACCCCAAGAACAGTCAACTGCAAACATAGGGATTTGAAGGGCCAAAATCAGCCAAAGATCAAAAGTTTTGCTAGCTGATGGAAAGCCAAACTGACTTGATCTATGGCACTGAGTTAAAATCTGTTTTAATTCTGTGTTTCATACGTCACCAGCAGTTGGAATCTCTCTTTTCTCTGTTTTGTTTTCCCACACAATATACCATGTGTTATCTCCATGTTTCCACATTTATGACAAACTGAAATCAGTTTTCAATTTTCATTGACCTACTACTATCACTGGGAAAGAGATGAGGTAAAATGGTCATTGCATAGAATGACACTCTACCATAACAAGTGCTATAGTCTGTTATCCAAGTTTGAGATTCAGGAACTCTTAATTCTAGTCTGAAGTCAAGCAAAATAGCATCAGTGGTTGTCTTTTTCTCCTACCTGATGTGCAAAAGGTGGATAAATCACCAAACAGAAAGAAGTCAGTTATTTAGCACTTATAAATAAACTGTGAGATTTGGAATAGTAGCTCTTATTGTCATCTTCAAAATAATTCCAAGGGGAAACAATTAGCATGATAAAGACAGAATTCTGCTTGTTTTGCAATCACATATTCCTGATAATGTCTCATTTTTCTTTCTTTTTTCTTTTTTGCATTTCTATTCAATAATGCTTTATTGAATTATTTTTCAAAAAAGGCATTAACTTTCGTAAATTGGAAACTAGAAATGTTTCCATGGCTATGACAGGGATTTCACTATGAATGCCTACAGTAGCCTCTTGAATAGTAAACAGGCCAGAGAATTTCATCCTTATCTAAACTGTTTGCAGATTGACAAGGGTATCGTGACATTTCCTGTAAGGAACTGGACATAGCCTAGATAATGATTGCTGCATTATTTTCCTTTTTAATTGAAATTTAATTGAATACTGTGCTGATAAAGAACACAATTAATTATTTACTCCTTGATTTTATGCCATGGATACACGTGCTTTGAGATTCTCTGGCTTGCTAAGCAGTTGTCCTGGCTGATGTTGCCAGTGGGACATTTCCCTTAACACTTTTTTATCCTTTTGAATGGCCCTTCCTGTAGACTGAACCACTTAGAGGTTCTTTTTATTTATTTATTTTATTGTTTTCAAATACTGTAAATAGGAAAAGATTACAGATCTTTCTCTATTTGCCTCCCTAAATGAGGGAGGCAGTGAGAACTTGAAGGGTCTGTGATCTAAATCTGTTCCAGGAAGACCAAGACTCTAATCTACCATAAATGATGACCTGTAGCCATCTAGCCCTGATTGCATCATTCAACACTTGTGACTTGGACCAGGAATCATAAAAAGACCAGAGAGACACAAGTCCAGAGCAAGAATTTGCAGATCATACCTCTACATCAAGTAACATCTTAGTGAAAAAAGCATGTCTGCTGTTAAGAAGGTTGATGTTCCCAATTTATAAGCTTGTTCCCAATTAATAAATCTGGAACAGCACAAAGCTGCACTAGAGGAGGTTCAGAATGGATGTTAGAAAAAATTTATTTACCATGAGGGTGGCCAAACACTGGAACAGACTTCCTAGAGAGGTGGTTGATGCCCCATGAGTGGCAGTGTTTAAGAGGAATTTGGGTAACAACCTCAGTAATGTGACTTAACTCTTGGTTATTCCTGGAGTGGTCAGGCAGTTGGACAATGATCTTTGGTCTCTTCCAACTGATTTACTCTACTCTACTCTACTCTTACTCTACTCCACTCCACTCACTCTATGCCACTATCTTCAGTGAGCTGACTAAGACCCCTGCATGAAACAGTTAGAGAGTTAGGCCTCTCAGAAGTTCTTTGAGGGGGAGTTCAACCAATGGTATATTCATTATTTACATGTCATACATATCCAACATGACCAAATTATTTTTCTACCTATGGTCCACATGAGACACAGAGAAAGGCAATAAGATGCCTCGAGGTCTATAATTGCCTGTCAAGATAGGAAATTAAATAGTCTAGGACTCGTCAGCCTGGAAATAAAGGACTTAAAGGAGAAATTTTGAAAGCATGAAAGAAAATGAACAGGGAAAATCTATTAATTTACATAGACAACGAGGATACAAAGACATTACAGGCAGCAAATGTAACATAAAGTAAAATTAATGAACTATAGAAATAATCGCCACGGGATAGTATAGAGGCGAAAAATATAGATGGATTTTTAAAACAGAATAACGAAATACCAAAAAGAAAGGTCCCTTGAGGCCTGTTAAACAGAATCCTTGGATTCAACATCTGCATCAAAAAATCCCTGCTGAAATTTAGTTTTTTTTATTATTATTTTTATTTTATTGGTATTTATTATCAAGGGATTGTAGTGTTTGAAGAATATGTCTGTGTATATATATATATATATTTCTTTTTAACATCTTCCTAAATGTTTTTGAGAATGGGGTAGGTTTTGAAAAATAAGAAAGAGAGTGCAAGTGTTGGTATATGTGTCTATACTTTCATTATATCCAGTGCAGATGCAATCAATACGATCACTGAAGTATAGATGGGAATGTTATAGATGCTTTGAGCATATGAGCTAATCATAGCATTGTAGAATCATAAAATCAGAGCCTTAGAATGGTTTGCTTTGGAAATACCTTAAAGTTCATCTGCTTCCAACCTCCTTGCTGTGGACAGGGATACCCATCAGACCAGTTTGACCCCATCCAACTTGGCCTTGAACACTTCTAGAGATGGTGCATCCACAGCTTCTCTTGTTCTCTAGGGCAACTTGTTTCTGTGTCTCGCTGGAGCTAAATACCTCCCTAAATTCCGGAGGCAGTAAGTCAGTCATCTAAGCATAGATTTTGGGTGTCTTAGATATCCTATCAATAGTGGTTGCCATCTAGCTATTCCTTCTGGAGAGAATGGGTCTCCAAATAGGTCCTAAGTCACATCTGCCAGTCCATGGAATTTGTCTACAGCCTATGAATAGAGCGGCTTTGTATTTAAACATATAATTCTAAGTCTTGAATTATTTTTACTGGCCCATGTGAGAAGCAAGATAGTGGAATGCACAAACTTTGGCTTGGTTGACCATGACCATTCCAACGTTTTCTTCTGACCCCTCTTCAAAATAACAAGATGGATAATAATGACATTTTCTGAGGCTTTGTGTGTTACACTCTTTGGGCCCAAATCTACTGTTGAAATCCTATAATAAGGCCCAAATCCATACTAGTAGTTAGGTATTCCCAACAGCAAGAGTTAATTATCTAAATGCCTTTGTAATGTCATGCCACTCATGGTTATAAGCAATATATCCCATATCATATGCTCATCTAGCAGTTAAGATGCTGATTTCCCCTCTTTGCCATGAGGCTTGGGGTCAAAAGCTGTTAATCTTTGTGCAAATGGCAGGTGATACTGCAATACAAAATAAATGTAGCAGGGAAGATTTTTAAGATCTCAGCAGGGTGCCAGTATCTATACTAACTACTGTTTATTATGGGAGCAAACACAAGGTGAGTATATTTTTTTAAAGACTGTCCCTTATTATTTGTTGGTTTTGATCCAATTGTATTATGAGGCACTTTCTTTCTTGTTCCTTGTTGCTTCTGTCACATTCATTTCATAAGCTGGCCTTAAATCCAAAATAACTTGCCACAGGAGGATCATTTAGCATATGGGGATTTCACAAGAACATTTTGCTGGCGTCATCTGTCCTATGAGTATCCATGTACCCATATTTCCTGGCATGCTACCTAAGTGGCTAAGCAACTAGTGAATACCAGCTGCAGCATAAATCCTCTGGAGGCACTGGCATTCATCAAAATCAGAGAAAGTCTTTTAATTTATCTCTAAATCAAGTTCTAACTTATTGTCTGATAAGTAAGAAGAAAAAAAGAAAAAGGATGGTTTTGAATCACAAAGTTGAATCAATTGAAAAAATTGAAAATTCAATTGCAAAGTTGAACTCAAGTTTAAAGAAGGTAGATTTAGGTTGGATATAAGGAAAAAGTGTTTTACAGTGAAGATGATGAGGCACTGGAACAGGTTGCCTGGACATGTGGTTGATGCCCCATCCCTGGAGAGTTTCAAGGTGAGGCTGCATCAGGCCCTGGGCAATCTGATCTAGCTGTGGTGTTCCTGTTCATTGCAGGAGAGTTGGACTAGATGACCTTTAAATGTCCCTTTGAACTCCAAGGATTCTATGATTCTAAGTAGCAACCTGACTTCTGAGTGGCATGGAGTTGGAAATCAAAGCCTTTTATTCAGGCATATAACAGAAGCTACCATACAAATCTAGGTCTTCTCTTCCCTCGTTTGTTCCTAGATGTTTTCTCCTCTTCTAATCATGCTTTTTTCCTATACTTGTAAAGTGTATTTTATTTAACCACAGGTTGAATATATATAATTTCTTTCCTGCATAATAGGGAAAATTATAAAGATTTTCAATAACATAAACATGTGTGGAGGGAAACAACGTTAAAAAAAGAATATAGTGAATAGGTCAGAACCTAATTTATTTTTAAGTTTCTGTAGTTTAGTTAACTACAGTAGCATGTTCTTTATTGATAGCAGTAGATAATTTTGCACCTTCCATTTCAATATTAAAGGAGGTAATGGAAATAGTGAAGCCACAACCTGATCGGATAGTGGAAGAATTTGCTTAATGAGATAATTATGGCTCCACTATGACCTTCCAGGAAAGCTGAGCTGTATTTACAGCTAAATGAGTGCACAGACCTGTCCTGATCAGTGCAATGAATGAGTTAAATGTCTCTGGAGATCCAGCTTCATGGTGCCCAAATGCTGCCACTCAGACTATGTGTGCGTAAGTGTATGTGTGTATGCATACTCTCCCCACCAGCACTGTCTTATCAGCCACCTTGTTTCTTACAGGCAATAGATGTGCTCCAGTAATCTCCATCTCCTTTCTGCCTACATTTTCCCAGTGTTTCATTACACCTCTCTGTGCAGCAGGGAATAACTGGATTTTTATGCAGTAAGATGGTGATAGACAAGGAAGACTGGTTTTAAACTAAAAGAGGGGAGATTTATATTAGATGTTGGGAGGAAAATCTTTAATCAGGGGATGGTGAGGCACTAGCATGGTCTGCCTAGAGAAGGCGTGGATGCCCCATCCCTAGAGGCATTCAAGGCCAGGTTGGATGAGGCTTTGATCAATCTGGTCTAGCATGGATGTCCCTGCCCATGGCAGGGGGTTGGAATGAGATGGCCTTTCAGAACCTTTCCAGTCCAAATAGTTCTATGATTCTATGATATGGGTGAGTCAGCACAGACATGGAACGTAATTTTATTCTTTGTAACTACTTTCTTGACTCTCTAATGACAATGGACTTCCTTAGCTTTTAATGTTATTCCTTCTGCTAAATACTTGCATTTCTCAGTGATTAATGCAGCATTGTATGCATGGGTATGTTCCCTCAGAGAGGTGAGAGCTCAAATACTTACTTCTGATTGGAATTTCCCTTTCTGCAGGTGGCTCTCAGCTGAGCAGAAGAAGCAAAGAATCACTCTTGAGAGGTGCTGAGCATGGATTATATAGAGGGCCCTCGTACCTCGCTGACTTACACATGATTCAAAGTGGCAGTCGGTTGTGGATCTGCTATTTTGGATGTCTGAATTAAATACTCTGAATCTGTCCATTAAAAAAAAAAAAAACAACACACAAAACAAATAAACAAACAAAAACAGCCAATGCCAGAACACAAAACCGGCATACAAATATAATGCATCTTGCTTCTTGCTGGCATGAGATTTAGTGCAAGAACAACCTGAAAAAAAAAGAAAAAAGTGCATGAAAATTGCTTCATCATTATAATATAGTAGTTGCATTTCCTAAAAGTTATATTGCCCTGTTGCTATGGCAACTGCATTTAAACCTTTTTATTACTAGCTGGATCATCTAAAACAACTGAACTCATAGAAAGGAGTTCATTGTTAATTTTCTCTTTTCTATGTCTGGGTATTATGCAAAGTGTTATAACATAAGTATTTAACTAATCAGCAATGCCTCTGAAACTAATTTTTCTATTCAGCAGGAGCATTCAGGTACAGGACATGAATTCTATGAATGGCAAGATTCACTCTGAATGAGTTAGGCTGGAACAAAAGGAGTATGGAGGAAGGAGAAGTATTTCTTTCATATTTCCACACTGATAAGTGATGTTTGGTTTAATAATGTAAAATCCAGCAGAAGTACCTCCGGACACAAGGAAAACAATTTCCCTAGTTATTTTCCTTTTGTTGCAATATACAGGCCTCCTCTCCATCTTGCCTTAAAATGTTAGTGGGTTTGCTGTTACAAAGAATGAGCATGATTGGAAAAGAATTGGAGTATTTGCAAACAATCTACTAGAAAATATATATTTTTAAAAATCAGAATATGAATATATTCAACTACATTTTGGCAAGTTTAAAAATGAAAACATAGCAACCAACATTCCATATGAAATAAATAAATGAGGTTTCATACCTTTGCAGAGTACCAGGGCTCAGCAGATTTTAAGTAAGTGATACAATGATTGCGTGCTATTCATGTGCCTGGATAAGTATGTCAGACATTCCAGTGTGCAGAATTTACACTGGAAAATCAATTCATTATGTGTTTATCTGTCATTGTGATAACTACAACTTAGTCAGGTCTGGATCTGTGCATGGCTGTATTAGTCAGTGGACAGACTCTTAAAAAACAAGGGAAGACAAATGGACAATTTTACTGTGTCAGATTTTCTGAAGGACGTGGGTCAAAAGCAGGGCTCACAGCCTCTGTTATGTGCTTCAAGACTTTTTATTAACTTTTCTTTAAAACATATAATTAAAGACTGAACTTTCACATTATTCAAGTAATATCTATCATGCGGCATCCAGATAAATAATTTAACCATCTGATAAATAACTCACTTACTCGATAAATACATTATGTCATCTGAAAAATAACTTTGGGAACTCCAGCCTCAGGAACTACCAGTTTCTGACCCTGCTCTTGTGAAAAGGGTTTCCCTTTATCCATGCATAAAGCACTTCCTCACTCACTTATGTGGAACAGTGCACTTCTACACTGAATGCCATAAAATCAATTGTCTTGGGTCACATCTGACCAACAACCCAATTTTCCCCTAGTTTTCCCTTCCCAGGTCACTCTGATAATTTGATTTGCCCATAGAGGATGTGGTGCCCAGAGAAATCATTGGAATATCCTTCCTTATAGTCCTTCAAGAGCCAACAGGACATGATCCTTGGCAATATGCTGCAGGCGTCCCTACTTGAGTAGGGAGTTGGAGCAGATGACCTCCGAGGTCCCTTCAAATGTCAGCTATTCTGTGATTTGGTCATAACCACTGTCCTTATATTCACTGATTCCTTTACTGAAGGTGTTGGTCTGTGCTTGCTTGCATCCAAAGCCCAGGGGAGCAGATAACGTAGTTAGCCCTCTACCTGAAAGTGAGATAGTTTTGAGAATGTTCCTGGGCCCTCTGCAGCTCCAGCATCTGTATCAGTAAAACATAGTACTGTTCAGAAGTAGTTACTTTGCTGTTTATGAATTTCAGTGAATATATCTTCTAAATAAAGTACAAAAATATTGCCTCCAAAAGCCAAGCCAATCATGTTAAGAGGATGAATTTCAAGTGAAAAAAATTTCCACATCAAAGATTTCTCTTAATACAAACCCCTATTTAAAACTGATCTAAGTGGAGCAGGTTGTTTATAGTTCATTATACAGCAAAGACTTTATAGGCAGCCTATCATGTGGAAGCTCTGACTACAAGTATGTATATAATTGATACTGTGCTTGAAGAGGTACAAAAATGATAAGAGAATTTAATACATGTCATCTGCAGTCTCAAGTGTATTGTCCGTGCTTAGTAGATGACATTTATTTTTCAGTTGACTTCCATAGTGAAATGCAGCTGTTGGTTTATGTCAAATCAATAAAGACTTAATTACAGTAAATGTAAAAGAATTATAAATAAATGTAGTACAGAGCAAGTATTAGAGAAAAGTGCCTAAGCACTTAAAGTGCCTAAACTCTTAATGTTGCCTTCTTTTGGGCAGTCAAACTAAACATAGAAACTCCCCTCAAACCACCCCAAACCCCAAGGAAGCTTCTTTTCAAATTCCTTCTTATGATGAAAGCCTTTTTCTTGGTTACCCTTTCTCTGTAATCATCACTTTACATTCATACAAATAGAAATGAGCAGATTATCATCTGATTTAAACTGATGCCAGTTCATTGACCTTCACAGATCTCTATCAGGTTCTGCTGTCAAACATCCCAGAATAAGCCCAGACTATAGCAAATGCAGTTCACAATGATGAAATTATGATGCCGTTTGCTAATATCAGGAACGCTGCAGGGCTTTTTTGGCTTTGTTTTCGATTGCAGTCTTGTTTGTGTTGTTAATACTTAACTGTAAAAAAAAAAAAAAAAATTAAATGAGAGAGACAATGCATACTAGAGAATGTAGTTTCTTTGGCCTTGAGATTAGATGTGAATGAGGCAGTCTCCCCTCACGTTTGTCTTAGTAAAGTGAGCACCACCAAAACATAACCTAGAGCATCAGGTCCATTGGAATCCAAACTTCTTTAACTGTTATGATGCTCCTGAGAAGAAATTTCATCTGAACCAAAAGAGGTTTTCCCTTGCACATGATTCAACAAATAGCACCATGAAAGAGCTGCTCTGAACAGGAGGAGTGGGCAAGGGCACCTTCTCTTGGTGGCTGACACATTACCCCTTGCCTTCTGACCCTATTTTATTTTATTTTACATTAAGGTCATCCTATTCATAGAGAACTTCATTGACTGGTGTGAATTTCAATGCAATTTTCATTGTGAAACCTTTCCTGTCCAAAGGGGAGATATGCCAGCTACACAGCTTGTAACTGTAATGTTTTGTAAGAATGGGAAAGAATAACTTAGAACAGTATCAACATGTTGATCACTTATATTTGAGAAAATAATGTGCTAACTGTTGTTACTATAAAACAGAATTAAACTGCAGAAAATGGATTCCTGTTCTCTTCCAGTTACCTAACTGCATGTGTTTGACAATACACTCTGTCTCTGCTTTCCAGAATGAGTGTGATGTCCTAAGCACTTTCCATATCTAATATTCACATACTCATGCAGAATTCTTTGATCAGATCCAGATCATGTGTTGAAACTGAAAGTTCGTCTCCCTTTATACGTGCCACAAAAATACTATGCAAATGGCTGATCTTGAAAGGGACTTCTGGAGGTGGTCTAGTTTAAGCACTCCTTCTAAAACCAGGGACAGCTAGACCTCATTGCTCAAGACTATAAGCAGTTATGTTTTGAGTATCACCAGCATTGGTGGCTCCCCTTGGAAGTAGTTGAGTCACCATTCCTGAAAGTATTTAAAAGACAGGTAGATGTGATGCTTAGAGACATGGTTTAGTAGTAAACTTGACAGTGTTAGGTTAATGACTGGATTTGATCTTACAGTTCTAAATGATTCTACAATCCTAAATGATTCTAGGATACTATGATTCTAAGGATGGAAACGCTACAGCTTCACTAAGCAACCCTTGTGGCATTTGATGACCCTCTATGATGGATGCACTCAATTCCTTGACCAAACCAGCAGTAATTTGATTCCGGTTCTGAAGGAAGTAAAGACCTGCACTCTGACTATGTCATGAACTTCTTTAATTCCAAACACTTATTTGAAACTCTCACCAGATTCAGTTGTACGATATGCTTTTATATTCTTAAGTGTGGAGACAAGAACTTTGACTATGCAATGAACACTTGAGAAGCAGGAGGCTCTTCCAAGACTAATTTATCAAGGAACAAAAGAAGTTGTGGGTCCAAGGAGTCATAGGCTTACCTTTTCCTTTTTACATAATCTTACTACAAGCCAACCAGAGCAGGTACCCTAGCGTTGTTTTATTGTCAAGGGGAGGTACAGAAGGTAACTTAGTCAGCCAGTGTCAGTCACATTGAATAAGGGCTTGATTTTACAGCTCTAGTTGCTGTGAAGTTTGCAAATATGTGAAAATATACCTTAGGGTACAGAATGTCTCCAAGTGGCAGGATCACGCTGGATTCAGTCTCCCCATTGATCACACATTTCGTTATGCTCTGCAATGGAGAAGTCAACAAAAAGCAGCAGTCATTCAAAGGACAGAACTCAGATATTCTATGTGGCCTTCCAGATAAACGCCCTATGGCTCTACAGTTGGTTGCTATTGTTTCTTGTATATGCCTTATAATGCTTTTAGTCATTAATAAGAATTTATCAGTTAAATGTATGTAAACGTATGTATATAATGGATTTTGTTATTCTGTTACTGGAAATAATTCCAGATTTCCTATGCAGAAGAAATGAGAAAAATGACCACAGGAACATTCAATTATGATTCATTTACACTAATAGTGTTCTTTTTTTATATCAGAAACATTTACTAAAGACTGAAAACATCATCACGTGTCTGGATTTCAGATTCAAGGCAACACATAAGAAAACAGTGAAAATAGGTGTAAGACCTCAAGCAGAGATACAACTGTTGGCAAATACAGTCATTTGCTCGTTATTTCCTTTGATATGGAAGATGTTACTGTTTCTCCTCACTGAAGTTCAGGCAGATCACACCACCACAAATGATACACACAGATGCTAAAAGCATTGATTTTTGTGAGATGATGCATATAGATCCACTTAAGAGCATATTTCATTTCAGAAGGGTTAAAAGCTAGAAATTAAAAGGACCTCCCTCATGTTATATTTCTTAAAGTCAGTTCCTTGCAGGTTTCAATCTCCTTAACATTCACTTCTAGTAGATATTTTTGCTTTAAATATGCACATTTAAATTCTTACCTGTGATCTTTCACACAAGCACTTTGATCCTTCCTGCCCTCCATGGAAAACAAACCATATTCCTTCTCCGGTTACTTGGCAACGTGATGGAGCAGCTTTAGGGACCAGATCCTGCACTTACTCTCCCACAGATTTCAATAGAAAAGAAAAAAAAAGGAAGAAGTTTAACACTCTCATAAAGAAGAAAAGCTTGAGGAGCAGAGACATAGATTATGAGGTTTAAAACTGACAGAGAATCAACAGGAGGAATTGTACAGCCCCACATACCTAGAAGCATTTGGAACTTGCAGGTTTGAAGAGGTGGTACCATTCCTATATTTCTCCTATCAGCTTTCATTTCAAGTGAGAGCTGCAACTCCTGAGTAGATTCTTTTCTTTTTTGATATGTTGGATTTCTTTTAATATGTTTAGCTTATCAGCTGGTATTCTTCTGGCAAGCAGATAGTAAAATAAGTCATGATCCATTAACAGGCAGGAGAAACAATAAGTTGTAATTGGTGGCTGGAGCCTAGCACAAGGGGTTTATCTCCCCAGTTCTGTCAGAAACTTGTGCATTTTTGAACAAGGACATTAACATTGCTTCATCAGTTAATATTTCTTTTAAAATGACGATTAGTCCAAAAGTGACTTACGGATCACACATACAAAATGGTTTGGATGTTTGAAGTGTGCAATTACACCTTTTTGGTACCCAGGCACAGATTCCAAATCCCTGAAGGACTGCCTAAGAATGCTCCCTATAAGTGGAAAGACATACAAAACCCTGGAACAAGTTACCCAGAGAAACTGTGAATGACGCATTCCTGGAGGTGTTCAAGGCCAGTTTGGATGGGCTACGCAGCCTGATCTGGTGGGGGGTAACCAGCTCACAGCAAGAGCTAACACCTGATGATCTTTTAGGTTCCCTCCAATCTCAGACATTCTATGATTCTTTAATTCTAATACAAATGCTAAACATAAGCATCCCTGTGAAAAAGTCTCACTCCTGTCCTTAGGAACCAATCAGGATTTAAGGGAGATATCTCACTCCAGCAAAGCCAGAAATGCCCTGCAATGATAGGTTCACAACTACTTGGTTTGTATTGTTCAATAGTCTTCAGCAGAGCTGTGATACTGAAGGTGGCATCACTGTCTAATTTTTATGGATCAGAATATTCCTCCAGAATGTGGGATGCAGGCTCAGGTAATTTCCACAAAAGTACTATATATATAAAACACTACTAATGAAGCCACACTAATGAGTGAAGAACTTATGCTTTTACTTATTAGATTCAAGTGAGGTTGAAATTCATACTTTTTTTTTNCAAATAAACAAACAAAAACAGCCAATGCCAGAACACAAAACCGGCATACAAATATAATGCATCTTGCTTCTTGCTGGCATGAGATTTAGTGCAAGAACAACCTGAAAAAAAAAGAAAAAAGTGCATGAAAATTGCTTCATCATTATAATATAGTAGTTGCATTTCCTAAAAGTTATATTGCCCTGTTGCTATGGCAACTGCATTTAAACCTTTTTTTTACTAGCTGGATCATCTAAAACAACTGAACTCATAGAAAGGAGTTCATTGTTAATTTTCTCTTTTCTATGTCTGGGTATTATGCAAAGTGTTATAACATAAGTATTTAACTAATCAGCAATGCCTCTGAAACTAATTTTTCTATTCAGCAGGAGCATTCAGGTACAGGACATGAATTCTATGAATGGCAAGATTCACTCTGAATGAGTTAGGCTGGAACAAAAGGAGTATGGAGGAAGGAGAAGTATTTCTTTCATATTTTCACACTGATAAGTGATGTTTGGTTTAATAATGTAAAATCCAGCAGAAGTACCTCCGGACACAAGGAAAACAATTTCCCTAGTTATTTTCCTTTTGTTGCAATATACAGGCCTCCTCTCCATCTTGCCTTAAAATGTTAGTGGGTTTGCTGTTACAAAGAATGAGCATGATTGGAAAAGAATTGGAGTATTTGCAAACAATCTACTAGAAAATATATATTTTTAAAAATCAGAATATGAATATATTCAACTACATTTTGGCAAGTTTAAAAATGAAAACATAGCAACCAACATTCCATATGAAATAAATAAATGAGGTTTCATACCTTTGCAGAGTACCTGGGCTCAGCAGATTTTAAGTAAGTGATACAATGATTGCGTGCTATTCATGTGCCTGGATAAGTATGTCAGACATTCCAGTGTGCAGAATTTACACTGGAAAATCAATTCATTATGTGTTTATCTGTCATTGTGATAACTACAACTTAGTCAGGTCTGGATCTGTGCATGGCTGTATTAGTCAGTGGACAGACTCTTAAAAAACAAGGGAAGACAAATGGACAATTTTACTGTGTCAGATTTTCTGAAGGACGTGGGTCAAAAGCAGGGCTCACAGCCTCTGTTATGTGCTTCAAGACTTTTTATTAACTTTTCTTTAAAACATATAATTAAAGACTGAACTTTCACATTATTCAAGTAATATCTATCATGCGGCATCCAGATAAATAATTTAACCATCTGATAAATAACTCACTTACTCGATAAATACATTATGTCATCTGAAAAATAACTTTGGGAACTCCAGCCTCAGGAACTACCAGTTTCTGACCCTGCTCTTGTGAAAAGGGTTTCCCTTTATCCATGCATAAAGCACTTCCTCACTCACTTATGTGGAACAGTGCACTTCTACACTGAATGCCATAAAATCAATTGTCTTGGGTCACATCTGACCAACAACCCAATTTTCCCCTAGTTTTCCCTTCCCAGGTCACTCTGATAATTTGATTTGCCCATAGAGGATGTGGTGCCCAGAGAAATCATTGGAATATCCTTCCTTATAGTCCTTCAAGAGCCAACAGGACATGATCCTTGGCAATATGCTGCAGGCGTCCCTACTTGAGTAGGGAGTTGGAGCAGATGACCTCCGAGGTCCCTTCAAATGTCAGCTATTCTGTGATTTGGTCATAACCACTGTCCTTATATTCACTGATTCCTTTACTGAAGGTGTTGGTCTGTGCTTGCTTGCATCCAAAGCCCAGGGGAGCAGATAACGTAGTTAGCCCTCTACCTGAAAGTGAGATAGTTTTGAGAATGTTCCTGGGCCCTCTGCAGCTCCAGCATCTGTATCAGTAAAACATAGTACTGTTCAGAAGTAGTTACTTTGCTGTTTATGAATTTCAGTGAATATATCTTCTAAATAAAGTACAAAAATATTGCCTCCAAAAGCCAAGCCAATCATGTTAAGAGGATGAATTTCAAGTGAAAAAAATTTCCACATCAAAGATTTCTCTTAATACAAACCCCTATTTAAAACTGATCTAAGTGGAGCAGGTTGTTTATAGTTCATTATACAGCAAAGACTTTATAGGCAGCCTATCATGTGGAAGCTCTGACTACAAGTATGTATATAATTGATACTGTGCTTGAAGAGGTACAAAAATGATAAGAGAATTTATTACATGTCATCTGCAGTCTCAAGTGTATTGTCCGTGCTTAGTAGATGACATTTATTTTTCAGTTGACTTCCATAGTGAAATGCAGCTGTTGGTTTATGTCAAATCAATAAAGACTTAATTACAGTAAATGTAAAAGAATTATAAATAAATGTAGTACAGAGCAAGTATTAGAGAAAAGTGCCTAAGCATTTAAAGTGCCTAAACTCTTAATGTTGCCTTCTTTTGGGCAGTCAAACTAAACATAGAAACTCCCCTCAAACCACCCCAAACCCCAAGGAATCTTCTTTTCAAATTCCTTCTTATGATGAAAGCCTTTTTCTTGGTTACCCTTTCTCTGTAATCATCACTTTACATTCATACAAATAGAAATGAGCAGATTATCATCTGATTTAAACTGATGCCAGTTCATTGACCTTCACAGATCTCTATCAGGTTCTGCTGTCAAACATCCCAGAATAAGCCCAGACTATAGCAAATGCAGTTCACAATGATGAAATTATGATGCCGTTTGCTAATATCAGGAACGCTGCAGGGCTTTTTTGGCTTTGTTTTCGATTGCAGTCTTGTTTGTGTTGTTAATACTTAACTGTCAAAAAAAAAAAAAAAATTAAATGAGAGAGACAATGCATACTAGAGAATGTAGTTTCTTTGGCCTTGAGATTAGATGTGAATGAGGCAGTCTCCCCTCACATTTGTCTTAGTAAAGTGAGCACCACCAAAACATAACCTAGAGCATCAGGTCCATTGGAATCCAAACTTCTTTAACTGTTATGATGCTCCTGAGAAGAAATTTCATCTGAACCAAAAGAGGTTTTCCCTTGCACATGATTCAACAAATAGCACCATGAAAGAGCTGCTCTGAACAGGAGGAGTGGGCAAGGGCACCTTCTCTTGGTGGCTGACACATTACCCCTTGCCTTCTGACCCTATTTTATTTTATTTTACATTAAGGTCATCCTATTCATAGAGAACTTCATTGACTGGTGTGAATTTCAATGCAATTTTCATTGTGAAACCTTTCCTGTCCAAAGGGGAGATATGCCAGCTACACAGCTTGTAACTGTAATGTTTTGTAAGAATGGGAAAGAATAACTCAGAACAGTATCAACATGTTGATCACTTATATTTGAGAAAATAATGTGCTAACTGTTGTTACTATAAAACAGAATTAAACTGCAGAAAATGGATTCCTGTTCTCTTCCAGTTACCTAACTGCATGTGTTTGACAAAACACTCTGTCTCTGCTTTCCAGAATGAGTGTGATGTCCTAAGCACTTTCCATATCTAATATTCACATACTCATGCAGAATTCTTTGATCAGATCCAGATCATGTGTTGAAACTGAAAGTTCGTCTCCCTTTATACGTGCCACAAAAATACTATGCAAATGGCTGATCTTGAAAGGGACTTCTGGAGGTGGTCTAGTTTAAGCACTCCTTCTAAAACCAGGGACAGCTAGACCTCATTGCTCAAGACTATAAGCAGTTATGTTTTGAGTATCACCAGCATTGGTGGGCTCCCCTTGGAAGTAGTTGAGTCACCATTCCTGAAAGTATTTAAAAGACAGGTAGATGTGATGCTTAGAGACATGGTTTAGTAGTAAACTTGACAGTGTTAGGTTAATGACTGGATTTGATCTTACAGTTCTAAACAATCCTAAATGATTCTAGGATACTATGATTCTAATGATGGAAATGCTACAGCTTCACTAAGCAACCCTTGTGGCATTTGACGACCCTCTATGATGGATGCACTCAATTCCTTGACCAAACCAGCAGTAATTTGGTTCCGGTTCTGAAGGAAGTAAAGACCTGCACTCTGACTATGTCATGAACTTCTTTAATTCCAAACACTTATTTGAAACTCTCACCAGATTCAGTTGTACGATATGCTTTTATATTCTTAAGTGTGGAGACAAGAACTTTGACTATGCAATGAACACTTGAGAAGCAGGAGGCTCTTCCAAGACTAATTTATCAAGGAACAAAAGAAGTTGTGGGTCCAAGGAGTCTTACCTTTCCCTTTTTACATAATCTTACTACAAGCCAACCAGAGCAGGTACCCGAGCGTTGTTTTATTGTCAAGGGGAGGTACAGAAGGTAACTTAGTCAGCCAGTGTCAGTCACATTGAATAAGGGCTTGACTTTACAGCTCTAGTTGCTGTGAAGTTTGCAAATATGTGAAAATATACCTTAGGGTACAGAATGTCTCTAAGTGGCAGGATCACGCTGGATTCAGTCTCCCCACTGATCACACATTTCGTTATGCTCTGCAATGGAGAAGTCAACAAAAAGCAGCAGTCATTCAAAGGACAGAACTCAGATATTCTATGTGGCCTTCCAGATAAAGGCCCTATGGCTCTACAGTTGGTTGCTATTGTTTCTTGTATATGCCTTATAATGCTTTTAGTCATTAATAAGAATTTATCAGTTAAATGTATGTAAATGTATGTATATAATAGATTTTGTTATTCTGTTACTGGAAATAATTCCAGATTTCCTATGCAGAAGAAATGAGAAAAATGACCACAGGAACATTCAATTATGATTCATTTACACTAACAGTGTTCTTTTTTTATATCAGAAACATTTACTAAAGACTGAAAACATCATCACGTGTCTGGATTTCAGATTCAAGGCAACACATAAGAAAACAGTGAAAATAGGTGTAGGACCTCAAGCAGAGATACAACTGTTGGCAAATACAGTCATTTGCTCGTTATTTCCTTTGATATGGAAGATGTTACAGTTTCTCCTCACTGAAGTTCAGGCAGATCACACCACCACAAATGATACACACAGATGCTAAAAGCATTGATTTTTGTGAGATGATGCATATAGATCCACTTAAGAGCATATTTCATTTCAGAAGGGTTAAAAGCTAGAAATTAAAAGGACCTCCCTCATGTTATATTTCTTAAAGTCAGTTCCTTGCAGGTTTCAATCTCCTTAACATTCACTTCTAGTAGATATTTTTGCTTTAAATATGCACATTTAAATTCTTACCTGTGATCTTTCACACAAGCACTTTGATCCTTCCTGCCCTCCATGGAAAACAAACCATATTCCTTCTCCGGTTACTTGGCAACGTGATGGAGCAGCTTTAGGGACCAGATCCTGCACTTACTCTCCCACAGATTTCAATAGAAAAGAAAAAAAAAGGAAGAAGTTTAACACTCTCATAAAGAAGAAAAGCTTGAGGAGCAGAGACATAGATTATGAGGTTTAAAACTGACAGAGAATCAACAGGAGGAATTGTACAGCCCCACATACCTAGAAGCATTTGGAACTTGCAGGTTTGAAGAGGTGGTACCATTCCTATATTTCTCCTATCAGCTTTCATTTCAAGTGAGAGCTGCAACTCCTGAGTAGATTCTTTTCTTTTTTGATATGTTGGATTTCTTTTAATATGTTTAGCTTATCAGCTGGTATTCTTCTGGCAAGCAGATAGTAAAATAAGTCATGATCCATTAACAGGCAGGAGAAACAATAAGTTGTAAATGGTGGCTGGAGCCTAGCACAAGGGGTTTATCTCCCCAGTTCTGTCAGAAACTTGTGCATTTTTGAACAAGGACATTAACATTGCTTCATCAGTTAATATTTCTTTTAAAATGACGATTAGTCCAAAAGTGACTTACGGATCACACATACAAAATGGTTTGGATGTTTGAAGTGTGCAATTACACCTTTTTGGTACCCAGGCACAGATTCCAAACCCCTGAAGGACTGCCTAAGAATGCTCCCTATAAGTGGAAAGACATACAAAACCCTGGAACAAGTTACCCAGAGAAACTGTGAATGACGCATTCCTGGAGGTGTTCAAGGCCAGTTTGGATGGGCTACGCAGCCTGATCTGGTGGGGGGTAACCAGCTCACAGCAAGAGCTAACACCTGATGATCTTTTAGGTTCCCTCCAATCTCAGACATTCTATGATTCTTTAATTCTAATACAAATGCTAAACATAAGCATCCCTGTGAAAAAGTCTCACTCCTGTCCTTAGGAACCAATCAGGATTTAAGGGAGATATCTCACTCCAGCAAAGCCAGAAATGCCCTGCAATGATAGGTTCACAACTACTTGGTTTGTATTGTTCAATAGTCTTCAGCAGAGCTGTGATACTGAAGGTGGCATCACTGTCTAATTTTTATGGATCAGAATATTCCTCCAGAATGTGGGATGCAGGCTCAGGTAATTTCCACAAAAGTACTATATATATAAAACACTACTAATGAAGCCACACTAATGAGTGAAGAACTTATGCTTTTACTTATTAGATTCAAGTGAGGTTGAAATTCATACTTTTTTTTTTTTTTTTTTTTGCTTTTGGATTCAATAGGCCAATGTTTATTTTATGTTTAAGGGAGGAAGAATACTGAAAAGACATCATCCAAAGCCTCCCTCAACCTTTATCAAAAGATAAATTCCTTGGACTGCATAATTCCAACTACCATAGATTCCTCTAAGTTCTAATTATCTTGCTTTTATGGAACAGCTTGTAAAAGTATTTTTCACTTGATAAAAGGGAGCAGTTGAGAGACAAATCTGCTCTTCTTAAATCTTCTTTGAATGATGGATGTTCAATAAAGATCTTGTCTAACAGAACAAAGATCCAACCAAGCACTGTACTAACTACAAGCTTCAGAGCATCAATTTATGACTAAAAGTTTCACTTCAGAATCGTAACTATAACCACATATTTAAATATATTCAGCACCAGCACACTGAGTTTAACATTTCTATATATCTGGGTATACATACAGTTGTTTTTAAAGATAGAAATAGTATTCTTATCCAGTTTTCCCTTCCAGATCTTCCATTTGGAATTATTATTATGAGACATTCTCATAATATTGAAAAGATATTTGAAAAAGAAGAAAAAAAGCAATTCTTCTGTACAGTCAACAGCAGAGGTTTATGATGTTCAAAACTATTTTTACCTTGAAGCTAAAAGGAAGGTCTTTCATCTCCATTGTTTATACTATAGAGAACTGCTATTTGAAATAGAAAAAATATGTCAACAAACAGACAACAAAACTGCAATCTATATATGCAAGAGACAAAAACAAAACAAAATGAAAACCAAACAAACAACAGAATAAAACCAAGGGGAATAAAAGCTCATTTTAAACTGATATCTAGAAAAAGGGAGTGGCATTACTCAAAAGAAGTCCATAGAGAGAAAACAAATATTATATATTATGTCACTCCAACACAGATACTTCAATTATGTCAGAAGTGTCTATTACTCCTAAATATTTCTAAAGAGTTGAAGTGACCCATTCGCTGACGTTTACATTTGTAGCAGGTTATGGGTGGAAAGATTCTCAATCCTGAACTTTGCCTGAATAGCCTGTGTCTCAAACTGTCCTCTTCCCAAAGGTTACTGCTTTTCCTGTTGCATTTAAGGAGAGCCAAGAAAGAAAGGTATTCCTGTACAGTAATTGTGTCAAAAGACAAAAATATCAAATTCCTCATTCATCCTGAAAAGTAGGAGAGAAATTTCAAGCTACATCCTTCTAGACTTTTTTCAAAACTATTTAAGGACTGCTAAGCATTCTCAAAGACACCAACATCAACGTAAACTGTCAAGCCACAGCAGCAGAAATTCCTGATCCTCTAACTTGACTGAAATACCTTAACTGAAAGACTAGACTTCCTATATCATTACTGGGGCATGTAGACAGTAACTGGGCATATTTAAATACTAATAGTCTTCACTGACAGCTGTGAAGATGGGCTTTAGGTTCCCAATTTCTAATTTATTGTTGGGAGTTAGATGGCTGAAATTAAGCAGGGTCAACATCTCATCTTATTTCTGCTGGAAGAAAAACAAGCAGAATTCTGAATACAGCAACTCTGATTGCTGTCCCCTTATAAATCTCTCATGTTGCTGAAATAATCACAGAATCATGGAATGGCTTGGGTTGGAAGGGATCTCAAGGACCATCAAGCTCCACCCCCCGCCCCCACTGCAGGCAGGGCTGCCAACTTCCATAATGAAAGAGTGAAATGAGCTCCGCTTAAAATTTTTGAGATGGATTTAGAAGAAAGGAAAAAATCTTTGATTAAGAAAAGGAGAAATGTGAGAGAACTCCCAAATTAATGCATAAATGTGTTTAGTCTCTCTTTAGAAGCTAATAATTCCAAGAATACAACATTGTTTCTTTTCCTTTGCCAAAAAAACAACAACAATGCACAATGTCATAGCAGCTACTCTGTTCACTGCTCTCCCTTACTAAATGTTCCAGACTGCATGTGAATGTGTAGTGTATGTGCACACCAAAGGAAATGAAAATGAATGCATATTATCAAGAGGCATAGTAAGAAGGAAATTTGTAGGGATTGTAGGGGCAGTATATTACATGACTGCTCAGCTAATGACTAGTGATTTTTATCAATTTATGTTGCTGACTTTCATTATGTTTTCCTGGAAGATATCTTCCCTCCTTTTACTTAGATCTGAAATATAAGAACCAAGTTCACAGTGTGATGCTAAGACACTAGGTCTAATTGCTTCGCAGTTTCTAAAACATCACATAATGAGATTTCAGCCATGTACAGCCAAAAATAAAGTATGAGAATGAAGTGGTTTGTGGGTTTTTTATTTATTTATTTATTTATTTATTTATTCCCCTGTTTTATTAGCATGTGTTTCTTGCAGTGATTCAGGTCCCTGGTCATGAGTCTTAACATTCTAAAACCTGACACAGAATGCAGCATGCATTGACATGCTCACCTGTATGTAACACCCAAGAGTGATTCACTCTATTAATTTCCACAGTCAAAAAACAAGCCTGAAAGTTACAGAAATTCCTGTGCTTCTTCCCAAATATCATTTTAAATCAATATTCTTCTGTACCTGCATCAACTCTAATACTTGCTCCAGTTCAAACAATGCTGAGTTTAAAGAAAAATATTAATTAAAAAATGAATGGATGTGGAAAAAGGTGTACTTATTCTGCAGGATTGCTACAAGCATAGCTTATCTAGACAGAATTTCAAAGGCAAAAGAAATCTTAAGCATTTTTATATATGTAATGACTGCAATAAAATTTTTATTTGTTGTTATTGCTTCTTAATTCTCAGATTAATTAAACATGCTTTTCCTTAGTAAAGGATGGGGAAAAGTCTACAAAACAAAGCATTTTGATTGATTTATCATCTGGGGAAAGAGAAAAAGAATGTGAGGGAGCATTAGCCTTTGGTTGTAAGCTCATGTACTCATATTAACATGGCAGGCTCACCTAGACCAGACCAAGGATGGTTTTGAAGTTACATGGAGTTAAACAGATTTTTCTTGTATAACTGTGCATAACTCCTGCTGTCATCAGAGAAGCAAGCTTTTCTGCAAGAGAAAAATCAGTAGGTTATATCTTCTCAAATAATATGATAATGAGTATGAAAATACTATTTTCCATCCTTTCAGTATAAAATGAGGTATACATAAACATTGACTAGCCTATCCAACCCAGCCACCTCTGCTGAAACAGGAATTTTCTCTCTATATTTTTAATACCAAATAAGGTGGAAAATCCTTTTCAATTTGAAGATAATGATAAGACCTTCAGAACATTCTCACCAGCAAATCACTTTCATATGGAGCTAGAGGTTTAAATGTGACTTTGAAGAAAATGTTTAGAAAATAGAACTGATTACATGGAGCAGAGTTGTCTAAACAGTAGTTTAAGTATAATAAAGTTGTAATGATAATAAAAATATTCAGCTATGTGAATTTAATTATGAGGGGAATTCTTTGCAGGGCACTGTTTATAGAATTTAACAAGGTACCAGAAAAAAACAAGTGATCTCTATGAGAACTGGTAAGTAAGAATTCCAATGCTTTAAAAACAACCTGAGCTGCTTGCAGTCAATCTTAAAAGTTTATCCTAGAACTTGTAAAATGTACATATTAAAAAGCAAGCACATTTGGACATCTAAGAAACCTTTTTAACTCCTGCCAGATATTTTAGATTTAAAGAAATCTCAGAACATGTTCACAGAACAACAAAAAGTGAAAACTCGGAATTTTAAAGATGTTCCAAGGCTTCCTTTCAAAAGAATAAAGTCAGCTACTGCACAGTGGCACCTGTATTAACAAATTTCTTAAGCTAATGAGACTAACACCATCCGTGAAGGAGATATGGTAGGCAAAAGATGAAAGCAGGTAATATTTTTTTATTCTCTACAAACTCTAAAGCCAAGTTCTGTCTCCATACTTCAATATTATTCTCATCGTTTCTTAGCCTATTCACCCAATCACCTCTTTTATTTAAGGAAGGAAGCAATGACCAGGATACAATGAATGATGGATCCTCAAAGTGGCACCAAAGAGGAAACAGCCACAAAGCAGAGTACCATTTTTTTCCTTTTTTTTTTTTTTTTTTTTCACCAGTAAAGCTGCAATATCAAAGGCAAGACAGATAAAGACATGAAGATTTTTTTTTTTACTCCCCACCCTAAAAAGCTGCCCAAATTAATTCAATTTTGTTTGATTTAAATTGGATCTTGAAAAGATTTTTCTAGTTCTAGACAGGAAAAACTTTCTTATTAAATATCAGAATGATCTTGAACATACATTCCTACAGAAAAGGTATATATACTAATCTTGCTGAAATGAGAAATGTTTACACTCAGACTATTTGATAGATTCTGTGCTTCAAGACAGTTTTTTGAAGGGCTTCTGTGTAGCAAATAAATTCAAACATTTTATCTGATTTCATGATAAAAATAAGTATATATAGCAGCACCACCACCATTTTAACTGTTAATATTAGCTCTAGCCATTAATAGAAATAATTCCCAGAAATGTATGCAGTATCAATTATTTGTGATGGCCTAAAACTGTGTTCATTTCGAAAGCAATACTTTCATCTTTAATTAGGAAAGAATAGTTAAACTCTTCAAATTCCTGAACTAAATATGAAGAGCATCTGCATTTGAGAGACTAGAACAGGAAAGTATGGCAACAGGTGCAAACCATTTTCATAGTGTTTCCTTTTCTTTTTTTTTCCTTTTTCCTTACTAAGATGTGGATTTAGTGTTATTCTGATTGCTCCACTTCCTCCTAATTATACTTCTGTTTAATGTAGGGTGGAGAACCCATATTGAAAGAACAGTCTCTCAGGCATTATCAAACAGCGCTTGCATGTTCTCCATTTGCCTCAGGAAAAACCCTGCTCTATCTTGTTTTCAAGGTGACATCCATTGTTTCTCTGATCTGACCTTCAGAGTGTCATTCTGATTTTTTATTTCCATCATTTATTACATCAGTACTGAATCACTCAACAACATCACTGCAGAATCAGCACTGCTTTCACAGCTCAAAGTAACTAGCAGTTCAAATTAACTACAAAAGTTCCCCCAAAACTGTTAATGTCTTAAAACTGCAGTGAACTGCATACCAGAAGTGGTGATTGTATTAGGATTTTGCCTCTGCTACTGCTTTTTTTAAAGCCAGTGAGAAAGTGGAATGTAAAACTGAAAAAAGTCTGGAAAGACTAGTTAATGGTTATTGGAATAGTCCTTGCTCTGTGTAGGTGTCATATGAATGTACTTTGATGTAAGGATCAAGCTAGTTCCTCTGAAGGGGTCTAATAGTTATTACCCATTTGCCTTACCAATTACATCTGGAAATTTTCTTACAGGTTCAGTACTTTGTTAAAAAACAAAGGAGTTCATATAGGACATCATTATACTGCACTGCTGGTGAGTTTAGAGATGCTGAAGAGACTGCAGGGAGCAAGGCTTCCCCTCATACACTGGGGCCAGAAAGCAAAGTTAGCTTGTGCTGAGGGCAAGAAGGCGGTAAGAGAAAATCTTAGCTTGAGTGCTTGCCCTTAAAAACAGGGTGCAGAACCTCTGAGACGTCACACTGCCACTAACATTCAAAACTGAAGAATTTAGCTACAGTGAAAATAGCAAAGAAACATTAGGATACACCTTGTATGTGACTGAACCTGCACCTTTTTCAATGGAGTTTTGGCCAAGTCACTCATTATTACACTAAAATCTAGACACACGTAGTTGATCTTAACTTATAGTTTGCTTTAGTTCTACAATATTTTTGCTTCTTAAGGATCCTAACTGATTTTTCTTACAAGTTTTATGTAGAAATGACATCAATCCCCTTTGAAATGTAAAATGCCAAGTTTGGAATGTTTCTGAAGACAAGCAAAACTTTTAATCTATCTTAAAAGAAAAATCCTACCAAAGGGTATTCTGTTTAATTTTGATTCCATACAGTAAGTAATTCTTACTCCATAAAATAATTTGCAATTCAAACATATTTAACTGAAGAGCATTTAGATGGAAGAAAATGCCTGATATCTATCGAACCACCAGAATGAAGGTGTAGAGAAGAAAGAGACATCATAGTCCATGACTAAATCTAACATTTCAGTTTGAATAACTGAGTGACACCTTTTCATGCAGTAATAGCAACTATAGAGGAAACAGCCCTTTCCCAGTTCAATCTGTTCTCTCCAAAGATGAGCTGTTGCATTGTTAAGAATGAGACAGATTTTTTCTTGAAATGGCAAAGATAGCAATTATTTCTGTAAAGCTTCCTGTATTTTATGCATGCACTTTTTCTCAGTTGCTCAAGATGGACTGTGAGATGGAAGCAAGCAAGAAAATGGAACGAATCATAGAATGCTTCTAGTATTTCTAAGAAAAAATCAATTTATTTCTGTTGCTAAGCAAATTAAAGAACAAGGCAGTAGCTGCAGAAGCAATAGGAACATACCATTGTGCTGTTCATAGTCATGCTTGTACATCAGTTGAGGATTACAGAATATTTAAGTAATGTTATTTTTCAAGAAGTACTCACTATTAAAATGGTACTTTTTACAATGAAGAAAAAAGATCTTTACAGAATTGCTTCATATTACATTCTTCCTTAAATGAGAAAATACTGAACTTTTTTCCTGAGATTTTTTTCTTTTGGCCACTGATGCCTCAAATTACAGAAATATCAAAATACTTTGGTTATTTTTTTCACCCATTTCCTGATTCATTGTTTTTAAGAAATCAATCAAAGAATCATAGAATCATAGAATGTCTTGGGTTGGAAGGGACCCCAAGGATCACCAAATTCCAATTCCCCTGCCACAGACAGGGCCAACAACCTCCAGATCTGGTGAATTTATGCAAAGAAATTTTTAACTTTCAGGAAAAAAAAAAAAAAAAGACAACTGTTGACAGTTATCAAAATGCACAGGTATTAAAATACTATAAAGAAAAAAAACTTGTGGCTAATCAAAATAATTATTGTGATAATTCTTGATATTTTGATATAGAAAGTTAGGAAAAAAACCACAACACTTTAAGATACCAAAAGAGCAAAATAAATAATTATCATTTGATCTTGAAGACAATACATAGAACTTTTTCCATTTTTGCTTTTATTGGAATGATACCAGAATTTGTAAACCTATCACTACATATCACTAAATCTGAAACGTGACACAGCAAATTGTTTATTTTAGCAATTATAGACGTTTGTGAACATGGCAGCTCAGGCTCTAAGAATTGTTCTGTACATCAAGAAGGATTTTCCTGTTCTTTAAAAGTGACAAATATTAACAGGCAGTGATTTGTTTTGTATTTCTTTTGCAGTATACTGAAACTTAGTAATACAGCCCTAACATTAGAACAGTTTCACATTACACTGGATGCAATCAATGTAACTTCACTGAAGATTAAATTCATATACAGTCTGAGATGCAAACCTAAAAAAAAAAAAAAAAAAGAGGAGGAAAATGGAAGGAATTAGGAAAGGACTTCAGTAAAATTACTCACAAATATATGACTTTTCATTTCTGTTTACAAAGTAGATTAGAGTAAACTGAGTCACCCATTTGAAGAAAAGTACATTGCCTTTAAAGGAAATTGTGGACATATTGAGCAGTCTAACTCAAACAGGTGCTTGAATAGAGACTGGTAGTGTGAAAGATGTAGAATGTACTGTACAATGTCATATGCAACAGCACAAAAAATATTTTAATGTGATCAAACAAACAAACAAAACATATTGGAGAGTTATGCTACATAGTGAAACCCCAAATAAAGTTAACTCTTATTGTGCCTTTACAAAGTGTTATGGAGTTGCTAAGGAAAAGTGCAATGAAAATTCATTACAGTGGACAGACATTACCATTTGAACAAAGCATTAAAAATTATAACATTGCTGATACAGTAAGAAGAAATGTTTCTCTAGAATGACTCTCAAAATAAGTTGTTACCTTTTTTTTTTGTCTATGATTGTGTTCTTATCTATCAGAAAGACACAGAACTGCCAGCGATCTCAGGTGCTGGGATGCTCTTTCTGACAAGACTTAAATTTTTCTAAAGAACAGTCTCCATTTTAACCTCAGCTATCTCTGTTCTCCTGCAACAAGAAAAAATCTGTTAAACGCTTTCAGGATGACCTAAAATTGAGAAAGCTGTATCGCTGAATAGGCATTAAATTAAACAAAATCAATTTTCTATTCCTCTAAATTAACCTTTTTTTGTTTATTTTTTGTGTAAGGCTAGTTAAATCCAATATGTAAAAACTCTTACGACTATTTCTATAGTTATAAATAAAATCATGGCTATGGTGGCTTTCACTCACTAGGGCCATCTGACAAAGAGCATTCTAAATTCAGACTGTTAATCCAAATTTGAGTGCTGCACCCAAACTGCCTATTGGAAATGATCTTCAGCCCATAGTGAAGGACATGGTCAGCATCAGTGGAGATTTCTGCAACCTCTCCCATCCTGCATCAAATGGTAAATCATTTCTAAGTCTCTAAAACTAGCCCTGCTTCCTTAAAAACTGATGTATCTTAAAATAAGGGCTTTGTTTTGCTTCTGATATGAGCTATATTGAACCATTCTAGAATACCATACCATTTTTGCATGCCAGCAACAAGTCCCTTGTCCATCTCTGGCTCTCTGCAATAAAAAACAGGTTTGCAAAAATCATTTTCTTGATGATAAATCCATAATTCCAGCATTGCTTTGCTACAGTGAGTGGCCTTTAATGGTTAAAGATTAGAACAGAGAGTGTATGCCTGGAGTCTTAAATAAAATAGGTGCCTGCCTCTTGGATCTGGTGCTTACACAGGTTTTGGGGGAATTTATATGCATATGGAAATGTACGAGGACATGACATCCCGCTGCACACAGACACTTTGATCCTTCAGGCTTTTTGATGAGCAGATTTGGGAATTTGCAGGTGTTCAATTAGTCACCAGAGGGAGCCCATATTATTTCATAAACATGATAACGAGCACTGAAAAGCAGAAGAGGGGAGATAACCTTTAGGATGTCAGAGTGAGAGAATCACTGTGTTTCACACCAACGCCCACAATCACACCCACTCCTTGACAATTAGACACCAATACTTTGCTACCCGGTGCAGGGTGGATTTTTCAGCAACAGAAATGCAAAATAAATCTGGGGGAGGATGAACACATTCCCTCTTATTCTTAGTCCATAAAAGATCTTTGTATTTGCTGATGTATTAAGGGATGGTGGCAAGCGATACAATTTGATCATATAAAGTTCAGATGCCGGTACAGAATTTCAATTATTGCAGAACCACCTCTGTGACACTAAATATGTCTGGATAATGAAAGACAATAGAAAGGAACATGGGATTAGACAGCTTGCCTATTAATCTGTTACAAATATTGAGATAAGGTAAGACTTTATGAAAGGGTATCACTGGGATTTTTCCCATGGCACTACTCCTTATTAAACAGGAAACCTCCCCTTCTGCCAGTTGCAAATAAGCCTCCTTAATTCCTGTAATAGCTAGTAACTCTCTCACCCCCCAGCTTCTGATTTCCTTCCTACCTTATCAACAATTTAAAAAAAAATGTATTCTATTACAAATCATATTTTTTTATCTGTATGCTGTAAGCACTCATTGATCCTCTGTGGATATCTTCCTTAGTAATTGCCCCTAGGAACAACCTAAAATGTACCACGTTTCACTTAGCAGTATTTTCTGTGAGTATTCTCAATGAGGAATTCTTTATTTTGCCAAAACGTGAAGAAGGAAAAAAAAAAGTTAAGTCTCATTTATTGTACTGTAATGGTAAAATCAACTATAGTGTGGGATTCACTGAATTGAGAGGTTTTATTGTATTAAGACGTTACCAGCTTCACATAGTACAGTAGAGGGAATTTTGTCATTGTTATAGCTTCTATGAATTTTCCTATTTTCTTATATTAGTTCTTCTGCAGATATGTACAAATGATCACAGTATTTCAGAAATCTTTTTACTTTAGGAATGAATCGTTGGTAGCAGAGCTCTCTTCCTGCCTGTTAGAAACTATCACCCTATCTGTTCCTTCACCCTTTAATTGCAATTAAATTCCCCACAGTTTTCAATGTCTATGTCCAGAATGACTCATCACACTTTTTTTTTCTTGCTTTCACTATTTGCCTCGCAGGATGCTGCTTAGTATTTTTCTGTCCCCCATGGAGCGGAAGCTTTTATCTTGAATTGCTGTTTTTCTATGCTGTACACCTTAGCTGGTCAGATATTTCTTGCATCGTTGTATTAAATAAATAAATAAATAAATAAATCTGCTTCTTGCCACAACTCTGTAATTTTGGGATGCATCCAATGACACAACATGTAAAGGATAAAATATGTCTCTGACTGATAAGCACAGATTTTCAGGGGAAAAAAAAATCCCCCACAAGGCTGTTACAGAATATCCAACGTTTAATTTTAGATAGGATCTCAGGCATCTGAAGAAATATTATTGCATATTAAGAAGGAAATGATCTGAAATGGTTTGGGAGTGATATTTAACCCCAGCTATGGATGTTATTAGCATGACTATAAAGTGGCTTTGTAAAAGGTGGGCTTTATAGCACAGCTCTTGTAATTTGCAGTAAACCGAAGCTGCATGATTTAATGGTGAGCATGAAGAGGCACAGAATTTGTTTATGGTGCTGATAATATCTGCATCCTGGTCAGTTGCTGCTGGGAGCTCTGTGCTTTGCTCCAGTTTTTAAAGATATACCTGATGCCAGAAGTATCAGCAGGGTGACTAAACCAACAACAATTCAGTTTCCTTCCATGCTCTGCAGCCTCTGTCCTTAGAGATGGGACACAACTACCAAGCATAATATTTACAGCCTTACAGTTTTAGAAGTGAAAGAGATGATTTTGTTCTCTTGATTCCCTGTAACCCAAGCAGTCCCTCTGTAACAGTGAGTGGAAAGGTGAGTCGTTCTGGAGAACTCACTTTTTTCTGCAGAAGGGATGTCCCCAAAGACTTGAGTATGACCCTGCTATTTGCAAGTCATGAAAACTCCTTGAGACAAGCATCACCATGACTATGTAGTTTTCAACTCCTTCATTAAGCAAGTCCATCACCTTGTTACAGCCCACTGAATATGGTTGGTTTTTTATTTGCCCAGCAGAGAAGCAACATCCTCTCCTTCCCAAGATGGTGAGTATCTGCCCTGACCTGTTTCATCTTGCATTTCTATAGTATCATTGCATCAGTATTGTAATTAATTTGCATGGGGTTTCTCTGTCTTCTTGATGGGTTACCAAATCTCCAGTCTGACATTCCATTCCCCAAATCCCTGCATTGTACAGTCTATTATATATTAGGATAAAAACATTGTTCCTTGACATGGTGAGCCTCCTGCCCATTTTTCTTGTCATTGCCATGCTCACTGTAGAATTATATGCACTTTCCTCAAATCCTTTGGTTTATTAGAGTTGTTGATCTAACTGTTATATGTGATCTTTTCTTCCATTTATCTGCTGCATTGGGCTTGATTGGAAAGGTCTTGGTAGCAGTTAGTAGCATGGACGGATATTCTCCGTGAGAGAATATCCCTGCAGCTGACCCATGTTAGGTCAGATCCAGCTCCAGCAGCTCGAAAAGGGACCCACTGTCGACCGGAGCTGGGACAGGAGTGACAATGGTTGTGCTTCTGGGTGATTACACTGAAGAAAGTACAAAAACTGCACAATAGCAGCTGAAATAGAGAAGTGAAAAAACGAAGAGAGAGAAGCAGCCCTGCAGCCACTATGGTCAATGCAGGCAGTGGGCAGGAGGTGCTCCAGGCACAAAGCAGATGCTCCCTGCAGCACAGGAGAGACTCATGGTGGAGCAGGCTGTCCTCCGTCAATCCATTGGGCCTCATCCTGGAACAGCTCCAGGCTCCATATAGCCATGTTGGAGCACTGCTGAAGAGCTGCGGCCCACGTGCGATGAGTTTGGGAAGGATAGCACTCTGTAGGATGGCCCCATGTAGAGCAGGGGTAGAGAGTGACCATGGAGGAGTAGCAAAAATGAGGCATTGTGGACAGACCACAGTCCCCATTCACCTGCACTGCTCGGGGGGAAGAAGGCAGCAGAAGGTGGATTGAGGAGGAGGTGTTTTAATTTACTTTTAATTCTCACTGCTCTAGTCTGTTAGTAGCTGGCAATAAATTACACTAATCTCCCTTATGCTGAGTCTGTTTTGCCTGTGACGGTAATTGGTAAGCAATCTCCATGTCCTTATCTCAACCCAAGAGCTTTTTTTCATCATATTTTCTCCCCCTGTCCTTCTGTGGAGAGCAGCGTGGTTGTGTTTCTACTGGTGTGAAACCATCACAGATGCAGAGGATTATTATTGGTAAGAGAAAGTCCCATACAGGGTCCTTCATGTCTGTCTCAGTTTTATATGATATTTATGACAAAATATTTATTTTAAGGCTAAAAACTTTTGGCTACCATGTTTGTTGGCATCTGTGAATTGCATTTTTTTTTCTATAAATTATTTAATTTACACATTTATTTGGAAGGGTAATGTTGACATATGAGACGTAATTAATCTGAGATTTAAAGATACTTATTCTTCTTATAGGCACATAGTAGATCAGATGCTGATAGCTTTATTCACGATAAACAAGTTGGTTAATTGATAAGATTGTTTTCGATTGTTTTCATCAATGAGACCACTTGCATTGTATCAGTCATTCAAAATAAGTTACCAACATATTTAATCACAGAGTATATACTAGCATGACCATGATTATTATGAATAATAATTATATATCAATAGATGCAATAATAATAGTAATGGTATTCTAACAAATGTTTGGTTTTATGCAGTATGCTAATATTTCAGAAGTAAAATCACAGGCAATACCCAAAGCTGACAATACACACAATATAAAATAAGAACCATTCCATCCTGAATACTGGCAGAGCAGTCAGATGTCCCAATACTGACTCAGAATCTAGATTTCCTTTCCTTGTTTGCTACTGCACTGCACTATATTACCTCATGTGAGAGAACTCTTCCTCCTGAAATGTTTAATAATCCAAAGCTCTGTTACTATAAGGGTTGCAAAAACAAAGCCCTTGATTCCTCTGAAAACAGTTCAGACGAATATTCAAACCTGTTTTTGATCCCTATCTGGATGTAAAACCAGATCCTAAGCTATTCTCTCCTCCCATTAAAGCTAGGAAAAGAGAGAGGAAAATAAAATGAATTATTTAATACTTCATTTTTTTCATTAAATCTTGTAACTAATAGAGTTGGTACATTAAAAATTTTGCCAGGCTTACATTCCACAATATTATCAGTGAATATAGTTTATGTATCTCTATTAGCATGCTTGCTCATTCAGCAATATTCTACCATATTTCCCTTAGTATCAAGTATATTGCTAACCTTTGCCAGGATAGTATTGAATTAGGGTATTAGCTGCCCTTGCTGTTTTTTTCTAATGTTCCTTAGCTTTAGAATTTCCTAATCAAAACCTTAATTTATTTCATTGCTCTTTTCTGTGATATTTGCTTCCTTTAAATATATTTTGATTCTTTCCTGAATAGTCAGCACATCCCCATCTCATGGTAATATATATTCCAGAGTGCTAGTGGCCAAACTTTGCAACACTTCTGAGGGCTCCACAAGACGATAAATTGAATATAATGGAGTCTGTGAACTCCTGCAACTCCTGGCTATATATATATTATAATGAAGTGGGAGATGTGCTGATTATCACATAATGCAGATGCATTATGTACAAAATAGGCACCAAGAGAAAAGAACGTGCTTGGGTTTTATCACTCAGTGTTATTAGAATGAAAGGACTCAGGTATGCATAATTATAAACTGCAAATGTCATGCCTCCTTCCCCTCCTAACACTCAGGAAAACCAGCACATTAAGAAAGAAGCAGTGTCCTGTATCTTGGCAATTAGACACATATAATCAAAGAATAAAAATTTTACAAGTCCTGTCTACCGTAAAAGAGTTTTTATATCTTGGGAGTTAAAGTCTGATTTTAGTTCTCTTCACAGTCAAGAAAAAAAAAACCTTATAGTAGGTGGCTCCAAAAATAATGCCTCCTATTTATTTCCATGGAAATTACAACTAATACAAATAACACAATAACACTATTTAATAGAACAAATTCTCAGCTACAAAACACTATTTTTCAGCATACTTACCACCATTTGCTATGCATTTTCACTAGCAATGAACAAGAGCCTGCATACCGCACTCAAAAATCTGCACCAGCTGAGGGAACCACCGTGACCACTGCTGAAACTCAGCACCCACCTCCTCACTGTGCTCACATCCACTGTTTGGTCTACGTAAATGTTCAGCAAGAGTCGATGAATGTTAGCATGTGCCATTTTTTTCTCATGGAAGAATTCAATGACACAGCTTTGCTTCACACACACTTCCATGTCAGACTCCATTTTGTCAGACTGCCCCTCTGCTGCCGTCTGTCACATGGCAACACAATGTAAGGGAAAATTGGCAGGAAGGTTCAGCTTCTACTGCCACACCACCAACAGCTGCCTTGGACACTGTGAGACAACATAATAAATAGGAGGCATTACTTTCATAGCAGCTTTCCTACATTTTTAATCTAGTACAGGATGAATATGCACCAGTAGCTTATATTAGCTTCTTCAAAAAGAAATGCTGGAAATAAAATAAATAAATAAGTTTCAAGAGACTGAATCAAGCAAAGCATCTTTCTTGACATTCATAAGAAATATTTTAATTAGATTTCAATTAGACCACCTCCAACTAGCTCCCAGAGCTATAAACTTTCTGTTTTTTTTTTTCCATTCTGCTTTTGTTGTCTTTACTTCTGCAGCATTTTCTACATCTGGGAATCAAGAAGTGGTGATTTACAAAGATAATGACCCTTCCAGCTCCTTACTTGATCTATAAAATCTCTCAATATTATTTTCTTCATTTTTTGATGTTTTCTTTTGCAGAGTCTTCACGAGGGTTCATCTTCTTCTCTCTTTCAACTGTTCTAATTATTTCATCTGATTTACAAAAGCAGGTGGAAATCCAACATCTCTACAGCTGAATTGATAATCTCCTAACAAAGACATGGTAAACCTACTTACTCATTTTCAGCTGCATACACCAACATGATCTGTTTTCCCTTTCAATTTCTTCACATTTTTTTTCATATTTTTGTCTTCTAACGTATTTAAAGAACTTCTTATGTTTATCTTAGTATTCTTCAGCAGTGCTGCTTCATTATTCCCATTTATGCTTTCAATGTCATCTTTATAGTCCTTCTGTTTCCTCACATAAAATTCTAACAGTACGGCAGATCTTTTCTTTCCTATCATTTTTAAAGGTCTGTTTTGCTTTCATTTAATTTAAAAGACATATCAGCCATCAACACTGTAGCGTACAGCTTGAGTTTGCATAATGGCATATTCTCCTTCCAAACTTTATCTGTCATCTCATAGATGTTCAGTTAATTTCATCAACATTTGCTCTTTCTAATAAGCACTTCATATTTATCTCAATAATTACATGGTTGATGGTACTAAATGAAATTTTTAAAAAATGAATTGACCTGATTTTCTAGGCAAAATGCTATCCAACAACTGAAATTTGAAACAGTATTTAATAATAAGTGTTTCTTAAACAGCATCTAAATGTCACTTCCTTTATCACAGTCTTTGTGGTATGTCTTGAACACAGTATTTTCCCCCTTTATCCCTTGATCCTTACGTGTTACAAGTAATTTTCATTGCATTTAAAGCCTCAAATATTACTGTGATTTCAGATCTCTGAGAACACCTTTTTCGCCACCTTGAAGGATGATAAATATTTTCTTTGATGTAACTCAATAACAAAAAAATCAGCCCAAGCCTTCTTTTAAAGTTCTCTAACAGAACTGTACAAACTATTTTTTATTTACCTTCCTGTTTTCCTTCTCCGTATCGCCCAAGAGAATGTAAGGAAAACTGGATGTTGAATAAGGTACAACAAATCCAATAAAATGGGTATTTCTAACAGAAATTATCAAAGGTCTCAGATCTAAACTCACAAAAAAAAAAAAAAAAAAAAAGAGCATATTAATATACACCGTTTGAAGAATTATTTCCAAGTTTTCAGTGTGGTTTTGCAAGCCATGAAATATACTGTCTTGCAGACGTGCATACCTGATGTTCTTCAGTAACTTCTGAAACAAAAAACACTAAATCAGGTTGCCCAGGGCCCCATCTAGCCTGGCCTTGAACACCTCCAGGGATGGATGGGGAGGTGCTCTATACTACAAATCTGTTCTTTTTATCCTCCCTAACAAAATAGGAAGTTAGATAGAGTGTAACAACTTTACTGATTCCTCCTGTAAGGATAAAGTTGAATGCAACCCTTAACAAAGAACTAAGTGTGTACTTTCATGGGAGACGTTATGCCTGAAAGAAGCTTAATGTAGACTTTGAAGCTTACCGGGCAGTAAAGACATGAAACAAATATGACATCAGGCTTTATTAGTCCCATGCTCTGGGTATAATCTGCATAGTTTAGCTATTGTATAATTGCAGTGTTCCATCTTTGAGTATATGATTGTTAAATTCTTAAACTTTTATTTCCTAGGCTCCATGCAGCTACAACTACCAAGGAATTTATCCGTGCTCTGGTTCCTTGAAATCAGACTCCAAGGATCCTGAACTGGCTGCCCACAAAATGAGCTTAAGGAATTACCAGGTGCATTTTTGTCCTATTTCCACAAAATTATATGCATATCTCATAATATAATATTAACCAAGCTCTTCTGTAATGAACAGATTTTTTTTTTCTTCACACTTATAGCATTTACTGTACAAATAAAGAAGATAGTATAGTTGATGGAAGAGCAGTCATCTTCAATTTGTTTTTGATGCTTTCACACAGTATTAGTATAGCTCCTTGACCAAACTCTCAGGAAAACTGAAACTATGACATTTCACATAAATTCCCTCTGCATTCACTCTAGAGAAAGAAGAATGGGAATAGAATCAGAGCGCTAAGAACACCAACAGAAGGAAAACAATACATGCACTGATATTGTGGTGCTATTTTCAAGATTAAAATCTGTAGAACTTACCCAGAATTTCATATCATGGGAAATGTTGGTGTGTGGAAACCTCCTTAAATTATGAAATTAGAATGAAATGTTCTTTAGAATTACTGTTTATTTTATAGCGTTTCCTTAGATACAATTGTGGAATATTTACTGGAGGTGACTTACACTGAAATGTCTACATCTTGAGAGAAGACAAACCTACAGAGTGGATTGCAGTGGATAATTCATTCCATGATAGTTTTCTAAGCAGTGTGATCTGTGACCTTAGCTGTTAGCAGCCACCAGAAGAGCTTGCTGTGCTGACTAAAAAACCCAAACAACTGCATCATTTATGGAGCTGGCTGTAGGTCCTGTGACCAAATCGCTGATCATCCTGCAGGGATGAGGACACTTGGAACTGATAAACAGGCTTAGGCTTTGTTGAGCCAGCCCTGAGCAAGCATGTTTTTGAGTAAACTTTGGAAAAAAAAATGGTATGAGCGACTCAAACTCCACCTGAAAGGAAGAAAATAACATATAATATCTTAAGATAGATGGAATTTTGAGAGGAAAGATTCCATCACAGATAAGTTGTGAGAACACTGCTGGCTTCCACTAGTCTACAGGCTGAGCCTCTCTCCCTGCCTCATAGGGTCTATGAAATAATATGAAATAAAACAAAAATTACACTAAGACTAGCAAAAGAGGCTAGGTATATAAATATTCTCTCACAGAACTATTTAGTTCAACCCAACACACATGTTCATTGGCAGGGACATGATAACACAGCCCTGCCAATTCTTCCACTTTTGATAGTACATGATTACTGTTTTTAGCAGAAAAGTACTGGCTTAGCACAAAGAAATTTTCTCCATCTTGCCCAGACATCTAAAAGCTTGCATCATTGGATTTTTGGGAAAAAGTTTCCTATTCGGTGGGTATTCAGATTTTGTATCTGAAGACTTGTCTGGATGAGGTGCTGCAAGACATGGTTTAGTAGCTTAGTGGTAGTAATGGTGATAGGAGGACAGTTGGACTAGATGATCTTGTATGTCCATTCCAACCTTGTGATTCTATGATTCTATGACTCTGTGATGAGATCTGCTGACGCTGGATGAATCCTGCTTAATTACAGCATTCTTGGAGTCAGAATAGATGATAGAGGCAAAGGAATCATGCTTGGGAGACCAAAAAGGAACTATCTCCTCTATATTATCACAGGTAGTAGGAAAAGGGCCTAGATTTAGATTTTTCATTTCCGGCTAGCTAATAATTCGAAATTTCCCTTCTTCCAAATACTATTCAGGGCGCACAACAGTGCAGAGTGTATCTAGACATCCTCTTGATTATACGTTATCATGCTTTCAGTGAGCTAACAGCTCACAACAGTACTGATAAACTAAACTTATTGCAGTTTCCTACTTAAGAGGGCCTGGGGAGGGAAAAAAGAAAAACAAAGCATTACAGCTCACTGTATTTTTAGGTGCAATGGTGCTTGAAAAGATACCTTGACTTCTTTTATTTTTATTTTTTGTATTATATTCTGAGTGTTTCATTTGTATCCTGCCTAGTAAATAGAATTATTATTATGTAAGTGCAAAGTGTTATTACTACTCATGCAGAAGCCTGTGCACAGTGTGTTGGTTTCATTAAAATTCAGGCCTAGATGGCTGCTTGAGTGTTGGAAAGTACATTACCAATATAACTGAATTGATTTCGTTGAAACCATTGAAGGTGAAAGCATTGGACATAATTTGTCTAGATTTCAGGGAAAAAAAAAACAACACCACAACAACCTGATAGTTTACCACACAGATCCATTTATAAAGCCAGACAGCATAATGCAGACCATGTAAACAATGTCCTGAAAAACAGATGCAAAGGTCAGGTAAAAGAAAACACGCAGAACAAAATCTGATTACATGTCGATTGCTACAAAATGCAGTATTAAAATCATTCCTAGTTTTGTCTTCTTTAGGACTGTTCCAATGTTTATTAATCTTAGTATGTCGTGCTTAATTGTCTCCACTTTAAATATGATCAGATGTTGAAATTTGATCTTGCAATAATCTTTCAAGTCTCATTTCAGGAGTGTTCTTCCAAGAAAATCCGAAAAATATGTTATTTTGACCCTCTACTTACATCCCTTAGCACTATCTGAATACAGTTTATCCCATATTCTTATTGTTCGGTCCTAAGAAAATACAGTAGGTGAAATAAAATCGTTTGCCTAAATTTATCAGAATAACTTAGTAAACCAGTATCTGTTGCTGAGGTGCAAAATCAGTGGAGTAGCTACCCAACGTATATCCTTGAAACACATCTCTGCATATATTTTGATCAGGAGCAAGAAGAACTATTGAAGGTATAGCTGACTGATAGGCATATTTCCAGCCTAGTCTCATGATTATCTAGAGTATTTTGTGAATGCACTAGCAGTGTCTAATTCAGAAAGAATTCAGGGGACAAAACATTAAACAGTTAATAATATCTGAGGAAGAAAAAAAAGTTATTTGCCATTTTTTGATGGTGTGCTGCAAAAGAAGATCAGCAATTCTTGAACTACATGATGGAAAACTAAGTGGGAGGATGAATTCTGATAAAGAGAGAAGATGCTGAGAAAAGAAAGAAGTAGATTGAGTAATGTGTCTAGCTAGGATTGTAACTAATTCAGAAATAAGTCATGAACTGAAGTGAAACCAAGGGCTATAATATAAATACTTTCTGCAGAACAATGGGAATCTGGACTTAAAGCAAAGGGACAGGGTCAGTAATGAAAGGAAATGGAAATGAATTCCAAAGCAGGATAAACTGATGGATAAGAGAGAATTTTAGGAATGTTACAGATTGGTGGAAATACGATAATGAAAAATGCAGCATCCACACCAGGAAAATGCAATGTTTTTAGCCAATGTTCAATTTTAAATCAGATTTTCCTTCATCCATAAGGGTTACAGATACTTTCAATGCCTTATATTCATAATCTGCTTCATCTCTATTTTTCCTATATATTTCTTCTCCTCGTGACTTCTGCATTTTCCAGTTTTTTGAAATCCAGGGTGGCTGTGACACATACTAAAGAGGTTTTTGATCCTGTCATTTACTTAGTCAAGAAAAATTTGGACTGGAGGTGACAAAGCAGAAAGTTCTGGAGGCGTGATCTTGAAGTCTACATCACAATGTGTGGGTTAAAGCCATACTTAAATGGGCATACCTTTAGTCAGCCCAGCCGCTTCTTTCCAATCTGTTGTTGTTTTTTTTTAATTAACCAGCTGTGCTTCCACTACAACACATATTAGTCCATACATAATTGTGTTAAATGATGCTCTGAGACACCCTGTCGGTAACAGGAATGAGGTCTGTACCTCTGTTAAAAATCCATGCTAGAGACTGGTCTGTGGTTTCTATTAGCTGAGCTTCACAACAACTTGTAGTTTTCCATGAACAAAACTTCAGTTTCTGTCAGGGATGCTCAGAAGAGAAGAGGACTAGGAAAACTCCAAATATTATAGTGCTTGTATTGTGACCTGTGAGGAAAAGGAAGAAATAATCTTTGCTCCTTAGCAAGGTAGGAGACTGAGTATGCTATGACAACTTAAAGAAGCATGGGCATGCAAAAAGGAGTCTTAGGTTATGGGAATACATGCAAAGCAGAAAGACCTGCCGGACTTCCATGTATTACTTTATTCTCCGCTACCCCTCCTGGTTTTTGTTGCTCCAATTGGTGTTCCAGCCTTCACAGAAACAGCTCCTTTAACAAAAACGTGCATTTGGCATCGTTTTAGTGAAGACTGCTGACTTAGATTAAAGGACTAGGGTGATGTTGAGTTTAAACTGAACTTGCTTGACTTTGCTCCGAGTCACGCACAGAGGCCTTCTCTGCTGGGCAAGCAGCAGCTTGCAGCAGAGGAGAGGAGCAGGCATCTGAGGAAGGAAACATCTTCAGGAGTGCCAAGCAGGTCTTTCAGAGGTCCCCTGACCACTCCAGGGTACACAACTGAAAGAAAGATCAAAAGCAAAACAGAAAGAAAAATGCTAATAGTTAATAAAAAATGTTCCCACTTCATAGATTTCTCATAATCTACAGGTCTAGAATATGAAATCTGGAGAGGATTTGTGTTTGCAAACCTTTTGACAAAATTTTATTTTTGAAACTTTTGAAAATTTGCTTCACACCTGGCAGAGACTTTCAAGTCTCGAGGAAATAAACAGAAGTAGCAAGAACACAACTCCCTCATGGAAAAGGGCAAGAAGCTTTACATAGCTCATCTACCCAGAAGACTTCGATTGATGTAAAACTAAATTCCACATTCTACATTGGCAATGCTACCTACCAAAATTGTTGTTTTTCTTGGAACTATCTGGAAATTCACGAAACGTGGAAGACTGACTTTTCAGAAGAATAACTGATAAAATGAATGTAGATGGAGGTTTTCACTGTGAACAAGGTTGTCCCAAGGCTGTGTGCTTATTTGAATATACAAATAACGTGAACACATTACTTGATTGGTGTCTTCATTCTTACTCCCTACATTCCTCATTTTGAAGAAATGTAAAGACAGAGACATCATCCATCTTCTATGTATGTTAAAATTAAGAATTCATTTTGGGGTCAAGATGCATGAATAAACAAAAATATTTACTTCTGTGATCAAAAAACTGCTTAACAGATTTCACAGAAATTACACAGAGATACTCAGGACAAAGGAGCCCATTTTCTGAAGAGAAGAATGACAGAAACACTTCCATTGCCATCCTACCTTAACCTTCCTATGTTCTTGTCTCAATACTTTACCTTGTAGCAGGGATTTTTATTGCAGAATTAGCAGGATTTTAATTAATTTTTGGAGCCATATGCAAGCTCCCAATTAAATGCATTACCTCCTATCCACATGCTCTTGGTTTTTCTTATTATGTTTGTTCTGATCATTGCCAAGAGAGAAGAAGGTTAAAGTATACTCTGAGAAGAAGCAAGTGCTGTCAAGCTTCTGTTAGCCATGGGTGGGTTATCCGGCTGGCACTAACAAAATATTGCAGATGCAGGGAATGTGCTAGATGAAATCTGGCAAAGCTTATTAGCTCAGTTGTAAACATGGCCTTATTGTTTCCAGTCCTAACTTAAATGTCTCTACACCATTCTCTCAGGATTAGAAGTGATCTGTTAACCCCATCTAATGCTGACCCTGACAGACCTGAGCTAGCTTTGCACGGAACTGTAAGATTTTTTTCACTTTATACTGAATAGCCCAGCTCTTCATTCTCAAAAGATTTATTACTGTTGCATTAATGCAACTGAGCTGTTTCTTGACCTGAGCTGTCACTATGAGTTATGGGACCCAAGTAGTGAGAGATTTATTCCTTGTGTTTTACTGGATGTTTGATGTTTTGGAAAGGAAGGACTTCCATTGTCCCACTATGAAAGGACTTTATGTTCACCTGCCTGGAGCCAACTGTTGTAATTTGATGTAGTTCCACTAAAGTCAGTGAAGTTGTGTTAAGAAGGCAGGTTGCAAAGAAGAAGCTTAAAAGCCAAGTACTTGTTTCAATAGAATTCAATTCTGATTTCATGTTAACACCTTACAAGCCAGGCTCTTTTCAATGGTGTCTAGCAAAAGGTCAAGGGACAACAGTCACAAGCTTCCATATGAACATAAGGGAAAACTTCCTTGCTTTGAGGATTACAGAGCACTGGAACAAGCTGCGTAGAGAGGTTGCGGAGTATCCTTATCTGGAGATATTCAAAATCTTCCTGGATGCTTTCCTGTGTAATCTACTGTAGGGAACCTGCTTTGGAGGATTAGACTCAGGTAGCTCCAGGGGTCCTTTCCAACCCCTACGGTTCTGTGATTGTGAATATTGCTTTTCTAAAAAGATGTCTTCTATCTATTTCCCTGGAGAAAAGAAAGTGAAGAGCAATTCCTATAAACATATACGAAATCATTTCTTTTCATACAAATTCATTTTGAATAAACTTCAAAGAAGGATAAAACAAATGGCACTGAATTCAATTAATGTTACCTAGTTTTTCTCCTTTGTGTTTCTTAAAACTTATATGTCTGTTTTTGTGAAATATTCCTGCTAAACATACTATTTTTAATTTGGTATGGTACTGATTTACATTGTTCCTTTTCCAAGAAAATAATCTGTTCATTATTTTGACATAATGCACCTGTCCTATACTGCTTTTTGAAAGCTGCAATACTAAATTATTACTTTTTTTTTTAATAAAGTTTTTTTTTTTAATATACATTATGCACTTCACCTGAGGGAAAAATGAGCAAACACTGAACCAGTAAACTAAACCAGACTTTTTAAACTCCTCTTGTAATTACTTGTGTCTGTCACAGAAAACAAATACGCTGAAGCACGCAATTTGGCAGTTCTCCTTCAATATTAAAAGCACAGAAAAAAAAATGTTAATACAAAGTCAATGTCAATATGAAACAACAGAGAGAATTTTCTGTTTAAAATGTTTGATTTCTTTGTCATTTACAAAATCCCAACACATCAGCTGCACAAGAGACTGACATATACTGCACACAGTACTGAAATGTAAGATGTAAAGAAATAGCAATTACTTTTTTTTTTTTTATCCCCAAAGCAGTTAGGTAAGAATGGTAGAAGGAAAGAAGTAATGAATGGATAAGGCTTTTGGCATTAGCTTGGGGACTTTCACCTTCCATTTTGTTGCACTGTGTAAATAAACCCAAAGGTAGCCTCATCTTTCAATGTTGTCATTTCTCAAAGTTATATTCTTTGTGAATCCGCAGAACTGAGATAAAATATGCAATATATGACAGCCTCCTAATACAGACTACTAGCAAGCTCCTGTTCAGTGCAACAGTGCCGAAACCATGAAAGAACTGATTTAGTACCGTGGTTCTTAGGTTAATACTGTCTGAACATGTTGAAACAGTCAATCTACAGTTATAACAATCAGAGAAGACAAAAAGCAGGTAATTCTGGAATGGCACCATCTTGATGAGTACAGGAGTAATGTCTCCTTCAGGAAGAACTCAGGACAGAAAAGAAGCAAGCAGCAGTACAAAGAAGAAATGACAATCAATCCTGAGCTCCTCCAGAAGAGATGGATGCAAGACTGAACTGCAGTGAAGATAACTATCTCACAGCTGTAACATCTACATGCAAATATTCTCAAGCCAGTTTAAACATTATTCAGCCTTTCCTTCATTAACACTCAGAAGTAATAAAGGCTGTAACTCATATCCAAGGGCTCAATACCAAGTAGACAATTTGATATAACAAATACTTCAGCTCCAAAGGACCTAAAAGAGGGATAAAAATTGAGCGCTGCTAGCAGTGCACACCAGGTTAACTTTATAATGCTTAATAGCATCCCCAATTGCAATTGTGTCAGAACGAATGGAGAGCAAGAAGAACCGAACCACTGGGAATTCATGAACTGATTGCCCCTTGCAGTAGAGGAAAATCTATTTGCAGAAACAAATTGACCTTGCCAGTTAGATACAGACACAGATGCTAAATGATGTAACCTGGCTCCAAATCTGCTGAATCACATGTAGTTACCACTGCAGCAAAGAAAATGGTGGTGGCTATTTTTACTAGAGAAAGGATCTTTTTGATTAAATAGATGAATTTCTATTGAACACTCAACAGATAACTAATGTAAATTTTGGGTATATAGAAAGACTATAATTTATTCTCTATGTATTTCATACTTCTATTAGTTTATACATTCATGCTGTCACGTTTGTAGCAAAACACACATCTTTATACACTCCCTTCTCATTGTACCAAAAGAACAATTAAAGCTGTTGACCCTCACGTGTGAAAAAACAGGAAAAAACACAACACTCATGTTTTTTAGAGGATTTTTTTCCAAAATAAATAAATATGCTTTAAAAAAAAAAAGGCCCGCTGATACAACATGATCCATTTTATGGAAGAAGCATTTAAAAATTCCTGCAGAACATCTTTATTTTTTTGTAGTGAACTGAGGTTTCTGTGGAATGTAAATATTCACGTGAGCTCAGGGGGAGTCTGAAAATAGTTCATGGAAGAGAAGTACCTTGAAAATTGCTAAATGAAAAGTGAGAGGTGTTTTCTATGCAAGAACACAAGGCTGGAAGGACACTCGTAGAATATTTAGTGTGTACTTGTCCTTTTCTATTGCTCTTATCTAATACTACTTTCTAGACACTCTTGCAAACAGGATTCTGCTTTAGAAAAGCTTTTTTGGGGAGGCCAAGACTCATTCTATGTATCAGAAAAATTTCATTTTCAAACATTGGTTTATGCTGGTCTAGAGAAAAAGGAGCTCCTTTAATGTGATGCATATTAGAAGTCAAATTTAGAATTTAAAATTCAACATAGAAAGCATTAATGTGCATATATTTTCCACAAACTGTAGGATGTCCTAGGATTTTGTAAATAAGGACTTTCTCAATATACCTTCTTGTCTGAAGGTGTCTATATTCAGTATTTTTCCATTTCAGTAACAAAGACTGGGTTTAAATAAATGTAGAATTGCAAAGCAAAACTCACCTGAATCACAAAATTGGCTGTCCATTGTAGTGTCCTAGTTTTCTACTGTGTTTATGGGAGGTCTAAAATTAGTTCAGAAAAACCAACTTGGTTTAGGTACTGTACAGAGAAAAAAAGTAATAACTATGTTCACTTATACCAGCTTCCATTAATTTAGCCTTAAGGTTTACAAGATGCATTATTAATTGCATTCTGATACTGCTTGAAAGTATTAATTTTAGTTCCAAGTTATTAATACATAATAGTACACAATAAACATAATAATGGTATATAATAATAAAACATAATAAACAATAAAACAACAAGAAAAAAAGATCATAATAATCATAATAAACACAATAGTTCTCTGTACCTGAAGATACAAACTGAACTTCAATGCCTGCAATGAAGTCACAGTGATGCGTTCAAAGCAGACTCCCTGAAAATGAGCCATCTTGGACATAAATATCATCCTAGCTTGAACTGTATGCAATTAGTTTTGACTTCAAAACTCACCCAGGAAACACAGCAAACAGATAGAAAATTCAGTAAACTGTTTCAACTTAGCTATGCTCATATGCTATCTATGCTATTACATTCATTCAAACTAGTTAAAGTGGCTGCAGATGCAGAACAGATGTAACCTGAACAGAACTGGATAGAACAGAGAAGAGCAGCAGCAGAAGAAAACAATCAAACAATCCCAATTAGTGACAAGTAGTGGTATCTATGTAATCACTGCAGCATATGTTTGAGGATTCCTCTGAAGAGCATAAGGTGATTTTAAAAGACAACTGTGTTGGTAAATATTGTTACTATCTCTGGTAAGCATCCACTGAAGTCTCTAGAGATTGTAAANGGGGGATTGCTCTCTTTCTGGGCAGCTAGTTAAATAGATGCACTGCCCCATCATCCTCACAGTTCATTGCTCAAAATATCTTAATATAGTATTTCTAAGACAAAAATGGAAAATTACAAAGTCATGTCAATAATATAATGAGTTATGTTTGTAAATCTCCTTCTTGCCAAGTGATCCAGGGCACTATACAGACAATTAAAGTCAAATTATAATCACACAAACTGTGATGAATGCATGTTATTAGCTAATTAGGGGAAACATTCTAACCCCTCTCAATTAGACCCAAAATAAACAAATGTGGCATTATTAAAAGCAAAGAGTAGAGCAAAACAAGTTATCTTTATGCTTCCTGAAATGGCACTAAGATATTTTAATTATTTTGATTTATTTTTTTTTTAGCTTTTATTTTGTTCAGTGTTTTGTTGTTGTTTTTGTTTGCTTAGTGTTTTTCTTCTTCTCTTTACCTTCAACAACATAAAACAAAAGAGTACTTGAGTCCACTTCTGAAACAGACCAGCTGTACTTGAGGTAGCTTTTGTTGGGCCTATCATGCTAATTCATTGATGAAATCCATGGTTACCTGTACAGGAGAATAGAGCAAAGTAGTTCAGTTAAGAAAAGGTTGAAAGCAGCATCAGGTGGTTACTTACCGCGTCTGTGACTAAACCCATGTAAATTAAAACTTCACCCTTTCTGACCAAATTTACCTACACTGTCCTTAAATATTTACAGTGATGAAAACTATGCATTGGTTTCAAGTCATCTATAAGCTACCTCATGATCCTTATCATAAGCCATTAGAAGAGTTTTCCTACAGTTCATCATCAGTCTTCACAGATGGATTAAAAATTGATGGCCTTAAATTCTGTGGTCATGGAAAAGAGTTCATTTCCCAGTGTACCACAATATTTCTATGTATTCTAATACTGCTACCATGTTTTCACTTGACCTTTTTTGCCATTTTATAACAGGAAACTTTCTTAAGAAAAATTGAGATATTTTAACTTTGTTAAAAACATTAAAAAGAAAGCAAATATACTTTAAATGCTTTCACTGCCTTTAACTATTCTCAACTATTTTGTTTTGTTTTTCCTTCAGCTGAATGGATTTTATTAATGTCAATTTGATATCCTTAAAATGCTTTACCCATTTTTATTTGAAATAATAAAGTCAGTTTAGAACATCTATAGAACTGCTGTTCATAGTGAAATTTTATTTTCTTTTCCTTAAATTAAAGCAAGATAAATACAAAATTATGTGCTGTTGTAATCAAGAAAGATTTGAAAGAAATTTCTATCTCTGGTATTGTCTTTCTCACAATGTGTGAAATTTGTTGAAGTATTTTTTTCTGTTTGTTTGGATGGTTTGTTTTAAGGTTTTTATTTATTTATTTATTTATTTATTTATTTATTTATTTTTGTGGTGTGCACAATGAAAGTTCTCTGAAACAGTTTGTCAGTACTCATACCATAATTTTTATATACCAGAACCCCAAATATATACATGAAGTGGGAAGAAGAGAATCAGCAGTGGATTGCCTGGTGACACTCAACACACAATGGCTTTTGAGTGCTGATGGCTTCATTACATTGCACACATCTGGCAGCGCACAGACTGCAGTAATGCATATTTGATCCTTTGGTGGGGCACAGTGCTATTTCAAACTGACCTTTGCTAAGAAGTATAACGTTCCTCCATTATTTCTTTAGGTAGCTTAATGGATACAGCCCCATGTGTGTAAAATAAATATATTAAGCTCTGTTCACTAAAGAGGCTAAAGTTTATATGCTTTACTTCATAATTGGGGTAGTCTAAGAGCATACACAGGATCAGTAACAGTGAGCAAAGTAATAAACGCTTTTGAAAGTATGCCCATTCCTTGGCAATCTTTCAAAATATCTTTATTTAATGCCAGTTACCACCATAAGCATCATCATTAATGAAAATCTGTTCCTAGCATATAATTTCTTCTGTCTGATTTATCCTGAGGCTCACAAGAACATAGGAGGGCATGAAGGTAAGGGGGAAGAAAGACGACAGCTCCCTTTTAAATACAACTTATTTCAGATAAATAGCTTGTACTTTCCTTGTTTCAATATTAGACTTCACTTTAACTTGCAATCAAGCCCAAATTGAGAGAAGTAACTAAAGCCAAAAGAGACAGAAAGAAAACATTTTGAATAGCAGTTCTTTTTCTTCTCCATTTTTTCCCCCTTTCTTTCTGGATGAAATTGATTTCATTTTCTGAGCCTGAAATTACAATGTAATCTCAAAGTAATTTCTATTCTTTGTGTTAGAACACAGAGATTGCCGGTTATACCTGTTTTCTTGCTTTCACCTTCTGCAAAACATAAGGCTTGCAGGAGTACTATTATTTATAGAGAGACTAAAAAGAAAGGAATAAAGAGAGCCCACATATGAGTGCTTTAAAATCGAATGTGTACTGTATTCTTGCTTAGAGGGAGAAGAAAGTTAGTTACCTAAGTGGAAAGAAAAACAAGTATTGTTTCTGTACTAACCTTCCCTTCAAAATAAGAAGGGAAACCAACAGTAATCCAGCCCTGATGAATAAAGGGTTTGGATCAGAATTTGAGGGAGAAAGAAGGTGGGATAAAAAAACATCATTACAAATAAGATTCAAATAAGTCAGGATGCCCTTTATCTCAGGAAATACATTCAGGGTACCTGTCATAGATTAAGGAAATGAGATTATTACTGTATATCACTCAGATTCAAAACTAATCATAGGTCAAAATGGAAAACAAAAGGCCTCCATTTAGTCTTCCATTAATAATTCTAATGTAAAGTACATTAATTCACAGTGAAGTAAGTAGCAAGGAGGGCAATTGGCTAGGACTTTCTTTTTTAAGGAAAAAGCAGAACATCTGGACTTTTTCCTTTGACTATTTTGTGTTTCTCACTGCAAATCTTGAACTGTGAGGACCATACAGTCCTATGTATAAGACTCCTTGAGACGTCCATGGTCAGGCTGGACAGGGCCCTGAGCACCTGATAGATCTGTAGATGTCCCTGCTCATTGCAGAGGGTTGGACTAGATGGCCTTTAGGTGTCCCTTAAAACTCAAATGATTCTGCAACTCTATGATATAATCTTCTTGCCCCATCATTATGAACAGTAATGATTGTAGCTGTGCCTGCCCTTATTTGTTGGCTTGAGGTAGAATAATAGGAAACATTTCTTCTCTGAAAGAGTTGTCAGGCATTGGAACAGGCTAACCAGGAAAGTGGGGGAATCACTGTCCCTGGAGGTGTTGAAGAAAAGGGTAGATGCGGAACTTAGTCCTACTGTTGACTGATCTAAACCATGTCCTTAAATGACTTTAGTGGTCTATTCAAACCTTAATGATTCTATGATCCTTCTTTTAGGTGATTATATGTAAGCAAGGAATATCCCAGCTCTTGGCTGGAGACAGTCCCTCTGCAGCATTTTGAAGTCTACAGGTACAAATACACCCAGCAGTTTGGTGAAAAATTGGACAGATTGCTCCCTTAGACTAATTTTTGTTCCAATGGTGAAGTAATTAAACCAGCTCTACACCTATTTCTTTAGTGCTTGACACAAACTCAGCTGTACAGGCTGTGTGTTAGCCACCAACCAAGATAACAGATTTTGCCCTACTGACATCAAAATCTGCACCAAGAATGGTCAGCACTATAAATTAAGAGAATGCCTTTTATTACATAAATTTCCCATCATGTGGCATGATGTACAGCTCATTTTGCATTTTCTGAGCAAACCCACTGATGTCAATGAATCTAACTATGTGACAAAGACTGCAAAAGAGGGATTACTCCTTTGAAACTGGATATAGCATTAGACATTCAGAGCCTCCTTAATGAGTTTAATAGAGAATGATTCCTCATTTTAACAATTTATAGGATAGTTAAAAAAGCAATCTTAGAAAGACTTTCACCTTCTACTAAATTCTATAGTATTTTTAGAGTCATTTCTATGAAATTTGATATTTCCATTTCTATAATTTATGTTGCTCTACTTTTCTGTAGTACTTTATTGTTTTACTAAATACAGGAGGCTTTTACAGAAGGATCTTTATTTTGAATATTTTTAAATTTGGAAGAACTTTAAAAAAAACAATGGAATTGGTGGCATCATAAAATTTGCAGTTGAAAGTTAAAATATTTGATAGGCTTTCTCAGCCATACACTGCTGATCAGCAGCTTCTGATTCACTTGTTGATAGACTTTGCATACAACAAAATTAATAGCAGTAGTTATAAGAAAAGAGGTCTCCATTATATTTGATACACTTGGGATAGCACAAGGTAAGCTCTGTGTAGCCTATTGTGTGTCATGCCTCTCATCTTCTTAGATGAATGGCCAAGACCCCTGAAAAGCATATGGCTTAAGCAAATTAAGAGAATCTGGAGCTGTTTACTAATGAGGAAAAAAACAAGCAAACAAAAACAAACCTATTAGCCCATCAGTAAGTAAAGGGCACTATATGACAGGAACAAAATAAACAGATAAATCAGTAAAATCCAGTAATCCTGCCAAATAAATCAAACTCTGTGACAATTAAATGCAGTCTACTTTGACTCATAAATAACATCACATCCTTCTAGACAAGAAAAAAAGACTATAAAATTTTCTGTGCAATCATGGTTGTTTAAAACACCTGAATTAGAAAACCATAGATGATATTTAATGAGAGGTAAAAGTAATTTGGCAGCAAGATTAAGAGTTGTTAGAGTTTGCTGCATTCTCATACTTACATTCTCATACTCTTAAAAGATTAAGGCCAGAAGCATTCACTATAATCATTCAATATAAGTCCTCATAGCTTGTTAATTAGGCTTCTGCAAAAGAAACATACTGATGCTTTTCGACACAACTAGGCACTGGTCTGAGCTGTTCAGCGGATTCCAACCTCCACAAAATAAATCACCTCCTATTTAGACTGTCTACCAAGCTAACACAGCAAGGAATAAAAAGAAAACTATTGTTTTCAAAATAGAAATTCCATACTAGTACTAAAAGTAAATCAGGTGTCAAATCAAGCTCTGATCCCCTAAGAATAGTCAAGCATCTGTTTTGAGATCATATTACATCATCATCTGTTAGCAAAGCAGCATATGAATTTACACAGACTTTATGAATTTACATCAGCTTTTCTTCATAAGTCATCAGGACAATAAAATACTTTTCTTGGACCAAACGTCATAAGACAAGTTATATTTTTGAGAGCATACCTTATTCTCAGCTTCAAAGTGGAGCCATTCAATTCAAGAAGAACTCAGAGACCCAGTACAATATCATGCCTCTATGTTGTGCCTGAGAGCCTTTTAGTAGGGACTTGACTGAAAGCATATTGAATGCACTATTGATACATTATTTTGGTATCTGCTTTCTAAAATTTGTAGGAGAAAAACAAAGTTATTACTAAGCATAAGCTTGGTGATATTTATCTTCATTGTCTGAAGTGCTTGCCTGTTTACTTTCAGCTGCCAACTGTGAACTACACAATAGCAAGGTGATTGAGAAAAGTTCAGCTTTGTTTCCAGTAATGTACAGAAATCTGTCATTTGCAATCTCAGCAGTCTTACTGGCTTATCACAGAATCAAAGAAGCTTAGAATCGCCCAGGCTGGAAAAGACCTCCACAATCATCTTGTCATCACATTCATCTACCACCAATATTTTCCCACTAAACCATGTCACTAAGTACAATATCTAAATGCTTCTTGAACTTTTCCAGTGACAGTCAATTCACCACCTTCCTGGGCAGACCACTGCAGCACCTGACCACTCTTGGAGAAAAAAATATTTCCTGATATCTAACCTGAACCTCCCCTGGCACAACTTGAGACCATTGCCTCTAGTCCTATTATTCCCACTAAAACATTTTTTTTTTTCGTGTGCATAGGTGCTTTTAGAAATGCAATTATGCCAAATTATCCTTCTTTAACATTAAGATGGTTTCCTGAGACTCCAAGTAGCAGAGTTTAAAAGTACTGTTTGGATTTTCCAAAGACTTGACAAAACCAGTCCATCAGAAATACAGATATTAATCTTTGACCTACTATCTTGTTGGACACAGCTTTATGGGACTGTAATAAGGTCAAATTTCCCAAGACATCATTCCCATCAGAGATCAACATGGTAAGAAATATCTGGGAAAAGACATCCTTCAGAAAAATTTTGTATGGTTACTGAAAGCAGTTCTATCTCTGGACAATCGTTCTAAGTCTGTATCATATAATACACTTTCACAATCCTAAGCAGACTCTGATATGCTTAACTGATTTCATGAGATATTAGAAAGACATGGACTATGCAGGAAATGGAAAATGAAACCTGAAGTCATGTTTTGACCGAGAGCCACAGCTTCCGTACTCTATATTAAAATTATTACAATGTTAATACTGTCCACTTTAAAAAAGAGAAATAGCAAAATAAACAAATGAAAACATATGGATAGAATATTCATTATCCATATAGAAAAGAAGTTTAAGTTTTTTTTTCCATGAGGGAGACAGCTAAAAAAATATTGCTGGAACTACTCGTGCAAGGAATTGCTGACACGGAAAACAAGCAATTCAGGGAATATATGTGATTGATCCCAAAATAAAGTTTCACATCAGACTTAGAAATAACTGCTGGTTATGAATAATGTCTTCTCATCTAGAGTGGAATCTCCAACAGCAATTCAGTTTAAGTAGCAAAAACTAATTTTCTGATTTCTAATAGCTTATGAGTCAGTGCCAGGTCTTAGTTCATTACTACTAGTTTTTCAGAGAATTGGGATCCTGGGTTAGGGATCTCCCTCCTTTGCCTTGCACCCAGAGCCTACTTAGATGACAAAACCTGGCAGGAGATCAGCACAAGATTTTAGACAACATCTCTGTATAATGCCTTTCTGGGAAAATAAGATCAGTGTTTCTTTTAGCCATTGTTCTACTGCCTCAAAACACTAAGAAGAGATAGTTATTTGGACACTGTTGAATTACTCACAATGCATACATTGCTGAGCAAAAAAAAAGACTTGATTCTTTCCTTCAAAAAGCTTAGTAAGAATAATTATCTAATTTACAGACACTGCAGAAAATGACTATAATAAATGATGGTCCCTGTTCAGAACAGAATGCATCACACAGCTAGATTAAAATACAGTTAATTGTACAGAATGAGGAGAATAGAGGGGGACAAAAATTGCATGCAATTTACAAAAGGGAAAACACATTTTAGAGAGACATCTCTAAAATACATCTCTAAATTTAGAATGATGATAGACAAGAAAACTAAGCCTACAGATTTGAATGTCTTTATCTCTTGAATTCTGTGTCCAAACTACACAGCTGATTCTCATCCCTAACAGGAAATGTCATTTGTAAACTTCTAGTGCCATCTGAATTGAAGGTCCAACTCATCTCAACTGAATTATAATCAACATTTATTTCATTTTATTAATTTTACTCAATTAGAATAATAAAGGGTAGAAAAATAAGGGGAAATACAGAAGTAGTCTAACAGCAACCACACTTAAAAAAAATGACTGTACTGAATATAAATATTTGTTCTTTACAAAATTTCTATATCTTATACCTAGGACAGATATCTGTCCATGTGAATATTTTTCAGACTGACAATATTTTGTCTAGGTTCTGTAAAATAAAGATTTGATAAACTCTCTAAAGCTGTAAACTGTTTTGATAACAAAGTCACGGTTGATAGGTGGTCATTTTCTCACAATTCTGACTATGAGAACAACAACATTGCAAATTCACAACATTGAGAGTTCAAATCTGTTATCAGCAGAAAACTAAGACCCCTATGTAGAACTACCAGAGAAGTACTTTAAATACAAAAGTAAAACATCTTAGTCTCTCTAGCTAATACAGGGCATTTTGATTAAGGTCATCAGAGAAACACCACTGTCACGGATAATGACCTGAAAACTCATCTGGAGTGATCAGATGTAAAGGTCAGCTAATGAAAAAAAATCAAAAGATGTAGCTACAGCTATAAGTTTCAGTGACTCTAAAGACCATTTGTAAGATCAGTAATTTTTATAATAATGATCAAAGAGTATTATATAACTAGTTCAGTGAACTATCAACTGTGAAAAGGGATTCTATACATTGAATACAATTTCACATCCAACACACCTTTGTTATCTGGCTGTAACCTTGCTGCAATTACAGTCTGCACACTTGGCAGGTATTACTGAATGAGGCTTAAAAGACAAAAGACCAAACATCACTATGAATCTTCTAAGTACAAGCACACTTGCATTACTTGACTTATAATTAATTTATCTTCATTTAAATAGTTGTCTTATAATTCAGACTGATGAGAAACAAAATGAGGGAAGAGAACAGGAAGGAAGAATTGGTGGGATTTTCAGGATAGTGTTCCAAGCATTCATGGTTCTGACCAAAATAATAGCAATAAAAAAAGAATATTCCAACTTACTCTACACTCATCTTCTTGCTGAAGTATTACTAAACAATAAAATCAGATTCTTCACCATTCTTCCTTTGAGTTAGATGCTATCTGAACTTATCAGTGGGCTTGAAAAGAAGTCTTCAGGCTTTCTCAGAAAAGGCAGTTCACTTCAAATTCCCTCTTAAATCTTTCAATTATTCTATCCTATTAACACCTCCAAATTGAAATCGGCATCCTGCCTCCAAGACATGATCTCCTCCGTCATGCATTAGCCTGCATAGAAGGCAAACTGCATGAAAACAAGGTCTTTCTAACACAGTGTATATTTTCCTGAAGAGAAAGGCATCCTGAAACTTCTAAAAAGTGTCTGTTTCTCTCCTTTGACTGTAAAAGCAACTAGATTACTTCCAGACATCTCAATTTGGATGTCTGAGGTCAGATGACACAAAACCTACTTGCTGTACTTCCATGAACCTAGCATTTATTTCTGCAATTTGCCACTTGCAAAGGATCATACTATTTCACCCTATACGATCAGGAATTTTCAATTGTTTTTCTCTTCAATTTGTCATAAAAATAAGAGGAAAAATATGTCTTTCACTTAATCATCAATCAAAATGATATTTCCTTTTATCTCATCTAGAAGAGTTAGGGAATTGATATGCTTTACTGTAAGTCCTCCTGCACTACATTTCATAACAACATGAATTCTAGCACTTCCACTTGGATTAAGCAAAGATATTTTGATAGAATATCAGGATAAGAAAAAGGATATCGTAAGACAGCCGTAATTTGGACAGAATTTCACTTTACTCTCACTTTTCTCTATTTTCTATCATCTTGTGAAAGAAGCACAGTACATAATTCAGCATATGTCTATGGATGTTACTTTACATCTTATTGTATGATTACACTTGATTTGCAGCACCTCTAAGCCTGAAACAAATGAAAATTCAGAACAATATTTATATTTCTCTTGACAATAAGACGAACTACATCGTGAATGGATAATATTGCAAGTTCTGAAGCACAACAGCAATAATACTGCATATCTCAAAGGAAAAAAGAAGAGAACTATAATCTGCTTCTTTGAGTGACAATAAATTGAGTACAGCAGGTGTAGATATGAGATACTCTGGGAGGGATGAAGGAGTTCCACTTCTTGGGCATTCAGGAGCTGTAAAAGTGCACAGGAGCCACTTAAGGCAAATAGTTAAAAAAGTCAGTCTTGAGAGAAGAAGAAAGAATCAGTCTACTATCTTTTAAAAAAAGTGTAGCCAGCATGATTTTTTTTTTAACCTGAAAGCAGACATGTACTCTTTGAAGAACTAACACCTAGGTTTTCTGAAAGAAAAATAAAAGTATCATATAGAGGGATACATTACATCCCCCGAGAGAGGGTGTGATAAAGGAGATTTCAGAAGTGTAATGTTGCATAAATGAGTCTGCCAGTCCAGATACTGCTTTGAATAGTTGAGCTAACATTTCCTTCCTCTGACAGATTTAAGGAGCACAGACTAAAATCCTTCCAGTGTCTGTGAGCGTACATACAACTAACACTATGTACATCCATGACAATGGCCAAACATATCTTGCCTACAACAAAACTCATATTTTCCTGTGCTCCTCAAAGTGCATGGCCTTTATTTTGTACCAAGTGTGCAACCTGCTCATCTTTATGTCAATGCAGTTCTGAAGAATGTAGTATAATATCTTGCAGAGTCAGACTGTGCAATGGATCCTTTCCTCAGGGATAGTATTGTAGAAAAGGTAGAAAATCAGGTTCACAATGCCAGCAGAAGGAGGGAAGAAATAAACATTTATCTATCATTTATAAACAGACACAGAAAGGGAGGGAGAGAATTACATAGTGATGGAATTCCACTTTCAGTTTGGATGTAGCTAAAGAAATTTGTTCTCAGTTTTGGGAGGTAAAGATTGTACTGCAACATAGTCAAAATGCTGAGGTGCTAAGTAAAAATATATGTAATCTGTTGATGAAAAAGAATTGAAAGAGAAATAATACAAAACAGTAAAACGAGGAGCTGTCCTGCTTTTGATGGCCTCCTATAATCTCATGGGTTTCATTTCCAATGTTTGAATTTCTGATATTTAAGTTTCTCTTTAGATAAAAATTCTCTCTTCTTCAAACCATGTCTTCCATCTACAAAAGCATCCCTTAGAGTTAAATGGAATTTGTTTCTGTATCTAGGGAACTCCTTCACCCAAAGGAAAAAACAACAAAAACAGATAGAACAAAAATGTGTGTTTTGGGTTGTTTGTATGTTCGTTCTACTTTATTTCCTATATAAATACCATCTAGTAAAACCCCTGAGGGTGATACAAGCCAGCCCAGAGGAAAGTGTTCAGGTTCTCATTTCTCCACTATTCAATACTATTCCAAAACATTCATATCCTCAGGACAGGAGACATTAGCAAATCAAGCTAAGAGATAATCAATTTCCCAAGGTAAGTAAAAAAGACTGATATCTAAGAGGTGGGGAATTTTTTCCCTGTGAAGAACAGTTACTGAATACATGTTACAGAACGGAGAGTTATTTTACCTGTTTCAATTCCATATCAAATTTATCCCACACAGCCGCTGTTTCTAAATTTTTCTAACAAGATACAGATGCTTATCTGTTGCAATGGGTCTACAAAGACAAACTGGAATTTTTAATGTCATTGAATCATTGTACTGCCAAGACCTTAATATAAATTAACCAGAGAATTTCTTCTAGAGCATATAACAAAACCACCATAAAGAAATTTTTTAAAAAATAAATAAATAGATTTTGAGAGCACAAACAAGAATAATACTTTCTGAAGTGGAAGAAACCCAAGAGAACAAAAATAAAAAACATGAATTCCTCCGTGGCCTTGCAGATGCAGTGTTTCTCATTTAAGCTTGATCTCAGTCCAAACTCTTTTCAGTTGTTTCTTGAATTGCAATAAAAGTCACCTCTGGTCAGTATGAAAAACTATTTTCTATTTTTACACAAGGCCTAGTTATGCGTCAATTCCAACTTTCTCAGCACTTTCTGATCTCTTCTGTGCTATAGATTAAGTATGTCTTGCTGTCCACATGCCTGACTCTACATCCCACAAATCTCCTCCTCTAATTTTAGCCTGCTGCTTTCTGGGAAGAGTTAATCTCAGCCTTTCTCAAGAGGGCTGTACCACTGGGAAGCAGGCTAACAAGCACAATGCAAATGGTCAAACTACCACTCTGGCACTCAGCCATACCCATTTAAGAGAGCACAATGTATATGCAGTAATTGTGAAAAAGTTAAGCAGATGCACATTTTGTCATGGATACTCTTAAAAAACCCCCACAAGATTGGAGCTTCATTACATTACATCTTTTTCTGACACATTTAGAAAGCATGTGCCTCTGTACAGAACTCCTGAAAGTCCCTTGCTCCTCACAGTACCATTATAAAGCCTCTTGGTTTCAATTGGGTAAGCTCAAGATTTAACTTGCTTCTAACAGGGATTTACACTATTACAGTGGATGAGAATTTGCCTTGAAAAGCAATTTAGAATAATAAGTGTATTTAGTGCTGTATTATTTTGTAGAATAAATAGGATGATTTAACAGAAACTGAGCAGTAAAGAACGGAGAAACAAGCAGCAAGGATCACCTAGTTCAATTAGTCTTTTTAGAAATAATAAAGATGTAAAGCAATGTTCATACCTTAATTCCTTGCAAAGCAATACAGGATCCTCTGTATTTTCAAATGCCCAAGGTCGTAGACTGAAAAGCTTTGAGAAATATATCCTTAACATCACAGATAAGCCCTACTCATATCAGTTAAAACCAGCAGAACTGACAGACACTATCTAAAGCAGATAGGCCTTTATATGAAGTTGTATTTAGCTAAATCTAATTTAAATACGTAATCCAAGGAATTAATACAGATGGAGACTTGTACACTAAGCACAGTCCTTTTTAACTTTATGACATGGAGCTTAGATCCACCTTTCAGAGACTACTCTCAAGTTTTACATCCTGATATCTTCACAACTGACATGAAAGATGCTCAGATTGCTCCTTAGATAAACTGATATAGATCTTAGATACAGATCTTCACCGAGCCATTTACACAAAAGTAAAATATTCAAGGAATAGTACCTGCATCCTCAAAGATGAAGAACATAAATTACTAAGCTTTCTACTTCTACCACTTGTCTGCAACCCTCTGTTTCTGAATCTTTTCTGTCTCCATGAAGTCCCAAAAGAAACTGGTGGACAAAGCTAGGGATCTATTTCTGCTCACCTCATACCAGTCATTCATATAGCAGCTATAGCAAGTCTTCCCTAGTGGAAGTCATTTCTTTACCCCAAGCTACTTTAAAGTTTAGAAATGTCTACTGACAATTACAGATCGCATTTCTCACCTTCCCAAGAAAACTAGGCTATGAGTTGAAAGATTAAATATATTCAAGTATAGAGTAAACCTGAAAAAAGTAGCGATTAAGAATGCCTAAAATAAAGGTGAGACCCTACACTACTGCTTGAAGCACTGTTACAAAAAAAGACAATAATTCTAAAACCTTGTCACTGATTTTGATGCTACCCTGAAATTGTTTCAGCACCCAAGTGAAACTAAACCAGAAAAAGCCATACCATTATATCAGTCCCTTCCTGAAAGATAAGCCTCTACTACTGATATCTTCAAATGGTGTTGCTGAGACCCCAGGTATGCCTATAGGCTCTAATTGTCCTTAGCATCCTCACCTGGGCTCTCCATCCACTTACAAGTTCCCTTCAGCCCACAAACTGTATTTAAGTTCAGTCACTTAGTATGGATTTTATTTGTATTGTATTGCTTGTGCACTGCTTTTGAGCTTGCACAATTTTTTATTTGCTTTAGAGCTGTTTCATAACTATGGATTTACTTGAAGATTTTTAGTTTGTTGGCAAGCCTTGATTGTTATCACTTAGTTTGCTCTTTTTTGTTCAGGTGCTCACGTGCAAGTTTGGTTTCAGGTGGGCTAGATATGCCTAACAAATTGGAAGAACAATGTAGGTATCTGTTGCTGCTTCAAATATTCTAAATTCTCTGCTATGTCTTGCATTTTGTATGTAATGCTGTTGCGGTGCTATGATCAGGTGTACTGTAAAGCCTTTGTTAATATTACTTTTGGACCCACAGAGGGGAAGGAAGGAGAATACCTTTGATTTCATATTGTTTTTTTTGTTTTTTTTTTTTAAACAGATACAAGAAGTTTTGGGGAAGTAATCTCAGGCTCTCTGTCTTTACTTTCTGTATGCCTTTCCAAACAGAGGAGAGGCTTCAGGTCCTCTCATATCTCTATGAGAAATTTAAATGCTATTTGGCTTGCAAGTTTGAGATCAGTTTACTGCTACTTGAAGTACAGATACTTAAACAAAAGTTCAAATATGTAGTTAAGCAAATGTATTTGAAGAGTAAATCTTGTGTGTGAAGAGTGAAGCAATGTAGTGCTGAGACAACTTACAGCTCCTTAATCTATAGTTAACATTAATCAAGTCAAATTCTGAAGGTAAATATGCCCAAACATGTCTTTAATTCAAACATACTGAAAGAGCACTACTCATTACAAGAATCTTTCATTAAAATCTAAATAAAAACAAAGCAGATACTAAACTATAAAAGCATCTCCTAGATAAAAGGAAATGACAGGGAAAAAAGAAATGAGTAAATAACTGCTGTGATTTTTTTTTTTCCCCTTCAAGTTTACTCTGTCCAGTAGCATCTTTTGTGGTGTAAGATAGGTGGTTGGAGAAAACAAACCTAGCAAGAAAAAAACTGTTTTGCATTTCTGTAAGAGATATAAAAACATTAGTTTTACTATCAAGGGCAATGTGAAGGTGATTTATAAAATACCTTGTAAGTTAGGGAGGAACCCCCTGTATGGATCAGAATATTCAAGTAAAACTATTTTCTGAATTTCTTACTTCTGAATACTTATGAAAAGCAGGGTTTCCAAGAATGCTATTTTCTGGAGCAGTTAATTAATTTCTTGAAATTAATTATTTAAAAAATAAATATGATTATCTTGTGAGAGTTTTAGGTATCTTCAAGGGTTTAGTATGGAAGCGTGACTACTCTGCTGCCTTAACAGAGAAAGGAAACAAAGGTCCTTCCAGTAAGAACTGGAAGGATTTTGCTCTGAGAGATGCAAGAGACCTTGAACATGGGGATGAGTTTGCAAATGGTGACCAAGTAATTTGGAGGTAATAAAATGTGCTTTGTTTGGAACTGAGAACAAATTATAATATCACCTGACCCTATAGAGATGTTTCAATTCTAGCTGTGAAAAGGCTTCAGAAATCTAGCTCAGTCTTTTCTGGGAATTACAAGTCTCAGAAATTCTGTATAGAGTCTAATATGACTGCTGTAAGATATAAAATAATGTTTTGATCACTTCTGTGCTGTTCCTTGTTTCTTACAGCCATCAAGGTCAAGAATATTTTTTAAAAAACAATCCTGACATCTGGCAGCAGCCCACGTGAGTGCCTTTCATTGTTAATGGCATTTTCTACCAAGGAAGTAAATTTGCATGTTTGCATGCAAATTTGCATGCAACAATCTGCATGGTTTTGGTGATCATGGGTTTTCTTTTATGCTTATTATTTGTAGTGGTTCATACAAATCTATTTTCATAATTTAGTCTTCTCTCTGTTTAAAGTGGTGATCTCATTGTTTAGCAGACTTCATGTGCTCTTAGACACATATACATCTTGAACTTTTATCTCCAGTAATATGCCATTTTCTTACTGATTTGTGACTTACGTCTGCTAAATGAATATCTAAAAGACAAATTTTCGAAATGAATTGGCTAAACAAAAGAAAGCACACAAGAAGTAATTCTTCATTTCTCTACTTTACATCTTCCAGGTTTAAACAAAATTTACGCTGTTTCTCCAGTTTACACAAGTAGTATTCTGCAAGTCCTCCTAAATTTCATAGAGCCTGTTTGTTTATTTTAAAGAGAGAAAATTATATACCGGCTAAACAATCTTAATATTGCTTAAGAACTCCTCTAACTTGAGAAATTGTCTGACATGGAATTATGTGGGGTCATAAAGCATTTTTGTTCTTAGACACTCTTATTTCACTCCTAGACCTTGGTTCATCTTTCATACGCGCTCTGTTCAGAAGTGTCTATACATTTTAAGCAAGGTTGTGTAGATGCCAGTAAACTTGAATTATTCCTTCCTTTTTCTTAAACTCATCTGACTTCTGCTTTCCATGATTTCATTAGCAGAAAAGAATAAATTGAATGCTGTAAGAAGTTATTAAAATGTAATTGAACTAAAATTTAATTGCCAAAAATATCTACAATTTAACATTTTTGTTTTTTGTTGATGGTGGGTTTGTTTGTTTTAATTAAAGTGCACATGTCCAATACAGCCATGCTTTAGCCAAACTGACAGCCAACCAACAATAGTTGGTTGCCACCTACCTATCTCATGTACTTCTACTTATGTTGCAGAAGCTATGGGCAGCTTAGCTGTCTGGAGTTGTCATACGTTTTAGTAGCTAACAAGCAGAAACAGCTACAACCAGAGACATTTTCCCATTCTTCCCTCCAAGATCCAGTTCTACAATTCAGAAGTTACAAGGGTTACATGACACATCACTGGTAAACTTTATTTTGTTTGAGATAAACTCAGAAAATCTGATCTAAAGAAGTGCAGAAATATCTTTAACTGGTTAGCCATCTCATGGAGGCAGAAGTGACATCAAGCTTCTGGCAGTACTGCCAGAAAACTCAGGATAAATTGAACAAAGGTTCCTTGTCTGCAATGTCTGGGAGATACTCAGAAGTCAGGACACTGATACAAAACTTGTGTAATACAGGTTATAGAATGATTCGAGAATGTTTCTGTGTATAATAATGGGTGCTAAGGACAAACTATGAGGATCCACAGTTTCTTTAGGAAGATCCTTAAACAGCAGCTATGACAACCAGAGATGAGTTTAAATAACATGCTCTCACCTGCCATTTAAAACCTTTCCCCTTGGACTCCGGAAGAAGCAATGACAGGAAAGACAGAGATAATAGAGGAAATGAATGAGTTTGTCCTGGAACTGTGAGACTTATTTTATCAAAGAAGGGGTAAAGCTGACAGTAATATCAATGGCCTTTCCATTCAGGCTTAGATGAGCTTAGAGGTGTAATTTATAATGCTTGTGACAGTCTTGAAGAAATCTATTGTTCTTGACAATAGGGCACAAAGCAGTTATTGCTCTGTGTATAAAGTGGCTGTACTGTTTTGGTTTTTTTTTTTTTTTTGAGATTTGAAGAACCAACAGTTGACCATACCACCCCTGCCAAGTCAGTGAGAAATAACCAGTGGCAAAACTATTCTATGGAATATTAATTCATTCTATTTTTAGCTATTATTGTTTTTCATCTGATGATCCATGATCAGATTTATCTTTTTTTTTTTCTCATTGGGTTATCCCTTATGACTGCATCATACTCTTGCAAGAAAGGATCAAAATAAATATTTGCTGATTATAGTGCCAAGAATTGACTTGAATGCCAGCAAACTGGCACCAAAGTTCTCTAAACCTTCTGTAGTGTCCTACTGAGCAAGCATTTGAACAATGGGATTTTTGTCTTAGTACCTTCTCTCCATTTTTTTTTTTTTTTTTTTTTTTTTTTTTTTTGGAGCTGCAGAGCATAGCATTCATGATAGGGAGTGTATTTAAAGAAAATGGGAAGAGATGGGTGGATGAATAATATTTACTTTAATTATAAAACTATTAACATGGGAGGTAATTTAACAACCCAGAATATCATGTGTATACAGTGGACAGGTTGTATTCAAAGTAGATTCATTCAGTGCTAATACAAATGTATGCATTAGATCTGAACAAATTCCACATTTTCATTCAGTGATACAGTAATAGGTTTATAAAGGATTACTGGGTATTTCTCAGCCAACCGACCTTCCTGAAATCTCAAGTTTGGTTCTGACTCTGGGTCATGATAAAGTCTCTCCTGAATCTCAGTAAACAACAACAAAAGAAAACCAACAAAACAAACAAAAATTGTTGACGTGGTTGCTACTACAGTTCACAACAGGAATTTTTTTCAATAAAATAAGAATTACTAAATACTAGTGGCTCCTATACGTTATGCAGCTTTTAATTAAGATTGTAATCAATTCAACACCAAACAGATGATTGCTTAACATCAACTGCATGCTCATAAAATAAGCTGTGTTTGTAAAATACAGGTCTAATCTATTTCATCTTTATGGAAGGTACTTGTTTAAGCCTGGAAGAGTTGTGACTAAATTTCAGCAGTTGTTGTTGGAGTAATTGCAAATAACAACAGAACATGTAATGTTTGCAGGAATAGCATTGACACCATACAAAGAAGCGGTAGATAGCTGGTTCTAATATTACTATAGGATGCAGAAATGTTGGAAGTGAAAATAAAGGCTTTTTCTTCACAAGTTCTCTTCAATAGCTTCAAGAGTACTGAGAAAAATATGTTCCATTTTCCATCTGAATTACTCCTGTGTGTTTAATTTCTAGTCATTTTTAATCCAGGATAGATTTTAATACATAAAATATGTACTGCAATATAAACCCATTATGGCTGGCCATCAGGAGATCTATCATTCAGTATGTAGTACTGAACATCTGAAGGATGGAAAGAAAACAGTGGATGATGAGGCTCAATGATGTGGCATGTGTTATATATGTTAAAAAACTGGAACCAAGAAACTGTGATTCAATGCACTTATGTGGAAAACCTTTTTCTAGCATTTGTTATCACAGGGACAGTGTCTGCCACATAGTCCATCACACATGAATATGAAACTAGTATTTATTCAACGCACAACTGATGATTTGTGATAGTAACATCTATGATTTCCCTCATTTTCCCATACACTCTTTAGCAGCTAGTCTAGCGTCTTCAATACAGTTCTCCCTACACAACCAAGCATCATTTCTGTTACATCAGAAACATGATAACATGATGGTTATTCTCTTCCTTGAATGTAACCTTCTTTTGCCAAAGTTTAAATATAGTCAGTAAAGGTATTTCTCATTGGAAAACCAGATTAGTAGAAGTGTTTGAATGAGCTCCTGGATCAAGATCTGTAGATCTGATACCACTGTTAGTAAGAAAATTGCCATGAAGTTGTCATTCATCAACAACTAAATAATTACAACATGCAAAATTCTGATTTATGTCAGTCTATCTTGAGGAAAACACTCTGTGAATATACTCTGGTTATTGAGAGGTGAAGAAAATTACTGTTCAAATATTTCTTAACTAATTATTACAATGACTGCTATGAAAAACATGGATCCAGAAATTGTTATACATTTGAGAACTTAAAACACATATTCTCACAGATTATATTTGATAAATAAATGAAAATCTTCTCTCCAGCACTGCAACAATGAACATCTGGAGATGCATATAATACTTCTATGTTTTACTCTCAAAGATAAAAAGTCAATCTAAAAAATATAGCATTACTTAGTGACATCTGATCATTAACTTATGTAACTTAGATCTTATTTGATTTAAAAGATTTAGACAAGGTGGACAATGATAGTCATAGTTTGTGGGAGCATTCTTTTAGATAACCTGTAGACAGCAGCAGACATCTTGCATGGCTCTTTTTTGCTCATTTACCTTTCTCTTCAACTCACAGGGGCTGGAAGAAGATACGCTCCTTTTTTCTTTAAAAATGCTGACCCTGGGTGGATCTTTTTTTCCAAAATCTTATTCTTCATTTGGGGGTATATTTATGTTCCTTTGTGGTGGAGAAATGCAACTGAAAGACAAGACAAAATTGATTAGCAAAGGAGCAATGACCAAAAACTGGAATATAGGAAGTTCCACGCAAATATGTGGAAGAGCTTCTTTACAATGAGAGTGACAGAGTACTGGAACAGACTGTCCAGAGAGGTTGTGGAGTCCCCTTACTGCAGATACTCAAGACCTGTCTGGATGCCTACCTATGCAACCTATTTAAGAGAATGTGCTTAGCAGGGAGATGGACTCAGTGATCTCTTGAGGTCCCTTCCAGCCCCTGCAATTCTGTGATTAGCAATAAAATGTTTATCTGAAGTAAGGAATAAGGAGCAGACAGGTTAAGATTTTCCATCTGTACAAATACTATATAATGAGCTTTCCAAATGGTCACTGTGTTATAAAATACTAGATATAAAAAGCCTGTGCCCTGGACTTCAGCTGCACTGTTTTAGCTAAGCCTGGACAGATATGCTGAGATATACCACACATTCACTGTCAAATTTCCAGTATTTGAGAATTGTTTGTGCGAAAATAGAATGGATAGAATATATATTTGAGGAACTGGGGCACATATTTTTATACTGTTCTGTTTAGTAGCATCCACAGTTACACAGACTACAAGTATCACAAAACCAAAGAGAAGAAAAAGAAGGTATTCTCTCCACATTTCATGATCCTTACAGATGAGTGTGAGTTTCCTCAAAGATATCTTCCAAACAGCATTCAATTGCATTGAGTTACTTCAAGGATGCAATAAGCTTTTACATGAGAGGAAAATATAGTGCTAATTTTTGCAAGGTGTATATCATTGTTCTGGGATGTTTTTCAGCTCTCTATGAAGTAAAATTTTCAAGCAAAAAGCTCTGCAGTATGCCAAGAGAATACTGATCTGGTAACAGAGTTCTGGAACAAATGGAAGCATTGTGCAGAAAAGCACACAAATAGACATGGTAGTGCTCAGCAATTGGACATCTTCTCTGTCTGTGATTTCATCCTGAGGGCTGGTCTAAGATCAAATGAATCCTCTCATACTGATGTAGGGAATGCTAAAGAAAAAGTTGGATATAGTTCACAAATACTATTTGGAGAATGTGGAACAGCTTCTTGGCTGCTGTGCATGAGTCAAATCCCAAATTAAAATTTCTTATTGAGAGCCCTGCATCCAAGCATTCCACAGAAATCACTCTCATTTCAGCATCTTCGCTGAATACTGAGACTTACTGCCATCTGCCAGCAGTCTCCGCAGAAAAAGCATAGAACATTATGTTATTTTTTTCACCATAGTACCTTATTTCTTAAATTATGGCTTTTTCATGTCAGTGGTCTTTCTGTGAAATAAGGACAATCATTTTCCTTTCAAGAAGAGGCAAAATCTTGTTAATTCAAGAAAAGATGTCACAGATTTACAAATAAGCATAAGCACGCAGCGGTAATTCCTGGCACTGAGCATGCAATAATACTTTCCCAGCACTAGACTTTTCTGGAATGATGTGTAGTGTACAAAAGCTCTAATTTCTCCTTTATGATGAGGTTAGTCTTTCTCTCTCTAAGTGAAAAGAAAAAAATATAGAAAATGAGAACCATAATGTACAATTTTGACATTGCAAAGCTAAGTGCATCTGACCTGATAATAGCATTTCAAATCACAAAGATGATCTAGAAGGGCTTCATAGAAGGCAGAGTTAAATATAACACATTAAAAATTCTTCAAGAAAAATCATGGACTGAGAACAAACTATAGGAGAGTACACAAACATGGCTATTGCCTGTGACATCTCTTTTGGATATAAGTCCATGAAGGATGAAAAAACTATTACTATGGGCCTGAGCCTATAGCTATCTGCATAAAAGGAAGTTTATGATGATGATATCATCCTTCATACATCCATCAGTTTAATAAATTCAATGATAAGAAGCTGGGTAAGATTTGGAGAAGATTATCATTCTTACCTATGTGGCTTATAGTATTGCTTCCTACTGTACTTTTTTTGGATAGTGGATTCTGAAACACCTGTACAATCATCTCCTGTGGAAAAAAAAAAGATATAAAAAAGTATAGTTTATGAGATGTAAAGTACTTTCCCTTTTCATTGATGTGAGCAAATGAAAGCAAGAGTCATGCACTGACTTTCCTTTATATTAAATAATATTTTTTGTTCCAAATGTTCACATTATGAGGATGCACAGAGAACACTGATGCCAGACAACAACTGTTTGGAACCATAACGTTCAACAAGAAATTCTGATAAAAGCCTTTCCCTCCCCTAACTTTCAAGTTCCTACTCTGTTGATATTGATGCATTCATTAGCAGTAGAATTAGTCTGCATTTTCCAGAGCCAAGTGATGTTCCACGTTAGTACTTTTCTTTTGGCTCTCTAGAAAATGGATTGAAAAAAAAGACAGAAATATTTTGAAAATTTTCCTGACAGGAATGTATATATGTATTGTATTTTTAATATCCAAAGGGCTGTGCACACATTGTTTGTTTTCTCCAGCAAGAATACAAGACAAACAATGTTACTGATCTTTGAATACATGAAATAGGAAGCACTCTCCTTCCTTTCTCAAAGAAAATTTTCAGGGTTTACTCTTAAAATACTTGCCAGAGTCCACTGAGGAGGAGAATATTTTACACAATACTAAAACCTATTTTCCCTATGAAATGAGTCACAAACATGCCAAGCTGTATTAAAGCCATGGGAACACCACCAAGGACAACTCTGTAGCATCTCACCTACAATAATTCAGTAATCTAGATGCAGAAATACTGAAACAGGGAAGAAGGCTGGAATTCAAACAGCTCCATATTACTCGTGTACTTTTCCCTGTAATACAGACCAGTGTGCTAGCTTCCCAGTAAACATCTCACCTTATTTCTCTCATTCTTGACTGGCATTTTTTTGCAGATGGGCACTAGTAAACAGCAGCTGTGCAATGGAAAGAGTCCTCAACTCTTTGATCTCCCTTACTTATCTCACTTCCTTAACAAATACGCAAAATGAAAAAAGACTCCAGTAAGAATCAGAAGGCTTTTGCTCTGAGACAATCTAGGAGGTATGGCACAAACTTGGAATGGTTTTCCAATACCAATTAAAAAATTTGGCAGTATTGTTTTACTTTTTTTTTTTTTTCAGCGTTTGGAACGGAATCCCATCAGATTCTATGGAGATCTTTAAAATCCAATTGAGAATTCATTAGGCTATAACTCAGTAGTCAGGAATAGACTAGCAGAAGACTAGCAGAAGAGAGAACTATGTATTTTATTTGCTTTAAGTAACATAATCACTAAGATTGACATGTTTTCAGAAAAGCTGGCAGCAACATAAGAAATCTATCCCAAATGGTCAGAATGAACTATATTTCTATACGAATAAGAAAATGCTGAAACTAAAGCAGAAAAAATATTGGGATATGGAAGACTCGAGTATAGTAGCTGCTGAGTTCAAGATCACTGACCAAAACAGTGTACAATCTCAAATTTTTGTGAACTGCAAAGAGCAGACCTGTCTTTACAAGCAGTCAAGAGATTGTACATACAACATTCCCCAAGAGGTCTGACAAATTAACCTGCTCCCTTAATTAATTGTGTTCTGTGATCTAAACATAGAAAGATAATTTGGTTAGTCAATTTAGATAATAAACAATATTTGTTATTTTCAAACTACAGCACAGACAGAACAGGCTAGACTGAGACATTTATGTAATTTCTAAAAGTTAACATGGGGTCACAACAGAAAGACTATGCCTCAAGCAGATCCCTTCCCATGCAGATGTCAAGAGAGGAATTGAATATGTAGGCTTCATTCTTCAATATCTTTTTTTAAACATTCCTAGGTTCTGTGGCTTTAATGAGATTCAGTGGATATTTGTGCATGCAATTCAGCCACGCCACTTATTACATCATTTAGTACTCCTACACATATGGCCCTGTTTATTGAGCTCTTCCATTTTCACATGTGCTTTCTTGCTACTTCTAAACTTCACTATTTATAACATAGTAAATGTGAAATCTCTCTACTGTTTTGAGGGACACAATAAAAAATGATTTATTTATGGAGACATCCCCATTTTTTTCTGAAGATCACTTAGCTACCTCGACATTTATCAGATCCATTCTTTTAATTCTGATTTATTCTGAGCGCAAAAGTTTCTCACAGAATTAGTACCGCACAAGAAACAAATCAATCTGGTTTGGTTATAGAAGAGTTAGGATCGGACTCAGTTCTCACATCGTCTGTCAAAATCTACCTGGTATTTTGCTTCTCACCACTATTGCTCCTTGACCCAGAGGCCTGCTTTCCCTTGCAACACCTTTGCTTCTTCTCTTTTTCAGATGCATAGAGGAATACCTCTATTCCTGCAATTCATATACTTGAAAATAGTTACCACACACACAAAAACAAACAAACAAACAAAAACAAAACAAAACAAAAAAACCCTGTATAATTTCAATAGAAGGTATCTATCCTAACCTTTTGCACAGCATCAGCTGGAGGATTCTGCCTATGGATTCCTGCATTAACCACAAGCATTCAAATTTCTGAAATTCTGGACATCATTTAGGAAGACAGCCAAATTAAATAAAGTCAGCTATAATTATAACACAGTCCTTGGTTTTCTTGTCAAATACGCTCCTTACTTTAAAATTAAACAGTTAACTTTCATTTCTAGTTTGAATTTTCCACTAAATGTATTTACATGTGTTTTTTTTTTTTTTTTTTTTGTTTGTTTGTTTGTTTGTTTAAATTACATCTCTTGCTAAAATGATAAGTCAAAGATATTTGTCATCCACAATTTCAGGTCACTTTAGGAATTAAGTTTAGTTGAAAAGTTATGGGATACAAAAGAGTTTATTTTCATGTCTTCCAAACTATACAAAAACAGGAAAGTCAACATTGGCAATATTTTATTCTTTCAATAGTGAATCCTAACTCCTTTCCCATTTAATTCAGCAAATCTTTTTCTCCCACAAGAATAAAGCAAGGTGAAAAGAGAAATTCAAATGACCTTCCAAACTCCTGGTCATATTTAGCTTTTATTCATTGTTTTCAATGTATTAAATTCACAGATGTTACTAAAATAAGCTGTCTCATTTTTGGGGATTTATTTAGTTCCCTGTCCTATAGGTAAGAAAACAGAACAAGCAACCACATATACTGTTACTGATAGATCCGAAATAAAATACAGATCTCCTGGTTGTTCTTCCAATGAACTGGTGATCAGAGTATGTTGTTTTTGTGTTCAGCTCTGCTTAGTAGAGGGGCTGCTCTGTATACTGATCTCAGGAGCCAATACAGAGGCAAGTGTGTTGTTTGTTAATCTAAGAACTCTCAAGAGATTAAGAAAACATGAGAGCAGATATTAAATAGAAGGCAGGCAACCACATTTCAATTAAAGATCCAGGCTAATATACAAGTTACAGAAGACTTGTGTAAGTGAACATGGCTGAGTAAATGACTTCCTGCAAAAAGGAAGATGTCCAAACTTCAGACTGAAGGAATTTGGAAAGTATGCCTCCTTTTAGGAAGTTTTCCTTCAACTCTCCCATGCTAAGTATATTTTCTTAAAATTCTAAGTTCAATTGTTACTAATTTCCTTTGTTTATTCTCCACATAGACAAAACACATCACCTGCGATTATCAACTTGTAAAATGATATTTTCTTTCAAAGTATTAGCTATAGTCTCTCAAGTCAAGTGCATTTCTGAATATGTATTAATATCTGTTAATCATTTTAATACATAGTATCTGTAAAAATATTGTTCCTTCCTTTAAAAATATCTGCCAGATGTTTTAATATGTATAACAGAAGTCTGAAATTAAAAGATCATTGTAATAGAAAGACACCCATTCATCATCAGTTCATTGACCATCTTCAAACAGCTAATTTAATCAGTGATATTTCTTCCTCCTTTTCCTCCTTGATTCACTGCAGTTTCTGCTGTTGTCTGGTCCAGACGTTAGAGGAGTCTCAGAGAGCTCAATTTACAGAGAAGGGTTAAGGTATCCACTGAGTAGCCAGAAGAATTTACAGAAGTGACTTAATAAATAGCATATCAAACTCCTACTGAGACACAACTTACTTCCTGGACAGACCACACTGATTATAGAAAATCTGGAGAAAAAAATATTGAAATCTATCCATTCCAGAAGGGCATAACTTGCTGTGATTTTTGCTGTTATTGCAAGAGCTCCTTCTATCTGCTCGTACCCTCAGTGATATGCAAAATGTATTTGCACACATTGACAGAAGCAGGTTATGGCTTCATGGTCTTGTTTTATCAAATTTTTATGAGAGAAAGATATGTATTGGTGTTTCTGACTTTAGTGAGCGGAAAACCAAATGTATTTTCCTTGGAGTACAGGATCTGTATGCTGCAAATGTCTGATGTGAAGTAGTGTTTCTGTGACAGATTACTGTCAATACTGCCTGTTTGTGAATCAAAACCAATTCAGAGATCATAGGCAGCTGGAAGCTGAACATCTGGGGCAAGAGTCAGTGGAGAATTTTGTTACCTCTAGCTGCTGTCTTTGTATAGCACCAGTTAATCCAGGTTAAAATAAAGACCAGCTCTGAAAAGCCAAATTGAGAAATAAATCTCCCTCAGTAGAGCAAAGACAGCAAAGTTACCATAAATAAAGCATAGAAATCTGATCTAAAGGGTATCTGAACGATACCCTTTCCCTAAATAATATCCATAGGTAGACAGAGACAAAATAATTTTGCATGTACCCTCCATGGCATGCACTAGTGTAGAAACAAGAAGAAATGAGGAAGAAATGGAAAATAAATTTCTTCTTTGGTAATGGTCTGTGGCTGTGGGTTTGGGTCTCTAGCACTGACTCCAACTTGGGATTTTAGGAACCTGCAATTCAGGTAACTGAGACGCTTGAGGAAACATCCAGCTTTTCTTGCTAAATGAATCTATAACTAAATGGGATTAGGCAGGAGAAGATATTTTACCAGGAATACAAAGTAATTTCTCTTCTAATTACTAATCTATGCTAAGGAATTTTAAGTTTTCTCCAGGCTGTGCAGAGATGTGAGTCTTTTCTTTCTCCAGAAATGTGTAACAAAGTAATTTCAAGCTTTTCTGTAAAATTTGATGTGCTTTCAATCAGACGTTCTAAAAAGTGTATAAAAGAGCTCTTAGCTAGTAATAAATTATTCTTTTCAATATTAACAAATGAATGGTATAAAAGGTTGCAATTTTAACAGCTGCTGAACATTGGGTAAGGAAATGTCCATGTTCATTGCTAACTTCTGCTATCTGACTTGTTCAGAGCTATCATAATTGCAGTATTATCAGTGTTATCTCCTCTAAATAAGATGTGAGGTATGGCCATATAGAAATCTGGTTGACAAACCTATGATGTTCAAACTGATATTTTTGCATGCTGAATATCTACATTGGCCTGAATATTTTGGAAGTGTTCAGTGAAAATCATCCTATGTTTCTAAAGAAAACACAAGGGGAAAAAATGTTTCCTTTGTTACGTAAGGAATAATACTTGTGGAGTTTTAAACCATAACTATGCATTTTTTAAAAAATCCTGCTTAGGGACAGAATTATTAGACTGAATTGGGATGAAAGAAAACTCAGAAATTATCTCACTTTATTATTGTCAACTTGAAAGCTAAGTATCTAGTCTAATTCTGTTTTAAGATTTCTTAGATCAATGAAGAGAAAGACTTTCACAGCATATTTCATCTTATGGTTATCAGAACTCGGTGGGATAACTAACTCTCTGGTAACTTACATGGGATGGAGACCAACGGGACACTTCAGAAAAGGCTCCTATGTTTAACACACCTACAGCTAGGTAATCCCACACTTAGACTAACTAAAAGAAAGGTGCAGAGAAGAGGGGCTTGGATTAAATAAGAAAAAAAAAAAAACATTAATAATTGAGAAAGATAGCATTGGATTTTCGTGTTTTTGTTATGCATGAAGAAGGGAAGTGAGTTAAACGGTTTGAGAGTGGGAGGACAGATTATTTTTCTCTTCCCCCTCAAAATAAATTGACAGTGGAAACAGATGGAGGTGAAGGAAGGAGTTTGAGACAGATGCTGGGCAAAAACAATACCTACGTAAGTCTAGGACTTGAGGGACAGAAAGAAACAGTAGAGGCTGATAAAGAGTTACGTCTCTATGAAGGATCAACATTTTAAGTACAAGGTAAGGAGGAGAGTCAGAAGAAGAAATCAAGTCAATTAATCAAAGTGATTGGAAACTATATCATGGGATGTGGGAAGGAAAAAAAAAAAGGATAATATATTTAGAGACAGTATTTAGGAGCCCTGGGCAGAAAATATGAAGAAAAGGTGAATTTGGGACTTTTTAATAAGTGGCCAAAGGAACAGCAAAGGTTATTCAGATATAAAGAGGGAGACTAAAATGAGCAGCTGATCATGAGAAAGAAGTAACCTTGGTTCAGGAACAAACCTCAAGTGAGGCTTGAGAGAGGATGAAGCATGCTCTAGAGAACACTGCTTCAAGGCTCAGTAATGGCCCCAGGCATAGCAGAGATAAAGTTTCTAGTCCTATTGACCATGCATGACAGTATTAGTGTATCTCCACGGAATGCAATTATTCTTTTCAGTTTACTTAAAGGAAAGAAAACTCTAGGAAAATAATAGGAATAAAACCTGAGAATATGTTAATTTTAATATTCCCTAGCTTTCACGTACTAAACTTTGTAACCTTATTTCAGGAAATTTATGGGACGGTTTTTCAATGTAATTATTTATTTCTAACAGGGTTGAGTAAGAGTTTATAAATCCTAAAACTTTATGTTCCTTGGTTTGGGAAAAACAGGCTCTTATGTTAGCAACTATATATTTCAGCTTTTCATTATGTCTTTCTGTTCACTAAGTCAGTTTTCTTTACATCTATTGCAACAGCAAATGGTTCTGTCACTAACTTTTCATAAATGATTTTATTGAAATGGAAAAGAGACAATGTTTTCAGACTTTAAATAATTTCTTAATGCAGTTCACTAATCTCTGCCTTATTTGAAAACTGTTCTTCATTATTAATAAAGCTTCCCCTGCCTAAAATAATTTCTGTTATTGCCATCTCCATATTTCTGTCCATAGAATGGTTCTGCTGGCTTGTCAGATTTAATCTCTAAAAAGCAGAGAAGTTATCAAAATATGTCAAAAATATATATGCATTAACATCTGATTTAGTCTAAGAAGGGAAGGAATAGAGTTTGAAGTGTGTGGCTGAATAGACTAATGAAATTTTAATGGCACTTCAGTTCTATTTATCAGATTTGTATTCCTCACAATATTTTTTTGCTTTTGTTGTTTAAAAAATTGTCAGTGTTTAAGAAAATTCTGACCATCTGCCATGCTATTAGAGCAATTCAACTAACTAGCTTATAGCCTCAGCAATTTTGCCATTCTCTAAGGAAAGAAGTCTGCCACATAGTATGTGATGAGAAGTTGACAGAGCTCTGAGTTCAGTGCCTTGTATCCAAAAGAAGTATTTAATTTTCTCTGCTATCATCAACATAAATACACAATCTTTAAGAATTCTTCTATTTTTATTTCTTCTAAAAATCAGAGTCCAAGTATTTATATGCTTAATTTCACGTTTTACAGTTAGGACACAGAATAAAGGACTAATTGAAAAAAATACAGGAAATTCATGACCAGAGGTCAAACACGACCTCACATCTGTAATGTGGTTCTCTATGAAAAGACAATGAACTAAGATCGTCGCCTGTGCATCAAATATTGAAAACTTCCATCTTTAGAATGCAATAACATAAGTTGTACTCAGAGATAAAGGGTGAAAAGATGGACATTTTTACATTGTTTTAAATCTGCTGCAACAGAAATGAACACCTTTTTGTATTGCCCCAAATTCTTGAAATTGAAATTGGTTTTGTTAATTGGATTTGGGATTAGTATTTTATTGAAAACAGGATAGAAGACAAAAATTATGCAGATTTTGTAGCCCTTTTCATCTTTGTCTACCTCGGAATATAATCTATATAATGTTATGATATTTTGAACTCTTGTTCTGGTTTGGAGAACTTTTTTCAAAATCAAGTTCTAAATGACACTTCTAGCCCTTTCACGCACACTTGCACACATATAGAGTAACATCCTTTGTACCTTTGCATTTCAGCACCTTCTGCCATCCTCATCTTAGCTTTGTCCAAAAAAAAAAAAAAGAAAAAAGGCAGTGAAAATGATTTGGGTGCCTTGTTTTTATACTTTCTGTCCTGTATTGCACCTTTTATTTGTTTTTATTCTACACCATGACATTGTGAAAACAACTTCAAGAGAAAAAAAAAAGAAAAAAAAAAAAGAAAAAAAGAAAGGTTCAAAGAACAGAAATTCCAAGTGGATTGAGGTTGAAAGAAAGAATGTTATGTCATAAGAGGGCAGTGACACAGTCAGGTGTCTCTTCACTTATAAGGGGTTTGGATCACACCCATGTAATTAGTAATTTTAGTATCTGGGTATTAGTTTCCTAGTACAGATAAAAAATCAGAAAAGTTAAGCAGTCTATGCCAAAGATAATAATGGAATAAATAAGAAGAAAGAGACAAAGGTTAAATGAAGTTCCTCTGACAAGAATAACACAAGACTTCCTTCCTGCTGCTGAACCTGGAGGACTGCACTTGGTTTTTGAATAAAGCTCTTTTTGCGTATGCATCATCAGCTCTCCTGTCCATCTGATGACTATATCAGATTAGTCTGGAGAAGGACAGCTAATTGTTCCAACTACATTTGTGTATGATTTTCATCCATGACTGGAGGAGCCCAGGACGCTCTAGTGACAAGGATACATATAGATGGGATAACCAGAATTCCTAGCGCATTTAGTTTGTGAGGATGGGATGATGCATCTAAAAAATAACTGCACAGTGGGACCCTAAAACTCTGACTGCTAGTGATAATGCATCCTTCACCTTTCTGGCCCTGGGCTCAGCTTGCTATCCCACTTGTAACTGCAAACTAAGCGCGAACTACAGATCAGAATGTTTCAAGAACTAATACAAGGTAGCATGTGCAGGGATTTCAGGAGCACTTACTTTATAAAAACTACATTACATGAAAGACCAGTAGGTGTGAGGGTAGCTGGGGCTTGCTCTGTTCTTTCATTGCGTTGTTCAAAGAACTGAACTTGGTAAACAAATACCTAAAGAATGGCTAATTTCAACCTACCCTTTCACAAGTCCCACATATTTCTTTATTGTGAGGATGATCAAATGCTTGAACAGGCTTCCTAGAGAGGTGGTTGATTCCCCAAGCCTGACACTTTTGAAAGAAGCATTCAGATAACGCTGTTATTAATATATTGAAGTGGTCGTGCATTGTGCTTTGTGATCTTTGTTGGTCCTTTCCAACCCAACTATTCTATTCTAATCTAGTCTCAGAAAAATCAGGGTTCCATTCCTCCTGTCTGGAATAAAAGAAGTTCAGGGAGATGCTTGTCATGATTTATGTATTCAGTACAGACATATGTCTGAGAAAGACTTTACCAAAATAGCTTTGGATATTCTCCAAAGCCAGCTCCAACAGAGATCAAGGTCTGACAGATCCCAAAGCTTGTGGCTTGGAGACGATTTACTAGAAAATCATGGGGTCCAAAGACAAATAGCTGAGAAGCATGCTTGTGGTCAGTGCCCTTTATTGCTCCCACCAGGCCAGCTTTCTCAGTACTTGGACAAACAGTCCATGCTCCTAAGCAACACCAAAATTGAACAGCAACTATTTCTTGTCTATGAACAGATTTTGACAGGGGTGCAATAATTTGGAAGTAAATATAAAGAATTCTTTGAACATCGCCTGTCTTTCAGACAGTGTTTTGTCTCTGAATGTCAGCAGCTTACACACAGCTTCTTGCTAGGAGCTATTCTGCAAAGCAGCAGAGAGTAGGAGTCATTCTGCAGACTGTTAGATGACCACAGTCTGCTGAGCATAGCTTTTCTCAGTATATTGAGACAGGCTTTGTCTTTGTCTGTAAGTTTACGGGAAAGGACTATAAAGCAATATTTTTCTTCATATTAATAAAACTTCAGCAGCTGAGTCCCTGCCTGATGATTTCAGTATTGTTTCCTGAATTGTTATTCTAGCCTGGCTTCCATGTGCTTGTCCTCCTCTACCCTAAATAAGATACAGAAACAAATCTCCATTTTAGGTGCTAGGAAATGCTGATGATTTAAGGCATGGTTAAGTGTTTATTACAGGACAAAAACACCTGAATCCACTCATTTTCTATGGAAACAATTAAAAGATGATTAAAGGAATTCCTTTGTTCTGCTCTATAGGGCAGACTGAGCCAGTGGAATTGGATTTGCACTGTCCTTCCTTAGATGGAGTACAAGGTACAGATAGTGCTGATATGATGTGGAAGTCAGTCTGTTCCTGAAGGGCCTAAAATCTACCTCCATTTTTGTATTGCTTTCCCCATTTCTTTTACTGTGCAGAACTGGCAGATAACGAACTAACTCCGGTCTCTTCTATAGAGTTATTTTTCAGGCAGAATGACCTCAGTTCATGCAATTTTACTTAATTCATTACTAACCAGGACACATCTGATCATTTATTTGTATACTGAGAAAAAGGAAGACAAATGTTTTAAGAAAAATTAAAATGGACACCTATCCTTGCAACTTCCAAGTCTCAGACTTCCTTAATTTTCTGCAAATTACACTCTGTCTACTGAGCACCACTGCAGCCCCCACATTAACCTTGTCACTTGTGCCCATGACAGTGACATGCCACCTGGAGAAAGCTGAGAGCAGTACTCAGAGTGGCTAGGTTCTCATCTTACGATCTTCAGGGGGACTAGCCAGATATAAAGGAATTCCACAAAAAAAAAAAAAAAAAAAAAAAAAAAAACCACAGAAAGAGCTCACAGCATACTTAAACACATATTTTCCTAGCCCAGCCTTTGTCCCATCCACTCGACCATATTTGCTCTCACATTATACATCTGCTCCCTGCAGAGAAGCCTAAGCAAACATTTTCACACTGTTTGATTTTTTCCCCTTTTATTTATTAATAAGACCAAATCTAATTTGAGGAGCTGGCATTTAAATATCATGTAGTTTCAATATGTTTTCTACTCTCAAGTTGTGATGCAATGATGTTTCTGTTGTGAATATTAACCCCCAAAGATATTATTTTATTATACTCATATGCTTTGATGGTTAGGACAACAGAAGCAAGAAAAGCTATCTACATGTTATAAATTGAACAGATTAGTTGTAATATTTTGTAATATATAATACAAAATAGATGTGCTTTCTAGATTTAAGAAATCACAAATTGATACCTCATTCATGGAAGGAATATTTTCTCATGCAATAAAATACTCTCTGTTTACAGAACAATCAATAATTAATGTAGGAATACATTTCGGTTTTAATTTCCTATATTTACTTGGTGTGTTTGGGTGCAATAAATCCCCTTGATACGGACAGTTCTTGTTCCAGGTACTGCAAGTCCTCATCTGATGGATTAACTTTGGCTGAGGGCCATACTCACACCCAGCTGCTTCCTCCTGCAACAAGTTAGGTAAGAAATTAGGGTAAGAATTAAAACAAACAAACAAAAACAAAAAACAAAACACACAGGGAGACTACTTACCAGTGATGGATAAGAGAGGGTCAACTTGGGGAATGTTTAGTTCATTGCCCTTTAAAAGCCAAGCGCTTTTCTGCAATTTTTTCCCCAGATCATTTTCACTCCAGACTCCTCTACCCCTTCAAGCAGCAAAGCAGGAATGGTCAGGCCACAGTGTCTCCTCTCTGCTGCTCCTTTTCTCTCATGCTTTTTCCCTACTCCAGTATGAGCTCCCTACAGACCACCATTCATTCTGGTAATAGCCATCTGCTCTGGCAGATGTTCCTTCTTCATAGGACTATCTGCTCCACCATGACAACCCAACTCCTCCTTCTCTGACTTTGTTTTCTATTGTTTCTCATTTCTTCCTTTCCTTTGCTCTGTCCAGTGTTTTCTACCATTTCTTAAATGCACTTTTCCTAAAGGCCTTACCAGCCTTACTCAGAGGATCAGCTGTACCCTGAATTGGGCTGTTGAGAACCATCTGCAACTGGCTCTGTCTGTAAAATAGTTGCATCACAGAGGCACATTAGCTGCCAAAATTTCACCAGGATCACTTCATGCACAGCTCCATGTGACTCTAGTGTAAATGTTCATTGTTACACAGTCTTGTTACTCTTTTCTTTGCACAGTGAGCCTAGAACAAAAAAGCTATACCCTTATTTCCCTCCTCCCTACTCATGCCATTACCATAGCAAAATGCAGTCTTTTAGTTTCCTTCCTCCCTGATAAGAGAATATGTTGCAGCTGTGACCCAACCCAGTTATTTACTAATTAGTGTCACAGGGAAGATTGGTGGTTTGGTAGTGAGGCTATGTGGGATTTGGTGGTGATATCTTGCAGTCTTGTTTCTTGTCTGGTAAGTTTAATTTTTTTGTTGTTGTTTAGTTTAACCTTCAAAAAAAAATTTTTTAATGGTAGTAACCAGAAGAAATTGTGTTAATTCTTTGAGGAAGAAGTTGATAAAGAAGCGTGACTGAAGAATGCTCTGTATACAGGAGGAAAGGCCTATCTCTGATTGCCTTGAGGCTTGCAGGTCTTTTCCTACTCTGAGGAAAGACCTTGAAGTCTCGTGGTTGTGAGGGACCCCCATCAGGGTTTGGAGCACCCCTGAGGAACTGGTGCCTGCAGGAAACTGATCTTCTCTGGATTGAGAACACCTTGTGGTGCTGTGGCCTGTGCTGGTGTAGAGGAGCAGAAAGGGTCAAGGAGCAGTGGCAGGAAAGAGTAAGAACCTGTAGAAAGAAATGATTATTTGCTGTCCCTACTATCTTGTGTTGCCTGTCCTCTCAGAGGGGATTGAGAAGCACAGAGTGTTTTCCTACTGAAAACAAGGTAAATAGAATATGAAGTGATGACCAGAGGTTTTGAATTGAAGTTGAGCTGGAAGAAGGTAAAGGAAAGATGCTTGCTGAAGTGGTTTAGTTATTTTTTTTGTTTTACTTATTATCAAAAGTTTCTGTTAATTAGGAGTAATGTAATTGAAATGCACTGGATTGGGACTGCGGTGCTCACTGATGGAGGATGTGGGCAACATCTGATAGAGCTGTAGGCTTGTGTTGGAGTAAAAAAAAACTCTAATTTTGGTTGTTTAATGTGATGTGATCTTTGATGAGACACTGCACTAGTGTGATGTGATTACACAGTCTAGAATGGTCATTTGATATGAAATGCAGAACTAGTGTTGGATTTTTTGAAAGTGGAGAGAAACGCTACTAAACTTAGCGTACTAAATTTAACAAACTTTATGCTTAAAGCTTTCTTCTTGGATAATCAATAACTACAATACTATCTTTTCTTTCAAGTCTTTTCAAAACTTTCTGAATGAATTATTTTACATATGGGAAACTAAATTCTGTATGGGACGTAATAGAGCTCAAAGATTGTCATTCTTATTGGTGCTCATTTACACTAGATAGAGGAGGTTCAGAGAGGTTGTAAGTGATACTTGCTGTATGACATATTGAACCTTTTTTTCCTGCTTTGTACTACCTGAAACAATTTGGTTTTCAAGTTGTCATACTATTTCTGTGATGGATCATGTAACAATTTATGCGTTTGAAAGATGTTTTATCATTGGTAGAAAAATGGCCTTCTTATAATCATTTAATGCAATCAGACGGTTATGAGGGATCGTTTCATATACATATATATACACACATACTGGAAATTGCTTTCAATTTTTTGAAGGCTATAGAACTGAGTTAAGAGGTGAGAAGAAAGTGTGTGTGTGTATTGAAAATACTTTCTCCAGGTTGTTTATCTGGCTTAAATGAAAGTAAGAAAAACTTGATGTTTTATGTGGAAAAACAATTTAAGAATTTTGTTGCTGCTCAGATAAACAGATAAGGTGTAATGGTAATCTTTTGTTTCAAGACTGAGTCATTAGAGAATATCTTACTTTTTAGTTCTAGAACCCAGCATAGATCCAGACTGCAAGTAGATATGTACCATTAAAACACTCTTTGTGTAATATTTTCAGCTTTTCCCTTGGGACAGGGAGAAGGTACTTGGAAAGGCCATTTCACAAGAGAAACTGAGAATCCTTTTAAACTTTCTGAAGTTCATGTTCTAGCAAGGATATCAGCAACAGAAAACAGAACTAAACCCTTTGTATTCCTCATTAAGCAGTTAGTATTGTTATGCTTTCAGAAATAATGATGTGATTGTTAGAAAATATAAAAGAAGACTATGTAAACAGTAATCTGAATTTTGAGTTAACTTTCAAAACCTTGGAAGTGTGAAGAAAATAATGAGCAAATGTCAAATCTTCTGACACAGAAGTTAAAACTAAAGATATCACAAGTCAGTTTTCTTTGTTATGACAAATATAAAAACATACTACTATGCTATTTAGGTAAATTATCTTCTGCATGCAGAAATATGTATCTCTTCCATATATTTTTCTCAATAACATCTTAAATAATTTTACATTAAACAGATGTCTAAAGTATGTATTATGTAGCTGCAGTCATAAACATTATTTATAGCTATACTTAATCTACAAATTCCATTTTACTATCTTTTTTGGGGGGGAGGTTGCAAAGCGATCTGATTTCTAAAACAATTGTTTTTTTTCTAGGATGTCTGGAAACTGATTTTTTAACATAGGTTTATATGCAGAGTGTATGTAAATATACCAGTCTAAATGTCTTCCTCATCATCAAAAAGATGTGTAGTGTGTGAGTTTATTCAACAAACCTTATCACAGAAATCCTCTTACAGATTTTTTTCCTGAATTCCATAAAACTTCTGTACAGTTTTGCATGTTCTTTATGTTTGTTCCATATTCCTATGGAAGTTAGAGTGGACTTATTAGGAAGTTTTTCTTAAAAAAAAAAAAAAAAAAGAATAAAATAAAATAATGATAATCTGGAATAGGTTCAGAACACCGTGGAGTCTATCTTTGAGAATTCAAGCAAATGTTTTACTGAAGTGATGGTCCTAATCCATCATCTAACCAAAGGAGTCTCCTAGGATAGGACTCAATATGCCCGCGTGGGCTGTATGGTTACCTCTACGAAGCTTGTGGGATTCTGTTCTGATTGGTCCTATGCTGTTTCTGTGAGTACCTTCCAAATAAAGAAGTACTAAGATTACACTTAGATTCATTTATAGCTTCAAGCAGAAAGCTTACTTTTTATCCGTATTGTGAGCCAATGTGAGGATGTTTTATTGTATTTATTTTATTTATGCCTGTTCCACAGCCTGCTCTATTCAATCTCTTCCCTCAGAGCTGAGGGGCTGGGTAATACTGGTTCATTTGTCACCCTGTCAGGGTGATGTGTTTTTAACATACAACTTTTTTACTTCAAAACTATTACATTTCATAAGTCAAATTCTGCTGTATATTTAGATTTTCTGTTCTTACTTCCAAAGCTAGTGTGTTGTGGTTCTCAGAAGTGATATACTGTCAGCATAGTTACTAGAGTGACTGAAAGCTACAACACAATGATATGAATATAACATTTCTACAGGCATGAAACAAGAGTGCTAACTGGAAGACATATTAGCATAAACTTGAAGAGCAGCAGTTGTGTTGGATGTTTGAGGTTCAGATTCAGCTACATGCTTCAAGAGCTGAAGTTAGTGCTTTGGGCTTTCATACAAGATAATGCAGGATTGCTGAACTGCCGATATTCCAAGTGTATATGTGAAAGGATTCATAATTTGCTAAACTTCTTAGGGATTTAAAAAAAAAAAAAAACACAACAAATTCTCTAGAGAAATAACAGAGCTGAAGATTTAGTGAGGAAGTCTAAACACTTTAATCCAATAACCACTGAAGTTAATCGTCAGATGCTGTCTACATTGGTGGGTGTGGAATTATTTACATATACTCTTACCTGTAGAAGCCCATCATACTTATTATTGATGTTTGCCATTGGTGTGGTATGGGACATGTTCCTGTTTAACAGATGGAGCTTGCAAATATTCCTGGTGGAAAGCAGTATGTATCACAGACAGTTTCTTAGATAAACATTGAACACAATATTTCACTGACTTGTCAGTTTATCTTTTAATCATGCAGAATACTGCATTTCTGTACAGTTTCCAGATTTCTTTTTACTGCAATAGTTATGATGCTAGGATGTCAAGAAACACTTGCCTTTCTAATGAAGAGTAGCTCAGTATTACTTTCTTCTGAACAACAATTTTATTTTATTTTTAACCCCCAAATAATGCAGGACTCCATCTTGCTTCCAGAGGAGCTGGGGATAAGGGAAAGGACTTAAGCCAAGTTATTACTCAAGCTTTTCAACAAGACAAAGTACTTTTCTTTAACAATGTTTTGGTCTTAGAAGTGACAAAGGAAGGATACACATGCATGTACCCCCTCTAAAAAAAAAAAAAAATTAATAAAAAAAGGAATCTACTTAAATTGTCCCGTTTTCTAATAATAAATTGTGGTACTCATGAGCCTCAGGCCTTATATCTATTTGTTTCTGTGGTAGAAGGACTATATCTCTCTGTATAACTTAATTAGACCATTTCACTAGTTTTTTTGTTTGTTTCTGTTGTTTTTCTTGAGGGGGGGAGGAACTCCTTTGTCTTCCACTTTTTGTGTAGTGTCGTCATAGTAGAAAATTTCAGTTTTTGAAATGTGCATTGTTGGTATGTCCAAAAAAACATGGCTCCAATCTTGGATAAAATCTTGGATTCCAACTAATTCCTTGGCATTTTAGAAGGCCTTTTGTTATTCAGAATTCTTGTTAAGATTCTTTCCATCTGTTTTGGTAGCCATGAGTAGTCATTTTAGATGTTTGTTTATGGGAAATATTAATGTACCGTGCAGTTTGTAGTGAGACTTTATACCAATTGAACATACTCCAGCACCAAAGAGTCTTGCCATGGTCATTGGCAAGTTTCAGTGAAAACTATTTCCAAGCATGGACAGAGTGAAAGAATTGTTTTGTTTTTCAAAAAGCTGCAAGGATTGGGATGGACTTCCTTGGAAGCTTTTAGCCAATGAGTTCTATTACATACTTTATTTTTTTACCTTATGATTTTTGACTCTCTACTTCTCAAATAATTGTTAATGCTTAAGAGTTTTGGTGGAGCTATTAGTTTATTCTCCAGGGGAGCCATAATTAGCATGTTTGTGTTGGAATGAGAATTGTGTATCAAGACTAATTACTGGTGTAGAAGAAGCATCAGCAGATCTATAATCGGGTAATTTACATTGCAGGTGAGTACAAAGATACTCAACCTAGAATAATCAGACTTTCAGTCCTGTATATAACATATAATAGATTTACCCTCTTGCTGTGGGGATGATCAGCAAATAGTTACAGTGATCTAGAGAGGGAAGAACTATTTTCATATGTTCGTATTTTCATGTTGTTAGGTATACTAGCAGTAATTCTGGTCTGCTGAGGTGCCTGCACTCCCAGCCCCAAGATAGTTGCAGTCTAATACAATGTAAGGAAGTGCATCAAAACCAGTGCTGAGCTCTGAGAAGGAGAGGGAAAGGCTGAAATCATGACTTCACCCTACCGGAGCGCACTGTGCTTTCTGTACTCTATTTTCTGAGCAATAACTCTGTCATAGCTGATGGATTAAGGCTGACAGCCTCTCAGAGAATCCATCCACCTTTATGCCCTTATCTCTAGACTATCTGAGCCTAGTCCATTAAATAAACAATGTCCACGTTCTATCTTGCTTGCTCCCTACTGTATCCAAAGGAGTAAGCTGGGGGATTGCTCTGCTCTTTCTAAATGAAAGGATTTGAGAGAGCTGCTGAACTTGCAGGAAATCTTGGTCAGGATTTTCACTTGTCTCTTAATGCCATGAGTTCAGAGGTTGCTTTTTTCTTCTGACTCAGAACTTTTTTGTTTCATCTATTTCCTGTAGAAGTTCTCCTTTCCACCACCATGACCAGCGGTCTGCCAGGCAGCAATAGAATAATTTAAGGAAAGCCCAGCTTACCAGTAAAGTAGAAAGAATTCTTTCATCTAAGTAATCTGAAAATTGGTATTCTGGCTACGATTCTAAGCTTCTAAGGTTGCCCAAGGAGGTTGTGGATGCCCCATCCCTGGAGGCATTCAAGGCCAGGCTGGATGTTGCTCTGGGCAGCCTGGTCTGGTGGTTGGGGACCCTGCACATAGCAGTGGCGTTCAAACCAGATGAGCATTGTGGTCCTTTTCAACCCAGGCCATTCTATGATTTATACAGAAAGAGCTGCACAGAACAGTGTAATGTATCTTTAGCCACTGATGTTCCTCCACTGACAATATGTTACTTGCAGGAAAAAGTGTCTTACGGACACACAGACTTTTGCCTATATGGATAGTTTAGCTGGTGAAAGGATCTGAAGTAGCTGCTGTGGTCTTTGCTGTACCTGATGTGGAATAATATCCAGATTGTAGGAACTGTCTGAGAATGTTACAGAAAAGCATTAAGCTTTGTGTTACAAATGAGGCTTTTCTGTCCAAATTAGAGAAAGATGAGCTAAGGGACAGACGGGTCACAGAAGTCAGAGCAGAACTGTGCAATAGAAAGAGAGAAGCCTTGATAGCTTAATAGCTTGTAGAAAATTCAGAACGCAAATGTCATTACAGTTCATGGAGTGCTACAAGTTCAGACTGTAAGTGACAAAGGCCTAAAAGGTTACACTAACCTGGTTTCCTTCCATATGCTTAAATTATGGGAACAGAAAGGAAAGCATGAATTTCCTAGAATAATTTCAAGATATTCAAAGTATTAGCAGTGTTAGAGGGTATATTTCCATTCTTAAAGGGAACAGTATTGCAGTTTGATAGTTTTTCTTAATGTACCTTCTCTCACCAGCTTTTATCACCAGCTTGTGAGAGTTAAACCAAAAATGGATGACGGAATCAGAGACACTCTACAGTGTAGAGCAGTGTTTTGTACTGCCTGCCTATCTGAAGTTTATTTGGGTCCTTCAGTTTTGGACACAGCCTTGCCTTTACTCTTTTAGTTGTTTAATATCATTAATTTCTGAAGTTTCTGATGTAAAGCAGCGATTAGCAAGGCAAACTAGTAAAGAAAACGCAAAACTAAGTATCTTCAGCTTCAAGGATTTACTCTGACCAATATCCAGCATAAGCAATTGGCACTGCTTTCTGTCATCATTTAATCTTTTCATGGACTAAACATAGCTTGCAAATTGATTGCTCATTGCTTATTTGGCTATATTTTGCTACCGTGTCAGACTTTATTTGCATATTTGAACAACAACTTTTTTCCAGGTCACTATATCTTTTTCTTTATACTGAGAATGCAAAAATCAAGAATGTGGTGAAGTGATTAGTCTGGTACCAGAACAGTCACAGCAACTGACTTGAGAACCTTATGCATAAATAATAAGAAAATAAATACATATTAATTTTGGCTTACTGATGAAGCAAAGTTAACAAAGGGCTGAGCATAATGAAGGGAGAACTAGCTCTCAGCAATTGACACCCCTGGTTTATATGAAGCTACACCGTTATAAGCTGCAGTGTGTGTAGCATGCTGGCTTACTGAAGTTACAAACTGGTGCTCTGCTTGACTTAATTGTACTTTTTAAACATAATGATGCTCTAGTTGAAATTGTAGTTGTTTTAGTATATCACTTCCCACTTGGTAGTTGTAGATGTATTAGGAACATTGCAAAGTAAACTTTCAAGGGTAAGGAATTTCAATAATTAAACAGGTAGTCGAGTAAAGCATGTAGTTTGCTATTTGATGAGAGCATTTATATTTTAGTTTGTATTTCAGTTAGATTTGTTCATGAGGAATTAGAACCTAGAAACATGTAATCTATGAATCTGAATGTTTCTGATTAGAAGAGAAACACTTAAACAATATCTTAACTATTGACAATGAATGCTGGAAATTACTGTCTTAATACATTATAGTATGACAAATCCTTTCATTTTAATTAATTAGAGTGCAGATGTCTTATTATCTGGCAGACATTATTTTTCATTCTATCTTAAAATCTTGTAGATTTTATAATGTCAGTGATGGGAATCAAGTGAGCCCATGCTTCTGCCCAAGTCAATGAGAGAGGCTGAAAAAAACATTAAGCCTTTTAGGCTTTTAAATGGGGAGGGAAGGAGGCTTTCAGTTGTGGAGCACTTAGATTTCATTTCTTCTTGCTCTTTTCACTCCTGGGCCAAGGTACTGAAAAGCAGGATAATACTAAAAAGCAGGGTAATTTTTCTTTGGTATAGGAATTAAACTGTTCATTTGTGATGATGATAGTGTGCTATCTAGCATCTCTTTCTCTGTAGTCTAAAGATTATTAAATTCCCTGGCAGAAGAAAACCTGATATTTGTAATGTCTTGCATTTTTTTTCTTGTAATACAAACCTATGTAGCAAGGAGAATCATGGAATAGCTGAGTTTGGAAGGCTAGAGACTGTGAAATCTTCATCCTTTGAGATACTCAAAGCCCTATTTGACATAGCACTGAGCTATCTGCTCTAGATGACCCTCCACTGAGCAGGGGCAGATGGACTGTGAGTTCACTCACGGGGCAAATATGTTCCAGTTTTCATTTACAGAAGAAAAAAACATTATTCTCATGTTTGAACTCTCAACCAAGTCTTCCAGTGATGCATACAGAGTATATTTTTTTCATTAGTGTTAATACAAGTCTCCTTGTGACTATGTTCAGAAGTCTCTTCCTATTTTGCACTGTGGCATAGGCAGAGAGAAGGAAACAGTGTACTGACTGTACTGTGGATGTGTAAGTAAGGTTGTATACTCATTACAGTGACTAATGCAAAATAAACAATTAGCCAAGATATGAATCGGGCCTTTGTCACTGCTAAATTAGTCAACTGTTACACCTCGGCTGAACTTTTCAACTGAAAATGCTATGCAGAAAACTGCAACTTCAAGGTGATAAATAACACAACTTCTATGTCAGAGAGGAGTATTTAATTTAACCTCAATATCATTTCTTGACTAGAAGCTTTTTATTTTTTCTTTTTTTAACTTTTTCATAATACAAAGCCTCTCTTTTGGTTCTGAAGCTTCTCATATTTACACAATGAAAATTTTTACACCTATGTGAACTGGTCTTTGTTTTGACCATGGAAAATCTATCTCTGTCTTAAATTCATGTTATAATCCAGATTGGTTTGAAGTATGTATCGTTATTATATTGGAAGAATTGTTGAGTATCACCAGTCAGTACTGTGGCAGAGGCTGTTAGTCCTCAGTCATGGCATGTGGCTATACTAGGTGTGATTCAATCACATAAAAATAAGAGCAGAGAAGGGGGTTGCACCAAGCATCTGACAATGTTCTTTGATAAGATGATGGATAAGTCTGTAATGATGATAAAATTAAATTTAAAAAATCATGGCCTTCACTAAACACTGGTATCTACTGAATGATATAGATGGTAGGGACGTCTGGATATTCTGTATAAAAATACTTATCGTGTATCTTGTAGTTATTTTTCTAAGATTACAGTTGAAGCTTAGAAAGTGGGGACTCTCAATGATAACTGTAGTGAGAAATTCAGGCCTTCAAAAACAGTGATTAGTTTCTTTGGAGTAGTGGAAATATATGGAAGGAATGAGGCTAGGGATTGGGACAGTGACTTGGAAGGTAGGATGATTAAATGCAACTAAAGGGAAAATAAAATGTATTATGTTTCTGTATTTGTATTATACGCTTCCCCATATGACTGTGGTCATTAAGAGTAAATAGCTGGTCTTTACCCTTGGCGCACAGAGTTATGTAAAGAGTCTTAGTTCAAGTGCCTTGTAATAGATCTTATTTTGATGTACAGAAAACTGAAATAAGGAAGGGAGTTTTCTACTTCAGGTTATGCAGGTGTTATATTTCATATAAGAAGCCATGAAATACAAATGTAGAGTGAATTTTGGGCCTGGTTAATTGATCGAAAAAGAAATTTTAGTGGCTGTTTGCTGTGTTTTCATGCCCATCTATTGTTTTGACTGTCATCCTTCCTCTGAGCTGATCCTCATATTGACACTGGTGACTGGTTTGGCTTCCTTACAATTGCTGACGTGCTTGCCTGAAGGGCAAGAGAAGGGGAAAATGAGCTGACTGAGAATTTTGAGATGTATGGCCTCTGAAATGCTGTTACTGTCAGACTGCCTGCTGGGGTACCTTCCCATCTAACAGAGTAGGAATGAAGTAGCACAATCAAAATCAGCAGGACTGAGGTAGAAAGAAAAATGTACAGCTAACCTGGGCTTTCCTGCTAACTTGCATTCTTTTCCTCGGCATCCATCCATGCAGTTAAATCCTGTTAGCAATTCTGGGTAAGGCAAAAGTTGCAATTACCAGAATTCCTGCAGGAATTGATTTTTTTTTTTTTTTTTTTTTTTTTTTTTCCTATCTAGACTTCCCGGATTTCTTAGTGAGTTCTTGTGACATAGGCCTTGTCACTTCTTTGGCTCCTGGCTCGTTAACAAAAGATGGCATTTCACTGTCATCTCGTTTCAAAAAAAAAAAAAGTTACAGACCCTATTATTAACTCAGGCTTTCCCCACCCAAATTAATACTCCTATGTTGGATTTCTAACAACTTGTACAAGTGCAGAATCTCATAAATGGACATTACCCAATTTTGTCTGTGCAAGCCTCCCTTATTTATGGTCTGCTGTTAAGTATCAACACATTATATAGACTAAAGCATTCTTCTTGGTACACAAAACTTGCTATTTGGTAATAAAATCAGCAAGTCCAATGAAATAGTAGTCCCTGTTATGACTGTTATAAGCTGCTTTCATAAGGTACAAGAAAAACCTTTGGGAAGGTTTCATGAGATGACTTGTTCACAGAGGTAGTTTCTGCTTAATCCCCATTAGAATGAGCTTAAACTGAAAAGCACGGCAGTTCATAATCTTCTCAGTGCTCCCATCATCTTTTTAATATTTATGACTCTGAATGCTCCTCTTATTCCTGTTATCTCTTTAAATGTCCAATCATTTTTTTTTAATCCAGTTAAACCTAATAATATCTTGTAGCAAAGAGTTCCACCACTGAGATTTCTATTACAGACTATTCGCTAATTTAAAAATTGTCTGTATCAGTCTGACTCCCTCCTGCTTCCCACTCCCCAAAGTGTTTGGATTAAAGATGAACCTGGAGCAAAGCCTGACATCAGAAAAATGAGCAAGCTGGGTTTGGAATCAAGATCTGGAACACCGTGGTTGTTTCCTGTCTTTTGCATAAACATGTGGGGTTTCTGAGAACTTATTTCAGCTGATGATTTCAGTCTCCCCTAGCTGACTCATCTTCGAGAAAAACCTTGGGATGTGGGGGGGAAATCTGGAAAGGAACTTGAAAATTGACGAGGGCAGAATCAGTTAAAAAGGCCTCCACCCATGTCATAGTATGAAAGGGAAAAATCATACATGTATTTTTTTCTGTGTATACCTGTTGTCATCTTGTAATGCACTCACCTTTGCATTACAAAAGCAATAGGCAACTGTAGTGAATGTGCTGAACTCTAGCTAAAGAGTATAAAAGAAGCTTCACACTTCAGCAGTGTCAAATATTTGGGGAAAACTCCATTGTCATCTTTAGAGCTGCAAAAAGGAGTGAGAACAGAAGACGTAGCAAGTCTTGTTAGTGCTGAGCATACTTTTGCAGAGTGAGAGCTCTGTCAGAGAAGACCACTGGGACACAGATGGGTATGCATGGGTTTTCCTTAGGTTGGGCCTGCTTCGAAGTTGGTCTAATTAATACTGAATAGTCTTTGAAGACATAGCTTCAAGTTCTGCGGTTTATATTCTAAACTTACCACACCGTGTCAAAATACATTTGCCTGCAGATAATGTTTCCGTAAGGATGTACTGGCTGCAAGACTTGCTTTTACTATAACATTTTAAATCTGTGCTAAAGTACAAGTACTTGTTTTATAATGTCTATTTTCTACCTCTTTTTCTATATATCTGTGTAACTCAGTGCTCTTCATTTCTATGGACTCTTAAAATAGCTTTTATCTAATTCTTATACTATAAGAACAAAATTAACGTTGACTGCACCTGTTGTTTCCTCTTAGTTGTTTCCTCTTCTCTCACTGAGGAAAAATTCTTGATAAGGAGTGTCACGTTTTAGTATAGTTTTAAGTACTCAGTTTTGGTGATAAACACTTTATACCTGGAGTAGAAAGTGGTGGAATTGAGTGATTATCAGATGTCTACCGGTGAGTAGGATTCCATGAGGTGTTCTGTTTTCAGGTGAACTGGGAGATGGTCCTACAAGCACTAGCAAGTAGCACTATAGTGCTTTAGTTTGGAAAATATGTGAAATAGTGACTAAAACTAACATGAAATCAGTCCTTTTATTTGGTTTCTGTTTTCCTTTGGCAGAGCAGATATTACTGTTATTTTCATTCTGTCACTGATTAACTCCTTCTCCAAGAGGATATTACCAGTATACTGGTATACAACTAATAGAGGGTAGCACTTCCACATCTGTTTTTTTTGAACTGCCCTTTCTCTGGAGCATGTACTCTTTTCCTAACATATGAAAATAATTCTATGGATCTGTTTTGATTTTGCTTTTTAGTGTATGTTATGCCCGTTTGGGGGAAAAAAAAAATCTATGAACATATAGTTTTGTTAGTCCTATGTTCTCCACGTTCTCTTATCTGCTTTATTAATTAATGAAGGAGTTTAGTTAGGTTAAGAAAGAGCAAAGTAGCAATATAAATGGTAGTTACCCTTAAGACCTTCCAAGATCTGTATACTTAACTTTGTGTTGAAAAAAAATACAATGTGATCCTTGTAAGGAATCTGAAGACTAGGAAAGCTAGATTGAGTTGAGGGGAAGAGGTGGAAACAGTTTAAAATGGGAATGCCTAAATTCTGAAAATTCATTCATTTGCTTATCTTGAATGCCAAAAGGGAACTGATTAAGAATTGCACGGTTATCATGAAAGACTACTAGCTAAAGAAATAAACTTTTGCTAGCTTCTTCTACAGGAAAACCCTATAGCCCACATCTACTTAGTAGTGTAGACCAGCAACAGCCCCTAATAAATTTTAAATGTCTACTGAAAAATACAAGACTAGAATGCTTGGTCGTGAACTTTGAGGCATGATTTCTCTTGAAACAAGTAGCATCTCTAAGCTTTTTGAATCTTTGCCATATTCCATTGTACTACATTCTCTACATCACAGATTCTGGATTTCCTTTTAAATATCTGGCCTCTGGTCTTTTGTTGCATATACCTCATATATAGCTGGCATGAAGAAAAATTTTAAAAGCTGATTTTAATTTACTGATGCTGCATTGCCCAGATCAATATTATTACCTTTAGGAAGATATCTTGTCATTAGGTTGGCCAATCAGAAAAAGAGGATCACTAAAAGCTTTGACTTTAGTTCACTTTTTCTAATAAATCTTAGAACTGTATATTGATTCAGCATATTTTGTTCCTTTTCAAGCAGAAAAGAGATTTTTTTTTTCCCAGAAGAGTCTCTGTCATTGTTGTATGTGATCTTACAGGGTGAGATTAAGTGTGTTTTGCAACAATTTAGAGCTCAGTGGTTTTTCACTTCACCCATGCAACAGATCCAAGTGGTTTAGTGCAACTGCCCAGGAGGGAACAAGCAGAACTTGTCCGACAACCTCAATTTAAACAAGTTGCTGTCTTCTCTTTTGTGTACTATGCTGTCTGAATACAATCAGCGAGAAAACGTGATATGAAGTGGCCATTTTCTACTTATACATTTGAATTTGTCACTTTTCCTATAAAAGGAGTGTTCCCTGGCTTTTAATCAAAATTAATGATTTAATTAAAATGAATAGCTGCAAAGACTCTTCTGAGAACTGCCTCTGATTTTTTTTTTCTTTCAATTAACCTAGGATAAATACTACTACTTTTTTCATTAACTGCATTCTCAGATCATGTTGCCTATTGAGATATCCTCTTCTATTGGTTTCCTTTAAATGTAAACTGCGTGAACTCTGTTCAGTGAAAGAAGGGGACTGGGAAGAAAAAAAAATGTGCAGTTTGGATGCGTTGTGCCTGTTTTACTATGACAATAGCTTTGACCATTCTTTGCTATAAAAATTAGTATATGATGAACAAGTAGATTGTGTTGATGTGTAACAAAGTGATGGAGTCCTTTCTTTGCCTCTAATGAAAACATTTTTAAGGTTAACCTAGCCAATAAATGTTTAAAGTTGCATGAAAGATTTTTCCAATAATTTTATGGATTTGTCTCATAATGAACAGAAATTGATTTTTTTATGCTCATAATAGACAATTTTAATATACTTGTATTTATAATGAATATCTTGAGTCTTGTTTGTAATTTTTTTCATTTTATTGCCTTCTAAATATGTATTTTTTGGTGGAGAAGGGAGATGATATTTAGTGATTGATTTCAAAGTATCAAAGCATGACTATGAAATGTTAACTTCTCATGATATTTCACATCTGCAGAACTAAAAGGAATTTAACAAGCTATAAAGAGCAAATCTTTGCTGCCTTTAAATCCAGCTACCATCTAACTAGTGCTACATTTAAATCTATATTCTGGAGTTTCCCATTAGATCTGTAAATGTCTACATACATTTTGCAAGTAGAAATACAAATCTCTAAGGGTAAGAGAATACCATTGTTAATGATGCCCTTTTGAATAGTTATTTCCTAGCAAGAGTTATTGGACTCTTGATGAAGATGGTGAAGGGCCTGGAGCATCTCCCCTGTGAAGAAAAGCTAAGGGAACTGGGTCTGTTTAGCCTTGAGAAAAGAAGACTGAGAGGGGACCTGATCCAGGTCTATAAATATCTAAGGTGTGGGGGGCAAAGTGGCGAGGCCAGACACTTTTCAGCAGCGTGTGGAGACAGGACAAGGGGAAACGGCCAGAAACTGGAGCATAGGAAGTTCTGCACAAATGTGCGCAAGAACTTCTTTACGGTGAGGGTGACGGAGCACTGGAACAGGCTGCCCAGGGAGGTTGTGGAGTCTCCTTCTCTGGAGATATTCAAGAGCTGCCTGGATGCCCACCTGTGCTACCTGGTGTAGGGAACCTGCTTTGGCAGGGGGTTTGGACTCTATCTCTGGAGGTCCCTTCCAACCCCTACGATTCTGTGACTCCAGGCGTCCCTTTGCCATATGGATATATGTATATTTCCTTCATTTTGTAAATTCCAGTATAAATATCACCACCTTTTTCTTTGGACCTTTTGGCCTGAAAGTTCCAGGTATTTAATCAGGTGTTATGTCACAAATCAGTAAGCAAGACTTTCAAACTTGCTTGTGGCTGAATATGTTAATTCTGCTGTTAGGTCTGCTTTCATCTTTCCATTTAACTCTTAGGTCCCTTTTTTCACTTCAATTTATGAATTATTCCAGTGACATAGCAGTGGAATGTTACTCTTGATTAATAATTAGTGGGCATATAATTTTTTTAACAAAAAAAAAAAAATTGTCTATGGAAGTTCAGTGATAACAAACTCCAGATGGCTCAGAAAAAAATGGTGCTGGACTTGAGATTTTTCTCCTTTGCAGTCATTGTTTTGCTACCTGCCATAGTGATCCAGGAATTGCAGTAAATGATAGAAGGGTTAAATTACTGTTTGTCACTATACTACATAAAAATATTTTCATGGTCTTTGGCAGATTCACCTCTAGAACTTCTTACTCTATCTAGAAAAGACTGTCATTAATAATAATAAAAAAAAAAACATTCACTTCTAATTATGAAGATATTCAGTGTAGTACTTATGTCCATATTTTTAGCCTCTAAGAATGGTTATTCTAGTTCTATTAGAAATTTTTGTTTTCTTCTGCCGCTGCATTATGTCTGCCTATCTAGACCTGTTGCAGTATCCCACATTTTTGCATCTAAATATACTGGAACTTTCAGTAAGGTGATAAACGTGAGTAGTGGAATGCATCTTGTGGTAGCCCATCTAGAAGATAAGTAACTAACATGGAAATTAATCCTTAGCCTTCCTCTACCCGGTAGATTGGGTTTCATTCCAGTGGCTCCCACTGAAACGTGTGAACAGCTTAGCTTTTTCCAAACTCATGTTAATTCCGCAGCCAAGTCCTCGAAGTTCTAGGACTAGCCAGAGTTAAAAATAAATGTAGCCAAGCAAGCCAAATAATTGCTTGGGTCCTCTTACTCCAGGAGTGCCTGTCAGAAACAGCTCTCTCCTCCAACAAATTACCTTACATCAGCTGGTTTGTGGTAACTGATGCTTGCATATTCTTACCTACTGTGTATAATTTAGGACCTTCCACTTAATCTTCCTTGGAGTGCTATAATACATAGTGCTGACCTTGCTTTACATTTGATAGGTGCAAGAAGCTCAGGGAGCCACTCTGCCAGAGATCAAATTCTTCCTCAACATTAGCAGAAGTGATTAAACTCTGAACTGTTCTTTGTCTGTATATGATCTATGTGTTTCATGCTTGGTACTTTTTCTAGATATATCAGCCCTAATTAATTAGTTTTGCCTTTTTGTATTGTCTTTTTCATTCCTGAAAAATAGTTTACTTGCTGTGTCTGGTTTAAAATTAGGTCATAATATTCATTTAATTTTACTGTAAAATCAATTATAAACAATCTAGATATGTCTATAATGTATCATTTATCTTTTGAATGGTGTTCTGAATCTTTTTAATTGTGTATGTGATGGGTTTGGTGTTACAGGATTTTGAGTTGTCCAGTAAAGAGAATCTCTTTCTCAGACAGCAGAAGATATAGTTTGGGGCTTTTGCCTTTTAAGGTATGAAAATTCATGATGGTCAGGAAAACAGCGACTTACTCATAGGCAGGACAGAAAGCACTGTTCCTGTTTTCTTTTACTTCTCAGTCTCTAGTAACATTATTTTTTGTTCTCCCCTCTTTTCTAACAGTTTTTCAAGAGTCTCATCCACAAGTCATTTCAGGAAGGGCATATTGGCTGAAAATTTGATCAATTACTACTTGTGATATGATTTAGCTTTCCAAATGTTTTTTATTCCAGCTACATTTTTCTCCTTGCTTGCTCCATATGTTCATGTTCTGTCATCAACAGCTGCAAGAAATGCTTTTTGGCTCTTGACTCCAAGATATGTCCACTTACAAGCGCTATCTTCTGGTCTGCACATTTGTTAGTATTCACTTTTCCTTTGCTGTTCATTCAAATGTCTCTTGCACTGTTAATGAAATAGGACTAAAGACTCTACTGATTTCTTCCTTAATTTAGATAAGATGCTTTTGCTTTAGTAGTTCTTTGTTTTCTTTCTCCTTTTATTTATGTAGCCTTCCTTTGGGTACTGGATGTTACCTGGGACAGAACCTAGAACAGTTCAACTTACTGTTGTGTAGATTAGTCTGATAATATGATATCAGTTCTGATACTTAAATGTAAAAGGATTCAGAAAGCTCCTGCTGACCTGGAAAGACTGGAGTTTTATTTATCTCAAACAAAGTGAATAATGGTAAACAATAGAAATGCCAGCCTACAGGAATGGGTAAAATGGAATGTTTATAATATAAAAGGAAGAGAAAGAAGGTATATTAAAAATGGCAATGGACTAAAAAGCAATGGTGTCAAGTAACAGTAAAGTGAGTTTTAATGTATAGAAGTTCAGAGAATGGTAGTCAACAGTCCAGTGGAAATTTGATTCCAGAAGAGTTGAGGTAGTTATTTCACAAACTAAAAATGTCAAATGCTCCTGTCGTGATATAAGGATGAGGTTTTAGATTGAAAACCAAGACAACTTCATTTTCACCATCCTAGAACATAATTTAAATAGATGAAAATCTCACTTTATATAGATGAGTATATACCAGGAAAAAAGGGTGGGGAGTTGGGGCAGGGAGAGAATGAAAAAAGAGGAGCAAAGAGTACGAACAGCAAGATGATTCAGATGTAGGATATGAAGGGATATTCTTTGTTGGAATAAAAATTTATAGAGATTCTAGAACATCTGGAAAGGATGTAAATAGTTTGAAATGCACAGACTTCCTCAGGCTGAAGTCCGTTCTGTAGCTGATTTGGACCAAAGATTACATATTCAGTATTGAAAATCCAGTGTGTTCTCATCACTAAGCTATTGAGTGCTCTGAAGTATCGGCCATAAATGGAGCAAGTGTAAATGTTCTTTCAGACATATTTTGATAAATAGCTGAATAAAATGTGTTCATTCTTGTTTTGGCAAGAATTTTCTCTCATATGCCACTTGCCTTAGCTATGAAAGATTTGCTGGTGTCCCAGTGGTTACAGTGCTCACCTGGGATAAGGAAGATCAGCTCAAGCCTCTACAGTAAATGAGGCAGAGAACGGTCTTTAATATGTGTGCCCCACATTGTAGTAAATGCATTATGTGCCTCTTCTGAAATAGGCATTTATTTTGTGCTCAGGAGAGATTATTTTAATCTCTTTGGAGGAAGAAAATGTCCACAGTCTAGGGAAATCATTCCTCACCTGACTTGATATATCTATCTAAACTTCTGCCTCTCCTTTCTGATTCAATAATAATATTAAAAGTTCTGAATAGTTTCTGCATGAAGGAGACTCCAAGGAAGGCTATTCTAAATACCTTAACCCTACAGTTCAATAGCTTACTATTCTTTGTCTAGCAGGAATCCAGCTGAATTTATTGTGTTAATAGCATTGATTCATCTGTGTAAGGTATTGTCATCAGTGCATCTTCTTTTAAGTGACCCTTAAAAGAACACGAATTCAAGGAGTGAGCTCTTTTTGCTAGAAAGAACAATTATGGTTGAGTTTTCACCCTTATAAGAGTGTAAGAAAGAATTCTCAAGTTGGCAAGAAGTAGACAAATAGCACATCCATTTAGTGGAGGGTTGTTAGAGTTAAGGTAGTACGGTTAGGTTGTGGTTGGACTCTATGATCTTTAAGGTCTTTTCCAAACTAAGTGATTCTATGATTCTTCTAGCAACTACTGTAGTTTTTTTCCTATCTTCAGTGTTAAATATTCCAAGTAGCAGGCCTTCACCAGCTTCCATTAATAGTGTTAAATGGTCTCATTAGAAGAAGAGGTGTCAAGAAAGAAAACACAGGTAAAAACTATCATAGCTCAAACCTCTTTTTTTAATGATATTCAGTTCCTAGATCAAGTAGCACAGAAGTAAGCCAGGACAGAGTAAAGCATTATGCCTTAAATTCCACTTCAGTATGGAAATCTTTTTTCTCAGTGCCTAACCCCAATGGCTGAGTTTACACCCTTTATAAAAAGTCAGATGAATAACTCCCTCCTCATTCTTACTTTTTCTAAGGAGAATCAAATATGTTTAATACTAGCAATGATGCTGAAACTTTTCTATTTACAATAGAATTAGGGTAATTAAAAAATGTTTCCCTAGTTTCATGAAGTATTTTCTACAGCTGAGTGGCATTTTCTACAATAATTCTTATACCACCAGCTTTTGCTGACTTGCCAAGGGTTAAGTGCAAGGACAAATGAACTCCAAAGACTACAAACCTGTCCAAATATTTAAAGAAATTTTTCTGATATGCTATGGTATTGTTGGATTGTTTAAGGCATAATGAGAACGTTTGCAAACCTTACATTTTCAACTTTGTTAACGTTATCTTTAGCACAAGAAAAAATTTGTTATAATTTTACATGTGGGAAATGAGTCAAAACCTAAATTACTTGTCCAAAGTTATGCAAGATGAGTAGCAAATCGAGCCATAAATATGAAAGTCCAACTCTGAAGCAGGATCACCTTTTGCTCAGTAGGTGCTAAACAAACAAGTAATGAGAAACAGTGTTCCCATCCCATGACTGTGTAATGCTTTTATTTGAGAGAGGGGAAAAAAACCCACAAATCACACCTTTTAACAGTCAGAAAATTGAAGAAAAAGTATCAAAAGCTTTGAAAACCATTCTGTATTGATATCAGTTTCTTGGAGTTATTTTGAAACAAATTGTACTATAAACAGAATATTTACTTCCTTCTCATCTCCCTTTGAAAATAGCTGAATTGGAAAGCATTCAGCAAGTTTGAAGACTGAAGAGGTCTCAAACTAAAGAAGTCTCTCTAATAATTTCTGTTGAGCATTTTTAGGAGGATGGGAGGAGAATGAAATAGCATTTATCAAACTGTCCTGTGCAAATAATTTGTAATAGTAAATGTTAATTTGTGTGTTAATTTTTTCCAACCTGTCCAATCAAAAGATGTATCAAGGGCTTTGCAATTTTGCATAGATCCAGGAAAAGGAAAGCTTTCCTTTCACGTAACTTTTATTTCAGGAATGAAGATGAAAGATACTCATTGCAATCCCACTGTCTTGGTAGATGTTCGGCTGCAGAAATATAAGACTGAACACCTTAAATTGTATTGCACAGTTGATTCTGACTTTTCATCTGGAAGATCTGAGATCTTAAATCCTCTCTGTACACTGTTGCACATACTAGAATTCTTTAAAGTAAGAGGTATGCAGATATCAACCGAAAGAATGAGTAGATTATATTCCAGAATCTTATTTCAAGATGTTAGATTTTAAATGCATACCACAATCAGAATAGGAACTGAAAGGCTTCTTAGTGAACACGCTTTGTGAGCATCACAATCAAAAGGATTTCCAAGAGCTGTGGGAGGCAAGAGAGAGTTAGCAGTGTTGCAGTTCAAGTAATTATGTAAATAACTTGAATTGCTGACAAAACAGATGCAGGATGGAAACCGTTGTATTAATCGAGTGGATTAAAAAGAGGACTATTCTACATAGGATAGAACCACTATAAGTTGAAACCAAAAAGACCTAAATTAAAAAATGCTTTCATGCTTGTCATGTTATTCCATTGAAATCCAATGTAGTCAGACTCTTAATGATATAAGAAGTAAATATTAATGCATTTTTCCAGATGAAATCATTTTTTAAATAGATCAGTAGACAACTAACTCAAAGCTGCTTTTTAAATCAAAGTCAGAACTTTGATACTTAGAACTAGTGTTCTAATATTCTAGAGGTGTGGCTTGCATTTTACTAATAACCTAATGAAATTGAGTGTAATACTTCTATACGTTGTGTGTTTGAATGTATATCTGCCTGTATATGCAGGTTTTTGGCTTGCTACTGCCAGCACTGGGAGGTGAGAATTAAATAAATAAATACCCTCCTCTACAAATCTTCTGAAGAAAAATACTACTGAATAAATAGTATGGATCACTTATCACCTATTTACAGCACACAAAACTCTTCCCCTTTTTAAAAAGAGAGTGTAAACAGCTGTATTTGGAAAGTGAAGAGAGTGGGGAAAGGATTTGTTCAGACAAAGTGAGTTTGCTAAAAGCATGCAGTAATTCCATTGGGTCTTGCACAGGGATAAATTGGCAGTGATGCATTTTGTGTATAAGATCTCATTTTCACTGCTCATGAAACTTTCCCCTATGGTTACCTGAGGTTTGAAGGGTTTATAGCTTCAGAAAGGCATTTTTCCTCTTAATTTCTGTACTCTTCTAATGCATTTGCTGTTTAGATTAATCCTGATCACTTTGGAGCTGGTGTTATCTACAGAGGATTTCTTCTAGGGTTCAGCTCAAGGAATGTTGCAATGCATGCCTTAAAATGTTTTGCCATGCTCAATTGGGTCCTGCCTACCCCTTGGGTGTATGATGGCTAGTAATTAATCATGTATTTTCCTAATTGTTCTAGCTATAGATGTCCTTGCTCATTGTAGAGGAGTTGGACAAGATGGCCTTTAAAGGTCCCTTCCAACTCAAATGACTCTGACTCTATGGTTTTCATGGGTGATAATGTAGAGTTGTATTGCAGTGTAGCAGTACTTGCGTAAAATCTAATTCTTAATGAGTAATAGATGGGGAGATGACTTTAAAGTTAGGTATTAGGAAGAAGACTATTTTCTCTTTTATGGAGGAAATGTTCTGTTCATCCTTGCTATCTCCTATTTACATAAACAGTGGATAAAAATATCTATTAAGATTGCTAAGAAGAAATTTAAAGTTGTGGCAATATGTGGTAGAATAAAGCCCTGCTGTTTAAGATGGGCCTGTGGCTTTCTTGCTGTGCAAGTAAGCTCTGCCATCTGATGTATATTGTGAAGACTCATTCATAATAGTCTGTTCTACTGCAATCATGAGGGGGGGAAACAATCAACGCCTCTTTACATATTTAAGACTGTAGTATATTAATAGAGGGGTAAGCTGTTTTTTCAGGGGGGAGGGGGGAATGGAATGTTTTTTTTTTTTTTTCTGGGGGATTATTTATGAGAAAAAATGATTTATTTCCTTTGGCATGCACAGACAAAAAGTGAATGGATAAAGTTTTTTATTCTTATCATAAACATCTCCCTGTAGATGTTGAAGAAACCTGTCTAGATGGAAGATTTGCATTTGCAATGTATTTTAGTAGAGCAGTGAATTTTTTTCCTTGCATCAATTCAACTTGAGATGTAAAGCTCCTGAAAGTGCTGGAGGCATGGGAATAACATTAGTTACAGGTTTTTGTTCTCTTTCTTCATTAGGACAAGAACTGGAATTTGGAGAAAAAGTTATGGGGGAACTTACTAGCTTATTGACACGGAAGTATCTTATTTTATAAGAAACATTCTGTTTACTAAGTAGTTAATAAAATAGTAAAAAGCTGTCCTTTATCCAACCATACATTGAGTGTTAATTTTATGAAACAGTAACAGTTAAGCATAAGTTCTTTCAACCTTATTTTTAACCACTTTCCCAACATTGAAAATAAATCTTTGCACTGTACTCCAGATAATTAATATGGATTTTGGTTTGGTTTTCTAAAGACATACCTGTATGCTTGTTTTAAATTAATAACTCTTGAATTCTTTCTGTTTCCACAAAATTTAGTGGAGACGTTAAAGGCAAGATATTCCCATAGTCTTCATGTAACTAGGCAACCATGTGGCAAATAGCTACCGTACTCATGCCTTCACTAAGAGTAAGGTCACTTATTAGTTAATCACTGTATTAGAAGTCAAGAAATGTGCTAGGGAGAAAGATGTTATTACTATCCCAGTCATGAGTAAATCTTAAATTAGATCTTGCAAGTTATTAATCATAAGAAAATCTCAAGTCTGAAAAATGAATCTAGAAAAACAAGCTTTGCAGATCTACTCTTTGACCATTAATAGCTTTGAAAGTGTGTACTGAATGTGGAGCCAATATTGGGTCATATTGCCATATTGCCTTAATAGGCAAGTTATGAAGCCAATATGTAAGGCATTAAATGTGACAGTGTAGGTGCTTAATAAAGCTGAGTTTTCAGAGGAAGAAAGAATCTTGAAATATGAAAGCTATTTGTGTCAGAGATGCATAAAAGTAATGAAATAAATAATAGTAGTAAACTGAAGTCCAGAACGTATAGTTTTGTAGTCCTGTAATATGGTAACTTGGGGGAAATGCATCACTTCATATATCTGTCTAAAAGTGTAGTTTGTTTTACTCAGCATTGTTTTTCTTCCTGAGAAGCTTGTGTTTTCTGTGTCTGTAGCAATCCTCACCGAACTTCTTCATAACTTTGTATAGCTTATGAGTATTCATAAACTTCTGAATTCTAGAGCCTTCTCTGGAAAGCATTCCACAGCTCAGCTAAATGCATGTAAGGCCTGTTGGTGCTGACAAATCTTTCAGGAGATCTGTTGCATATTTGTACAAGCAGTTAAGTGCCTTATTTTCTGAGTCAGCAAATCAAAATCCCAGTGACAAACATGCACCAGTAATTATGTATCATGAGCTAGTATCGCTGTTTCTAAATTGGGGTCTGCAGATGAAGGGAGATCTGTTGCATGAAGAGAGATACTGCTCTCATGTTTTGAGGCATGTTGCTATCAACTCACTCGAAATTGGTCAAGTTGTCTTCCCACAAAATCAGGTATTGAGCCAAGGTCCTCTGTAAAAGGAACTCTGGTTTTATGAAGTCCAGCAAACACATGATATCTGGTATTTGAACCCAGCCAGCAGTGGATCTGTTATTAGTCTTTAGATCATCAGTCATAGCAAGAACAAGTATGGCAACCAGACAAGAAATATGCACATTTGTGTCCTCTTTCAATTGACAAACTATGAGACTTGTGCTTCTCCCTTCCACCCCAAGCCATTGTGTGATTCAAGACCACCTCATCTTCCTCAGTTTAAGCTTGGCTAGTCTATAGTCCTTGGCTCTTGCACAGGGCAGTCAATGTCAGTCTTTCCCTATCAATCTTCTTCTTGTCACTCATGATTTTATACTCTTACCAATTCCTTGTCTTTGTCAATACAAGACAGCCTAATAAGGACAACATAACTCTGATACAACGCTGTTATTATCTTTGCCCCTTACTCAGTCATCTGACATTGCTCCTGGGATGGGAGACCAAAACCATGTAGGTTTTGAAAACAAAATAATATCTGGATTTGTACAATAGTATAATGCTATTCCCTAGTTCTTTTCATATGGTTCTGTAGATGCTAAAAACACTTTGAGCTTAAATTTAAGAATTAATTTTTCACACACAAAAAAGCTTGTATCAAAGCTAATTTTAATTTTCCCTAAACTTTACTTTTTTCCTCAATTCTATTTGAACCTATGGGATGGAGGGAGCAAGTAGGAATGTTCTTGGCTTCCAAAAGTCCTCTATTGCCAAGTGCTTATATCTTCACTCAGCCATTGCAATCTGTCATTTAGTATCAGAAAATCTATAACTTATGTTTCTGGCAAAGTATGAATTTTGTGCTTGTGACTTTAAAAATAAAACACATGCTTTGATGTTGAGATATTTTGCTTAAGCTTCTAATGTATCAGTATATTGTTAAATTATATCTCATTTTGTAGGAGATATCTAGGAATGCAGCGAAGTCTGAAGTGGTTTGGTTGGGTTTTTTTGTGTGTGTGTCTACATGCACAGTAATTTTGGATAAGTGACAGGAGAAAGCATAAAAGTTTAATTAATAGCCAGTGAAAAAAGTCGAAGTATAAACTAATATGTAGTGACTGGGACCCATTATGAAGAGCAGTAGATTGGTACTAATAGAAAATACAGCTTATACTCAGGAGAGGGGAAAAATAGCAGATGGATATGCTGATGTGGCTGAAGCATTTTCTCACTTTTTTCCTCATCTATCTTAATTCTGATGGCGGGAAGGGAGGGAAATCATCATTGGGCTATTATACACAGCCAGCCACTGAGAAACACTGAAGCCCTAGGCAGAGAATACATTAGCACTTTCTAATTGTAATTTAGAGGCTTTTAAGCATCTGTGCTCAATAAACTTCATTCTAGGTACTTGTGAGGTAACAATGATCTCTGAAGCAGATACTGAAGGTTTGGGGAATAGATGAGGTACTAGAGAACAGGTGAGGAGAAAACTTGGGGTTGATATTTAAAACAATAAATAAATGTTGGGGGGAAAGGAAACTGTGGGAGTTGTAGATGGGCCAAAAACAGTTCCGTTCAAAAAAAAAAAAAAAAAAAAAACTGAAAAACCTAGAATGAATATATTACTCATAACAGTAAAGGAAAAAAAACCGAGACGAATGGCAGTTATGAATTCAGGTCAGTTGCTTCGGTTCCTTTCTACAGCATGCTAACAAGCACTATAGAGAAAGAAGTGTCTGAAACAGCAGTGATGATATTAGCAGTTTTCACCTTCTAGTAAGTAAAGATGATTATTTCAATCTTTTCACCTGACATTCTCATAAGTAGCCTAGGGATCCATATGCTAAATATCATCTCAAATGTGCTAAAACAGATACAAAGCTGTCCTGAAAAACACTGAGGGTAGTTATCAGAGATTCATTGCCAAAATAGGAGGATATATTAAGAGAAGTTTCCTGGAGTTCTTGGATTTGACAACTTTAGGCCATTCTCTTTAAACCTATTGCTAGTTACCCGAGAGAAGAGGCTGACCCCCACCTTGCCACAGCCTCCCTTCAGGTAGCTGTAGAGAGTGATAAGGTCCCCCCTGAGCCTACTCTTCTCCACACTAAGTAGTCTGTTCCCTCAGCTGTTCCTAATGAGATATGTAATAATCTTTAACTTGTAATAATCTTAAGCTAATATGAGGAAGCTTCAGAAAACAGTTTGATGGACTTCAAAGAAATAAGGGATGTCTCTCTTTTCATATCCTGTTTTTACAAGATATTTTTTCTAATCCCAGGTGCTACTGTTATGTTGGAAAGAAAAAACAGTAGCTGTCTTTGGTTTGATGCAGTTTGGCCATATAGATGCTTCGGTGATCTAAGAAGAGTTATTAGGATAGGGTGGAATAAATATCTTCTGTTTGAGGCCACATGGGAGAATGTTTTTCCTGCTCATCAGACATTGATTGCGAAGGAGCAGCTTAACATAGTGGCTAGGCAAACTCATAGTAAGTAAACTGCAGAGTCAGGGGAAAGCACTAAAAATGAAGAATTAGTATAAGGAAGCACTTTAAAAAAAAAAAAAAAAATAAAAAATAAAAAAAAATGCTGCCTAGCCAGGAAACACTTCTCCAACTTGGGAGGCTTATAAGAATGGGTTAGATTAATATCAAGTAGACCTGCATTCTTCTTGATGGATTCTGTTCTGCAAGGGGGTAAACAGCAAGATCTCTTGCGTCCCTTCAATCCCATCAATCTTTGATGCATTTCTCCCTCTTGTTCACAGAGCGAACAGGTCACAGCGTAATCAAAACCTCACAATTCAGGGGATTTTAAGTGAAGTGATAAGTCATGTGAAATCTGTCTCTGGTTAGCATGCTTCTTGATAACAGCATTGGCAAAGAGCTCAGTTTCCTTCCTTGACACAAATGGATAACTGGATTTTTCAGAGGTGTAGAGCTGTTTGATACCAAGCTCTTTGATATTCTCAGTTTCAAAAGGAGAACTGTTTTGAGCTAAGCAATTTTATAGTCAGGTGTGAAGTATCCAACTTGCTGACCTAAACCAGCTTTCAATTCTCCTTGAAACACTAAAAAAAGTTGGGGAAATTCTGCTTTATTTCACTCCTAAAGTCATACAGGTAGTAAGACTAATCAAAAATTCCCATTTTATTCCAAAATATGCTTCACTTAACTATTTTTTTAAAAAGACCCTCAATTAAATATCTCCTCATTTTCCTGAGGATTTTTTTGCTGTACTTTTATTTCAGCTGAGCCAAAGGTTGAAGTACACTGTTGTCATTGGTTCATACCTGTGTTAACAATTGATGTACAAAAATATCCACTCCAGTGCATTATAGAATCTCACAGCATAGGAGCATCAGCAGGAGAATACTTCAAATTAGTTCTCTAGGTTCTTTACTGTGCAAATGTGAATGTAGTGTTTGCTTTGAATTTTAATGGCCCTCATAAGATTAAATAATATTTTTACATTTTGGAAGTCGGAGATATTATTATAAAACCTACAGGGGAAATAAACATAGAAATATTTATCTAGGGGCTGCTCTGTTTCTCATGAAAGCCGAGGCAAAAGCTTTTGTGGATTGTACTAAAAGTTGTTTGCAGTTTAGTAACTTTCTTAGTCAATTACTTTGGGATTCCTATGGACTTGGTAGAGGGCTTCATCATAAAGATGCATTTCAGGGAAATGTCTCACTGTTGAATTTCTTCTTTTTCTGCCAGATTTGCCTGTATGGAGCAGGTATGTATGCAGCTGCCTCAATGTTTTTTCTTGCCTTGTTCCATATTATCATAAATTGTGATTTATAATTTGCTTATGCTCACTTAAAGTCATGTAAAAGTGAATCTTACGTAGCAGTGATAATACTAGCACGGACTAGATGGGTAACAGGTTGCTCAGCTTTTTTCATTCAAGAACTCCGCTACTGGATCTGTGATCTTAAATACAAAAACTAGAAATGAGCAGCACTTAAATGCATCTCTGTACTACTTAGCTGTTTAGACATCTCATGCTTGATCCACATATGTATGTGCATGTTTTAGAATAAATATATTTTGCTAAGTTATTCTCTTTCTGTCCTGTGTGTTAGGGAATTCAACAGAACTAATGACTGATAAGTTTGATATTTGGAGAGCATGATCATTTCATTATTAAAATATTCTATATTAAAGAAGTGTTATGTTTATCCCTGATTACTTTATACGTGATCATGGGTTGGGATGGGTTGATGGTTGGACAAATTGATCTTGGTGATCTTTTCCAATCTTAATGATTCTATGATTGTAGTTGCAGCTCAGGGTAGTGGTTATGTTACATGGTATGATCGCTACCTTGATTTCTAACAGACTGCTCTATGTTTCATAGAACATAGGATTGAGGTTGACATCTTTGTACTGCAAAGGAATAGTTTCCAAGTGCAGTCTTTCATTATCTGGGATAACTAGGGCTGTGAACTTTGTAAAGACTAATATCACAAGGAAATGTGTGTAATCATAGAGCAAACTCATTAGAAGTTACCTTGGTGTTGATTTTGGAATACGTTGGTAATCTCTAACACTATATGATAGGGAAGATACTTGAGCATGAAGTGCTGCAGCACTTCAGAAAGTAACTCCTACCTGTCAGTAGAATATTTCATAATTATATGAATTCATTCTTGATGATTTTGACCATCTTTCCTACNAATTTTTTTTTTTTTTTTTCTGGGGGATTATTTATGAGAAAAAATGATTTATTTCCTTTGGCATGCACAGACAAAAAGTGAATGGATAAAGTTTTTTATTCTTATCATAAACATCTCCCTGTAGATGTTGAAGAAACCTGTCTAGATGGAAGATTTGCATTTGCAATGTATTTTAGTAGAGCAGTGAATTTTTTTCCTTGCATCAATTCAACTTGAGATGTAAAGCTCCTGAAAGTGCTGGAGGCATGGGAATAACATTAGTTACAGGTTTTTGTTCTCTTTCTTCATTAGGACAAGAACTGGAATTTGGAGAAAAAGTTATGGGGGAACTTACTAGCTTATTGACACGGAAGTATCTTATTTTATAAGAAACATTCTGTTTACTAAGTAGTTAATAAAATAGTAAAAAGCTGTCCTTTATCCAACCATACATTGAGTGTTAATTTTATGAAACAGTAACAGTTAAGCATAAGTTCTTTCAACCTTATTTTTAACCACTTTCCCAACATTGAAAATAAATCTTTGCACTGTACTCCAGATAATTAATATGGATTTTGGTTTGGTTTTCTAAAGACATACCTGTATGCTTGTTTTAAATTAATAACTCTTGAATTCTTTCTGTTTCCACAAAATTTAGTGGAGACGTTAAAGGCAAGATATTCCCATAGTCTTCATGTAACTAGGCAACCATGTGGCAAATAGCTACCGTACTCATGCCTTCACTAAGAGTAAGGTCACTTATTAGTTAATCACTGTATTAGAAGTCAAGAAATGTGCTAGGGAGAAAGATGTTATTACTATCCCAGTCATGAGTAAATCTTAAATTAGATCTTGCAAGTTATTAATCATAAGAAAATCTCAAGTCTGAAAAATGAATCTAGAAAAACAAGCTTTGCAGATCTACTCTTTGACCATTAATAGCTTTGAAAGTGTGTACTGAATGTGGAGCCAATATTGGGTCATATTGCCATATTGCCTTAATAGGCAAGTTATGAAGCCAATATGTAAGGCATTAAATGTGACAGTGTAGGTGCTTAATAAAGCTGAGTTTTCAGAGGAAGAAAGAATCTTGAAATATGAAAGCTATTTGTGTCAGAGATGCATAAAAGTAATGAAATAAATAATAGTAGTAAACTGAAGTCCAGAACGTATAGTTTTGTAGTCCTGTAATATGGTAACTTGGGGGAAATGCATCACTTCATATATCTGTCTAAAAGTGTAGTTTGTTTTACTCAGCATTGTTTTTCTTCCTGAGAAGCTTGTGTTTTCTGTGTCTGTAGCAATCCTCACCGAACTTCTTCATAACTTTGTATAGCTTATGAGTATTCATAAACTTCTGAATTCTAGAGCCTTCTCTGGAAAGCATTCCACAGCTCAGCTAAATGCATGTAAGGCCTGTTGGTGCTGACAAATCTTTCAGGAGATCTGTTGCATATTTGTACAAGCAGTTAAGTGCCTTATTTTCTGAGTCAGCAAATCAAAATCCCAGTGACAAACATGCACCAGTAATTATGTATCATGAGCTAGTATCGCTGTTTCTAAATTGGGGTCTGCAGATGAAGGGAGATCTGTTGCATGAAGAGAGATACTGCTCTCATGTTTTGAGGCATGTTGCTATCAACTCACTCGAAATTGGTCAAGTTGTCTTCCCACAAAATCAGGTATTGAGCCAAGGTCCTCTGTAAAAGGAACTCTGGTTTTATGAAGTCCAGCAAACACATGATATCTGGTATTTGAACCCAGCCAGCAGTGGATCTGTTATTAGTCTTTAGATCATCAGTCATAGCAAGAACAAGTATGGCAACCAGACAAGAAATATTCACATTTGTGTCCTCTTTCAATTGACAAACTATGAGACTTGTGCTTCTCCCTTCCACCCCAAGCCATTGTGTGATTCAAGACCACCTCATCTTCCTCAGTTTAAGCTTGGCTAGTCTATAGTCCTTGGCTCTTGCACAGGGCAGTCAATGTCAGTCTTTCCCTATCAATCTTCTTCTTGTCACTCATGATTTTATACTCTTACCAATTCCTTGTCTTTGTCAATACAAGACAGCCTAATAAGGACAACATAACTCTGATACAACGCTGTTATTATCTTTGCCCCTTACTCAGTCATCTGACATTGCTCCTGGGATGGGAGACCAAAACCATGTAGGTTTTGAAAACAAAATAATATCTGGATTTGTACCATAGTATAATGCTATTCCCTAGTTCTTTTCATATGGTTCTGTAGATGCTAAAAACACTTTGAGCTTAAATTTAAGAATTAATTTTTCACACACAAAAAAGCTTGTATCAAAGCTAATTTTAATTTTCCCTAAACTTTACTTTTTTCCTCAATTCTATTTGAACCTATGGGATGGAGGGAGCAAGTAGGAATGTTCTTGGCTTCCAAAAGTCCTCTATTGCCAAGTGTTTATATCTTCACTCAGCCATTGCAATCTGTCATTTAGTATCAGAAAATCTATAACTTATGTTTCTGGCAAAGTATGAATTTTGTGCTTGTGACTTTAAAAATAAAACACATGCTTTGATGTTGAGATATTTTGCTTAAGCTTCTAATGTATCAGTATATTGTTAAATTATATCTCATTTTGTAGGAGATATCTAGGAATGCAGCGAAGTCTGAAGTGGTTTGGTTGGGTTTTTTTGTGTGTGTGTCTACATGCACAGTAATTTTGGATAAGTGACAGGAGAAAGCATAAAAGTTTAATTAATAGCCAGTGAAAAAAGTCGAAGTATAAACTAATATGTAGTGACTGGGACCCATTATGAAGAGCAGTAGATTGGTACTAATAGAAAATACAGCTTATACTCAGGAGAGGGGAAAAATAGCAGATGGATATGCTGATGTGGCTGAAGCATTTTCTCACTTTTTTCCTCATCTATCTTAATTCTGATGGCGGGAAGGGAGGGAAATCATCATTGGGCTATTATACACAGCCAGCCACTGAGAAACACTGAAGCCCTAGGCAGAGAATACATTAGCACTTTCTAATTGTAATTTAGAGGCTTTTAAGCATCTGTGCTCAATAAACTTCATTCTAGGTACTTGTGAGGTAACAATGATCTCTGAAGCAGATACTGAAGGTTTGGGGAATAGATGAGGTACTAGAGAACAGGTGAGGAGAAAACTTGGGGTTGATATTTAAAACAATAAATAAATGTTGGGGGGAAAGGAAACTGTGGGAGTTGTAGATGGGCCAAAAACAGTTCCGTTCTCAAAAAAAAAAAAAAAAAAAA
>JACDJE010000249.1:0-26062 GCA_016647715.1 Pavo muticus | reverse complement strand
AAAAAAAAAAAAAAAACAAAAAAAAACAAAAAACAAATATGTTAACAAAACAACACATTTCATTGCGTAGCCAATACTTAAAAGCAAGGTGGGCAAGAATCATTCAGATAGTCTACATATATCATAATTCTATTAGCCTTGATGAAAATGTATTAAAAAATTGTCCAGTGCCTTGTGCAAGTTATTGTATAAGGCTTTCTGAAATCTTGCCAATCATCCAGAGGGAGCTCTGAGTACAGAAATCCTAAATAGATAGCATTAGTTTCAGAGTAACCTATGTTTAAATGCTGGAGAGTCCTTTAACAGGAAAAGGAACCAGCTTGAAACTGAGGCAAGAAAATTCATATGGGAGAGAGACCTTTTAAGATACTTTTACAGTGGGAGAAAATAAATGAATATTGTAGTATTTCAATAAAATTTTATGTAGCTCACTAGTGAAGTTACCAGGAGAGACTACTTTTTCCACAGAATACATGCTCTTAATGTTGTAATATGTTTTTATGTTTAGAAGGACTATGTAGTCAATACAGATATATTCACTCTGTTACTCACTGTATAGTGCAGAGTTCTTTTTTTCTTCGTCGTTTCATTGTCATCCCTCTCCTGGGGGGAGGGGGGAACCCAAACAACAAAACTGTCAATAGCCTTTTACAGAATAAAGTCTCGGACACAAAGCGGCTATGTTCTCAGACGTGCTTATTCCTGGACGTGTTAAGGTGTTACAAGCAATGTAACCTCATTAACAGAGTGCCCTGGTATACCACTACCATGATACGGAGTTTAGTCAGTATAGAGCATGATGTATGTGCTGTCATACACTGCCATATATGCATATAGCCATAGATTTTATTATGTTTGAGCTAGTTCAGTATATCTGGAAAGTGCTGCGTTGGGCCACATAAGCATTCTTCATATGAATTACTAGAGATGCCAGTGGAAACCTGCAGTGCAGGAGAAATCTGAATAGTGATGTTCCTCTAGCCCTTAGCACTCTTTTGCCAGACATTCTGTTGTCATTTAACAGTCAGCAGGTTGAGATGCAACCAATTTTCAGAGTGTTTACATGAACTGATTTTTTTTTCTGATGGGAATAACTAATGATGGCAATTTGGAGACAGTTACTGTTTTTTTAATAGATTCAAATTTCTTTTGTGGGCATAGAATTACTATTGGCATATTTTCTGCTTAATAAGTAATTATTTAAGGCATTGCCTAACTAATTAGACCACCAGTACGCATCTCCTGAGAGCAATAACAGTGTAAGCAAAATGGAAATCATCAGGTATGATACTGAAAATGGACCATTCATAGTTGCTCAGGATAGCGGAATGGATGCCTTTTTCCTTTTTAACAGAAGGACATTATTTCATTATTCTTTTCCAAGCGCAGTGAGCATTCTTGAGCAGGAACATAATGGTTTAGAGGTATTATTGTATTGCTAATCTCCCACTGTGTACCTGTCCACCTGTTTTGTATAGCTCTGACAATTTCTTCATGGTTTTGTGCAAAACTTTCTTATTTTTATGTTCTGATGTGGAAGGTGAACTGGATATAGCGTTTTCTTCCACATGTGGATAAAAATCAAAACAGAAAATTTATCTGGCAATGTTGAATTAAAGTTCTGATGTAAAATATTCTACAATATGTTTACCTCGCTACCCGATTCTAGTCTGCACTCTCATATGGTGGAATGATACCTGAATGGACAAAGATCAGTCAGACAGTTTGTCTAGGCCAGCTAGAAAATATTTCTTGTGTTTCTAGAACACTACTGAGACTGGAGAAGATTCATTTGTGCCCCTGTTGAATCAGTGAGATGCACTGTCTAGCATTATTGTAGGTGCTAACAGTATTTTGCAGCAAGAAATAGGAATCTGATGAAGAGATTCAGAGTTCTTAACTCATGGTGTTATGAAGGGATTCTATTAGTCTCTAAGAACTTTCACAGAATCACCAAGGGTAGAAAAGACCTCCAAGATGATCTAGTTTCACTGTTTACCTACCACCAACATTTCCTCACTGAACCATGTCCTGTAGTACAACATCTAAATGTTTCTTGATTACTTCCATCCCTGGAGGTAAAGCTTTGTTATTAGTCAACTTATCTTAATATCTTGAGTAAACCTGTAATTTTGGCCCTTTCAAATTGGCTCTGATTTGAATGAGGATATGGACCAAATGTCATCTGATGGTCTCTTAAAAATGACTTTTTTTACTTAAGTTGTTAGGATTTCTAAGCATGAGTTTATACATAAAATATGTATTTTACAAGAAGAATAGTAGATTTTTAAAGGTTTGGAGGAGTTTTCTGGAGAGAAAGGAATTTGGTAGTGGTTAATGTCAGAAAGATACTTGAAGACAAAATAATTAAAGATGAGGAATGGGAAAACACTTGATGAAAACCACTTGAAGGAGGATGGTATGAATAGATAATGTATGTGCGGAGCCATCCTCTCCTATTCTAAGGATGACAATAATCTTACTACACGTTAGAACAACTCCCTAGAGGTTAAAAGACCAGTCTCTCTTCAATCAATAGGTAACTTTTTAGAGGATAGCTCACTCCGTGTTGAAACAAGAATAGCTTGAGATAGTGACTGATAATAAAATCTGTTAGCATCACAGTGATATTTTAATTACAAGACTTTTTCTTAACAATGATATCCATGCCAAATGTTGCATTTCATTTAAAGTATTTATAATGTTAACCTGATTTCAGTTTTAATGCTTTTAGGAATCCCATTAATCTAAGTTGTAGGAAGAACTTCTAATTTAATGACAAATTTAAAGCTGGAAACCTTTAGATGAATTCCAATCAATGAGTAAATATAACACTTCTTGGTGTTTCTCATTGAAGTAATGTTGTGAAGAGATGAGAAATAGAAGTACAGTCCTGTGTTATACAAAAATACTGAATTTAAATTGGAAAGGTTATACATCAACTTTCATGAGCATAGGCATTGTATCAAAGTGTGAGAAGCTGATAAAAGTTGCAGATAGCACTAGGAGGAATGGAGGCAGTTAAGGGAGCGTCTTGAAAGAAATGGCCAAACTTCACAGACAATTAAACAGGAATTTTAAGGGACCAGTATCAAGGTAACCATAATACCATTTAGTATCAAGATCACCTAAAGGAAAAGTATCTTAAAGTTTGTCTACCTATGTAGCAAAATAGGACCAGTAGGAAGAAAGAAATTAATACTTTTATTTTGGAGAACAGAGGCAGAGAAGTCTGGTTGAAGTAGAGGCAGAAAGAGAACGTGGATAAAACAGGTTTGTTGCCTGTAGGCAACTCACTGATCACTGTTCTTTTCTGGTCAGGTTACCTGCACCTAATGACTACAGCTTTCTCCTGGCTGCTTACTGAAATAATAATTGATTACTGCTAAGTATTTTTGGTGTGAATGTGCTTGAGTGTGTGTATATGTGCATGATGTACTAATTAGCTTCAAATCAGATTAACCAGTTAGTAGGATGAGAGATCTGAAGATAATGTGATCTGAGTACTACTGATTACACGTAAATCTGGCAGCTAAAGAGGCCTGGGTTGTGTGTGTGTATGTTTTTATAGCAAGCTTCAAGCTGGATTAGCCAGTAAGATTGACATCTAGAAATTCCTGAGGTCTCAGATAGGCTGGGTCTGTGCCCTGTGTGTCCAGGGGATCTTGCGTAGACTTTGTGATACCACTTGAGGTATCCAAGAATGAGAGTGTTTATGTTGGGATGAAGAATGTTGAGTATGCTCTGCAAGCAAACTCCAGTCCTGACTACCTGCAAAGAAGAAACAGGATCAGGATGTTTGTCCTTTGTATGTGGTTGTACTTTTTGATAATGACTGCCAGTAAAAGCAGCGCTCTTGGCCTCTGTTAGTGTGTGGCTGGCCTTGTGTATTTTAGGTGTTTGTTTTTGCATCTTTAAGAGTATACGCTCAGATTTGCCGTCTAGACCTGCAAGTGAGAAGTGCAGTAACCCCATGCACCAAACAGGGTGGGAAGGAATCTCCTGGCTCTCTGGCTCCACCAGTTTGGCTCCCTCAAGCTGGGAATGAGATCTCTCCACAACCAAATTTGTTTTCCTTTTGGTAACAAAGACCAATAATTTTGGGGGTTTTGGTTATACGTATTAAAAAAAACCAAAACCTTAATTGATATTTATATCTTTGAGTCAGACATAAAAAGATAGTGAAAGAAACTAGATGAAACCAAACTCAACAAATAACCTATTAATTACAAAAAAGACAATTAGCCTGAAAGTTGTTTATATTAATTTCAACTTGACAGTATTTCAGACTTGTTTTACAGTTTCCAAACATTTTATTTTAATTTGGACGCAAGTATGCAATAATGTGCTTTTGTTAATGGATTAGAGAGGCTGAATGTATTAGCTTTGCTGAATAAATAATATAGCTGTATTATTTACATATAAAGAAGTGTTTTCTTTTTCAGAATGAATGGTGTGCTACTTGAAGAAAATTGTACTATTAGGAAATATTATTCAAAAACCTCGTGTATTAAGTTTTCATTTATTTAAGTAAAATGTATAATTTGTTTTCATTCAAAATTGAATCATTTTGACTTGCACAGCTTTAGTTAAAACACATCTGATGCTTATGCTTGAGGCGAAAAAGACTAATAATGAACAAACTATTAAATCCACAGAGTAATGAGTACTGAACATTAAAACAGGTGCGTTATGGGAACTACCATATGTTTTCAACTGAACTTTGCTCAGAATTCCTATAAACTTCCTCTGGTATTAAAAAGTAAACTGTTACTCTGCAACAGATCTGCAGTGATCTGACTTGTGCAGATAACAGATGGCTTGAAAGGCCTTCCAGCTTCTTTTTCTCCCTAACGAAGTGTTAAAAATGAAGCCTATCATCTATTATTTTCCTGTGCCCTTCTTTATCGCTTTCTGACTAAACAGAAAAGTGATTTATTACAGGGCAGTTGCCCACACGGTGACATTCTAGATGTGATCATCAAAATACTCCACACTGGTTTTTTCATTGTCCATAATGAATGTGGCAGAAGCTAGTATTTCACAAGTACACATTGTATAATCTGCAGGACTTCAGTACTCCTGTCTGTGTGCCGCAGCAGGAGTTCCCACAAGTCCATGATGCAAACTTTAGATTTCTTAATCTGCATAAATCTGCAGGTTTCTTTTGGGAATTTTCTCAAAAGTATTCTTGGAAAGAGGCAACAAACATTGTAGAGATGGAAGCCTTCATCTAAGCTCGTGTTCAACCAGTTCCAAATATCTATCCTAATGCCCCATCCTTGGAGGCTTCCAGGGCCCAGTTGGATGGGACACTGGGCAACCTGATCTGGTGGTTGGCAAGCCTGCCCATGGCAGTGGGTGGAGCCTGATGATCCTTAAGGTCCCTTCCACCCTCAGCCATTCTATACTCTAGTATCACTTTCTTCCTTAGGAGTAGCATCTTTAAACTATGCAAACTGTGCAGAAGAAAGCAAATCAATAACCAGAAGCTGGATGCCTTTTTTCAGTCTCTTTTTTTTTGGTATTAGTTAGACGCAGCAACATGGCAAAAGAAGTTGCTGATTATCAAGAAGATGAGAAAGCAACAGGATCACTGAAAATGTTTTAGATTCCTACATCAGGAAACAGTAAAAGCCATTAATTTAGGGCATTACTCATAATAACCTTTTTGTTACTGTCACTTCTCTCCATTTAAGTCCTTCTGTTGGTCTTTTTTTCCCCTTAAATTTTTCAGAGAAGCTGTTTGCTCATACAACTGATACAAAATCCAGCTTTTACAGACATTCCTGATTTGAGTGATCATCATCATCAACATTTTAAAAAAAAAAAGTAGTCTTCTCAGCTCATAAAAGTTAATTGCTCACAAAGCATATTAACAAACCAGAGACTGTATGTCTATATATAAGGTCTGTGGTGATAGAACAAGGGGAAGTGCTTTCAAGCTCAGGGAGGGGAGATTTAGGCTAGATATAAGGAAAAAATCTTTTACAGTGAGGGTGGTGAGGCACTGGAACAGGTTGCCCAGAGATGTGGTTGATGCCCATCCCCAGAGACTTCCAATGTGAGGCTGGATAAGGCCCTGGGCAACCTGATCTAGCTATGGTATCCTTGTTCATTGCAGGGGAGTTGGACTAGATGGCCATTGGAGGTCCCTTCCAATTCTAAGGATTCTATGATTCTATGCTTGCATAGCATCTCTATGAATCGTGTATTGACCTCCATGCGGAGATCTGTATCTCTGATTCTGCTAGTGCTAGAAATAACACATGTATTACTGTACTGGAGCTGTTGCTGTTGCATCTAAGCATCTCAGTAAAGACACAGTAAGCTTCAAACTATGTAGTTTTTAAGGTCTTCCTCTAAAATTCTCAACTTCCTGAATAATATTTTTACAACTCTTCTGCATTAGGGGCATGAGGAGTTAGAGGGAGCATTTTCACAATTTTAGTTTCTCTATTTACAGTCCTCTTATACATAGCTGCTTGTATTCACTGGGGAGTGAATACAAACACCTCATTTTGCATGAAACTATTCAACTTGATGATTTTACTGTTTTGGTTTTTTTTTTTTTTTTTTTTTTTGCATCCTTTAAGGAAGATGAACTTGATTCTATTTCACTCTATTTGAGGGAGTTTTTCATAAAAATTATGGGATACAATTTAGTGCTGTTTAGTGGATCATAGAAGTTGGAACATACAGGTGATGAAAATGCAAAACACTAACAGTTAAGTCATCTGTGAACTATGTAAAATCTTTTGTTGGTCTCCATTTGCCTCTTACTGGATAAAGGCTTTTACAGTGCACACTACAAACAATGATTTTATTCTTCTTTTCATTGTTTCTGTCAGCAGAGTAGCTCAGTATGACAGGAGTCAGACATGAGTTTGTGACTATTTTTTATGTCAAACTGAGTTGTTTTTAATCTCCTATATTTTGATTAGAATATAAAAAGACTGAAGTAATTTCATTTCATGAAGATAGCTTGGAGACGAGGCATACGTAAACATTGTCCACCAGTACCTGGTGTCTTCAGTATAATTCTGTACTGCAAAAGTGATTTAAAATCTATTCTACTGCTTAGGCTATTTTAGTTCTGGAAACAAACCAAATTGTCTGGTATATAAGGAAATGAAACACATTTTCTACTTAAACTAACTGTAGATAAGTAAGGCTATGAGTTAATATTAGACTGAAATATACATATTCTCCTAATGATGTGTAAGATCTGTAAATAATGACAAAAATTCCAGAACAGAACTGTTTAAATTAGCTTGAAAATACAATCTTAAAGCATTGAGAAGGGGAAAATTAGTGATCTGATTACTCTGAATATTCAACCGTAGTGGAAGTGATAGACAGTTTTCTGTTAGTGTTGCAGTCTCTCATTTGTTTTATAAGACGCTAAGCTTTCCTGGAGATATCTGATGATGATTTATATAAACTATCCTGTAACTCTGACAAACTCTTGGCCACAGCCAAAAACAGCATTTGAGGATGTTCCTGATCTGCTAAAAGTATAAAATAATTGTAAGAGAAGACACATTGTTCTCCTTTTTCCTTGTTGGGCTAACTGTGGCACTTAATTTATTCTGTCTTTTAGATACCTAAGGAATAGAAATACTGTCTTTAACTATATACTCTCCAGCTCCTTCAACAATAAAGTTATAATTCTTCTTAAATGATGATGTACTACAGAAATAGCAGTTATTTTTCAAACTACTGGAGGTAAATGTTACCTGTAGAAATGGAATTATGGAGTGTGTATACATTGTTGAAAGATTTGAAAGGAGTTGAGCCTCTTACTGGAAGAGTGAGGAACATTAAGAGGTCTTTTCTGCACCACCCCCTTTCTTCTTACCTTAATACTGTTAATTCACAATATCCACACCTCCTGCAAAATGCCTTATCCAATAAATAAGGTGGTGGTAAATAATACATTTAAGTATACTAAGATGTAACAAGATTGTGTTGTGCAAAAGTTAAAATTTGGATATCCCTAGGCTTTCATGTATGCAGACGATAATCTACTTGATTTTACAGTTCAGCAAACTGAGAACATCCTTTCTACCCCACTGTGAGAAACATTAGTAGCAAGGGAATCCAGAATCAAAACATGCAGTGTTGTAAATTATTAAAGAGGAGCTGTTTGTCCTGCTTACCCATTGATTGTACATAGCGATGGGTTGGCATGGTGAGCCTGAACCGATACATCAGTAAGTACTGTCAAAATGAGTTATTCATGAGTAGTAGGCAAATATCTGCCTGGAATCCTTATTTGATCTGGAATCCTGTGATAAGCAAAATGATTCCCACTGCCACTTTACCATTAAACTATGAGTGCTAGACTGCATCACATTATGTATATGCATGTGTAAGTGAAAAATAATCAGCATTTCTATAGTAGGAGGTAGTCTTTTCTTTACATGTAGTAGCATTTTTGCCCCCAACATAGATAAAATAATCATAAATTTCATGCTGATTCTTGATCTTTGTACCTCCTGTGTTTGTTCCTCACTTCACGTTTTGTTCACATTTTGGCAGTATGTGTACCATCAACTGATAACTTAGCTTCTGCACTTATGTTATTATTCAGGTGGATGCTTCAGTATTTCCAATGCCAGGTTATGCATTTACAATGTACTGTGCTTAGTACATTGCCCCTTTTTAGGCATTAGTCTCATACTAGTATTTGGGCTCACTTACAGGATTTTTGTGCTTTTTTTTTATTATTTTTATTTTAGTAATGGAAATGTGTGAAATATATTCAATGCTTTTCTCAGTCTTCTCATGTGTCTTATTCAGTCTGCATTTCATAAACAGTGTTTTGCAAAATCTGTACTAGTCTATACAGGAAAATAAAATAAAAAAAACCCTAAAACTCAGTGGTACATAGCTGTCTGGATTTTAGCATAGCTTCAGAAGAAAATACCACTACTTTAATCATATCTACTGCTGATGCAATTCACTTCATAGCAATAGGATAAAGACCATAAGTTATGATGTATGAACAGCATACAAATAGGAGCTCAGGGATGGATCTGAATTTGTTTTGCAGATTGGAGTCTAACAGTGGGCATCTATAATGTGGTATCAAATCTCACGTTATAGTTGGAGATCAAGTCAACAGTATCAATATGTAGAGTTCAGAGAGTACAAACTCTAGAGTGAGATACTGACCCACAGCTGATTGAGTAGCTCTTTAAACTTCAATATTCCCACTTGCAAAATCTCTGATAATAGTGGCAGGTCTGACAGTACATTGTAGACGGCTGAAGTAAATTTTATCTGTAGTTTATAACATGGGAATAAGTTCTTATCCTGCATCCACTTTGATTGCTGATGCTGCCAGTTATGCTACTTTCCAGAGGGACTCTGTGTGGAAACTTAGACTACTCCTGCCAAATAGAGGAGCATGGCTGAAGGACCATGTAGCAAGGTTAATAAACAAAACTTTGTAAAAGGTTAAAGTTATCTAGTGGCCCAATGGCATTTCCCTTCACCTTCAAGTACCAGGGTACAAATTTCAACAGAATTATGCTGAAGACCTGGGAGGTTGCTGATGATACAAAGCTGGGAGGAGTGGCTGACAAATTAGAAGGTTCTGCTACCATTCAGCAAGACCTGGACAGACTAGAGAGTTGGGCAGAGAGGAACCTGATGAGTTGTGGTTGGACTTGATGATCTTTAAGCTTTTTTCCAACCTGAGCAATTCTATGACATGATTGATTCAACGAGAACAAGTGTAGAGCCCTACACCTAGGGAGGAATAACCGCATGCATTAGTATGGGGTAGCGGTTGAGTTGCCAGAGGGGAGCTCTGTGGAGAAGAACCTGGGTGTCCTGGTGGACATGTTGGCTGTGAGCCAACAGTGTGCCCTTGTGGCCAAGAAGGCCAATGGTAACCTGGGGTGCATTAAAGACAGCATGGCCAGTAGGTTGAGGGAAGTGTTGCCTCACCAGGGAAGATCAAGGGGAAGGAATATCTGAAATACTGGGTTCAGTTCTGGGCTCCTCAGTTCAAGAAAGACAGGGAACTTCTAGTGAGTCCGTCAGAGGCCTACAAAGATGAGGAGGGGCCTGAAGCATCTCCCTTATGAGGAAAGGCTGAGAGCCCTGGGGCTGTTCAGCCAGGAGAAGAGAAAGCTGAGTGGAGATCTTATCAGTGCTTATAAACATAAGGCAGAGTTCTTTTCAGTAGTGTGCAGTGACAGGACAAGGGGTAATGGGCACAAACTGGATTACAGGAAGTTCTTCTTGAACAGAAGGAAGAACTTCTTTGCTTTGAGTGTGCTAGAGCACTGGATCAGGTTGCCATAGGAGCTGTGGAATCACCTTCTCTGGAAATATTCAAAAAACACTTGGACATTTTCCCATGCGACTTCTTTAGCAGGGTGTGGTTAGACTGGGGGATCTCCAGAAGTTCCTTCTAGCCTGTACAATTCAGTGATTCTGTGGGGTGAGAATTTCCGCTAGAAAAAAAGGATAGGAAAGTTGTCTGTCTCATCTGTACTGTTTTTTTTTTTTAAAGCTTTGTTTAAGGTTTTGTTTTCTTTGTCTGTCAATGTTCTTTTGTTATGCAGCATTCCCTCACTTATAACTCACTGACATTATCTTGTTAAAAGGTCCTTTCTAGGGAGATCTGAAAAATGCACAAGAGTGAATGTACAAGCAGGTTGCTTCATGCAAAGGAACATGAAGCAGAAAACACAGCCTAGTAAAACAATCAAGAAGGTGAGCAAAGTATTTCATGAGAGAAAAAGATTTAAAGTTTGGCTTTTGCTAACAAAAGTATCTGCATAAAAAAGCATAAGTTAGTGTAGGAGATAATGTACTTCCAAGTGGTTTATTATGTCTTTTATTGCTGAGGATTAATATGAAAATATGAATGGGGTAGGAGGAAGAGGAACTGAAGTGTAGATGTAGCCTGTCATTTTCATCTCTGTAAGAAGGAAGATTTCTGTAATGTTCTCACACCCATTAGAAAACACATTTTAAAGTGTATATATTCATATATATGCGTATGATTTTCTCTTGTGAAACCACTTATAAATGGTTACAACCATGCACTGTGGGAGGAGTGATATAAATGTTAGTAAAGGAGAATACAAATGCCTACAGAGATAAGAGCATGCTCCTTCCTACACTGCAGGACTGTTCCCTGCAGAGGAGCTATCAGCAGTGTGCTGTCAGAGTTCTTTTTTCCTCTCAACATGCAGAATCATGAGCCCATTGTCCCCATAACTTCCATAGGGGATTGATTGCCAGAATGTATCCCCTTTCTTTTATTTTTGACAGATAAATGAATATAGCTTGAGCTTTCTCTTGATTTGAGTTCATCATTTTCCAATGAACAGCATCTTCCCCTGGTAAAGGCTATGGAAAATCTTTTAGTCTGTGGACTACCTAGTTTTAACTCTTGTTTTGGAAACACCTAGCAGGATTTAGAATTCATACCATCTATATCTGTCATGTAGTAGGATGAAGAGGGAAAAAACTTCTGGATGACATAGTGAGGGAAACTGAACTATTCACACTAATGCTGGCTTTAATCAAGCAAGGATCAGTGTTAAGAGACTATTATCTTGGATTGTTGGTATTGCTCTATTTCAATGGATTGAAACTTAGTCCTACTATCCCCAAACTGAAACTGTGTTTCCTGTTAGTGTCTTGTTTCAGAGTTAATGTTGTGTAGCAAAAACAAGTACTGAAGACTGAGTTAGACTCGACCTCTTGAGGTCCCTTCCAACCCTTGCAATTCTGTGATTCTGAGTCCATCTATTCAGCGACGTAAGGTTGTGTTTTTCTTTCCCATTGTAGAAGAGTTTGGGACAGTTAAACCACCCTACATCTCCACTATGAAGTTGAACTTAATTCGACTCAGCATTATCTTTTGAACCCAAGAGCAGTATGATAGCAAGGAATTAGCTCTGTGACTATGAATACCCAACCCAAATCTTTGGGCAGTTGATATGTCCAGACCCATCCAGGAAGAGACAGCAGGAGCAAGAAGGCAAACCAAACAAGTCCAATAACCAGAGATTGCTGTTGGGTCTCTGAAAGGTGTCATCTTACCTATATACTTTATGTGGAGGGGCAGAAGCCAGCAGGTTAGTGGTTTTGGGGAGATTAATGTTACAAGGTATCGTGCACCAGCCTAGTGCAGAACTGATCCATCTCAAAGGGGAAATCATTAGACTTTATTAGAATAATGACATTACAAATGTCTTCCAGCAATGATGTAATAGGATATCAAGTACATGTGGAAAATGAAGTGGAAAGATGGTGATGTAATAGTGTTCCAAAGTTTTATAAAATGACAGACAAATAGAAGTCAACTTCTAGGAGTCATCTTTGCCCTTGGACTTGGAAGAGACTTAGTTTCATATTTTTGAGCAATTAAAATGTTGAAAGAAGATGAAAGCATCAAGATTAACCCTTAGTTAAATTTGTTTCATCTCACTGGGATCATATAAATGCAAATTCATAGCAGATATCACCTTTTTAATTGTAATGCAGGGCTGTATTGATTAGCTCGTCACAGTTTAATAGCTGACCTGACATTGAGCCAACAGCTGCAACAGAATATTTTGTCACTATAATATCTATTCAACTGTTGTGAATACTTTTAAAAATGCGAATTGAATTCACATAAAAATCATAGAATCTTATAATGGCTTGGGTTGAAAAATAATCTAGTTCCAACCCCTCTGCTATGGGCAGAGTTCCCAGCCACTAGAAAAGGCTGCCTAGGGCCCCATCCAGCCCTGGTCCTGAAGCACTTCTGAGGATGGGGCATCCTCAGCTTCTCTGTGCAGCCAGTGCCACACCACACCAAGTAAGGCATTTCTTCCTAATATTTGACTTATACTCCCTTTCTTCTAGTTTAAAGCCATTCTTCCTTGTCCTATCAATATCTACCCAAATAAAAAGTCAGTCTCCTTCCTCCTTGTAAACTCCCTTCTGGTACTATGAAAGGCCACAATGAGGTCTCCTCGGAGCCTTCTCTTCTACAGGCTAAACAAACCCAATTCCTTCAACCTTTCTTGATAGCAGAGGTGCTCCATCTTTGTGGCCCTCTGAATCTGCTCTGACAACTCCACATCATTCTTGTACTGGGGGCCGAGCCCTGGGCACAGTACTCCAAACGGAACTTCACTAGGACATAGTAGAGGGGGACAAAATCCCTTCTCTCACCCTGCTGCCACCCCTCTGATGCAGCTCAGGATACTGTTGGCCTTCTGGGTCTACAACTCACTGCTGGCTCATGTTCATCTTTTTATCTGTCACATCACCCAAGTCTTCTCCACAGGGCTGCTTCCAAGGAGTTCTTATCCCAGTCTGTTTGAAGGCTTTGCCTCCTGCATCCGATTAGAGTTTCCAGCAGTGTTAACAGTGACAAGAGTAATATAACCTGCAGGAGTCTGTCTGGATTCCCATGCTTCTTATCTGTAGGTAGAATTTTTCTCAATGTACTTATAGCATCAGCCATGGGAGTTGCTTGTTTAGCTTATTAGCCTGCTAGAAGGTTTGTATTCAGTGCTCTTTGGCAGTGTTTGAGGGAAGTTGTGCTGTCTGTAGATCTCAGGATTGTTACTGGCTTAGGCTGGGGCTTAGCCTGCGAAGGGATTTCCCTTCTTTAGAGTTGCTACCACTAAGAAGTCTTGGTTACAATCTTCCACACAAAAGCAGGGCTTTTTTTTTTCCCCTTCTTCCTCTGCTCCCCGCCCACCAGTAGAAAATAAAACTTGACTTTCCATGAATAACAAATTAAATTAAGAGAGCAACTGCCACTTAATGATTTTTCTTAATGATTGACTACTGCTGTAATAAGTAATTATCCATTTTGTGCTTTAAAGCAATTAATTATATGTGCCAACTTAAGTGCACTTCCATAGCTACAAGTTGAGAAGCACTAGTGGTTAGAAGGGCAGGAGTGTCAGGTCCTTTTCCTATCACTTACAGATGGAAAGTGTGGATTTGAATACATTTATTGTGCTCACCTCTATTTGCCTGAAACAGCTTTCTTCTTATATCTGTCTGAACTTAAAAATCCTCTTACAATAGCTAGAGGCACTGAATATGAAAAACTCAATACTGACAAGGTTGGCACCTTATTTAGCGTGTTTGCAAATCCTTCTTTTTTCTTTTCTCTTTCTCCTCCTGTCGAAATCAGGAAGTCTTGGCACACTACATGAGCAGACTAGCTCTGACTATTCAGTTTTAAAAAGCAGCTTAGTAATCACAATGACTGGGAGCCTGGAATATTTTTGCAGTCCCTTGGCTCTTATGAAGTATGTGCCTTTCACTAGTGGGGAAAACCTGTGAAATATGGCCAGGTGATATATGAATATTGGATGATTTAGATTCTGTCACACTCAAGAAATAATCACACAGAAGGACGGTCTATTGCCAGGGTTTAGTGCATTTAACATCAAATGCTCATAAACTTACTAAAATTTAAATTGCATCCCTAATTACCAAATACATCTCATCATTTTCTGTCACTCACAGCACAAATGTGAAAAGTTGGCAGAGTTAGAGCACTTTCCTACTCTGTTTACTGAAGGGCAATCTTTATGAATTTACCTCTGGAGAGTAAAAGAGTTCTTACTGCAGCGCTACATCAGCTTCTCTGTCTTCTCTTGCATACAAATACTTTTCCTGATGCTTCATTATAAAGTGAACTGCTTTGGAAGTCGCCATCACATTATATGGGTAGCAGTGTTGAATGATTAAATCCAATTGTCTGCACTTCCTGTAGAAGTCATTAAAGTGGAAAAGAGCTACCTCTAAATTGAAATTCTGCCTTCAAGGTCATTATCATTTTACCTCTTCTGCCTTGTCTGACACATGCTGGTATGTACTGTAAGAGTAGAAAAATATACCCAATTTCCAATTAAAAAAAAAACACAAAGCCATAAAATCTGTCTAGCCAGAAAATGGGAAAATATCCATCAACACATAGCAGGTTGCTCTTAGAGCCCGTAGTTTTCATGTCAACAACCAATAAAGTCATTCTCAAATCCTTCAATTTCCCCCTTTTTCCAAACATTGTTGCTTCTTTGTCAGCAGATTTGTATAGTTGTGATGATGAATATCAGTCTGATTCCACATCTTTCACTAGAATAACCCCCAAAACATGAAATGTAGGGAGGGATGTGTTCCTTAATCCTTACTTGTTCACCACTGCCTCAGACTTGTTGCTAATCCTGAACACTGATTATAGTGATAGCAGTGATATTTTGGTAATTTTGGTGGGAAATAGCTGATCAAACACTCAAACAGAAATGATCCTGTGTATTAGCCAGCATGCATCAGCAACTGTGATTTTTCTAGCGTTAAATACTGATTTAATAAAGAAAAATTAAGTATGCTGACAACCTCATACACAATCTGTGTTTCTACAGAACATTATTTGAGCATCTTCAGTGAAACTGTTCTATTTGAGGATGAGAAATAACCTGCCAGTGTACTGAGGTAATCAGTGAAGAATAGCCTGTGCTACTTGTTTGTAGCTAAAGGAACAACCCGAGGGAGCTCACTCTCAGAACACTTAGCATCTCATCTGAATGCTTTTGGAAATCCTGAGAACAATTGAAACATAGCACAGATAAGTTGATCTTTCTCCTCCTGGAAGATGCTGAAAATTTCGAAATTTGCCAGCACCTCAAATGTATTCTGTTTTTTTTTTTTTTTTTTTTTTTTTTCCCATAGTTAATGTGCTTAATTTATTAAATTATTTCATGAAAAAGGAAATCCCAAGTTTAATAGTAAGATTGCAAATTTTCACCATTATGGGGTGGCATGTGGCCTGCAGTCTGTGGCTTGTACATGCCTGGTGTGGAGCAATTGCTGAAGACTACACTCATGTTCTCTCTGCTCCCCTGAGCACCTCTGGATGTGATCAGGTCAAGACCAGTTTTTTCAGGTATACAGTCCATTCTACATTCTATATTGGGGTTAAAATATACGTACAGAAATACGTGGCCTGATATAGCAAGAAAACCATATAATTCTCCTTCAACCAACTAACATAGCTTATCTTTCACTATCAGCCTTTGTGAATGTAATCATCTGGAATGGGTTGAGTGTTAGGAAGATTGCTTGAATTTCAACCACTGCTCTCATCTCAGCACCGTGAACAACAGTGCTGCTGCAGAAAGGATAACTTTACCTCTAGCTGTGTGTGTTACTCTAATCTAAAAAAGCCAACCAAATACTAATAATGCTAATACAACCAAAGGTGTTACCTTGTTCTTGGAAGCCCAGTTTTAAGAGGCTTATTCAGTGCAGATTTTGTGATGCACAAACTAGTGGGAGCTAAGGGTTTCCTTTTATCCTTTAATCTCAGCTGGCATGTCAGTGTGAGAAAATAAAACTTGGCTCTACAAGACAATTTTTAAAATTTTCTTAAATTTGATTCATATTTAAGTGATTATTTCCAGTGGTTCTAATTTTAAGTGATTCATTTAAACTTCATTCAAACTTTATTCAATGTTTGTTTATTAGAATGCAAATGATTGGGTTGTGATGCCTTCTTTTTCTCTAGGTTTCTTCTGTAAGGTGTATTACTTATTAAATCATAAGGAAAAAAAAATATTGCACAGCAGATTACTGCAGTGACTTAAAACTGCTATATTTTGAACATTAACCAACTAGTTTTTTTAGCGTGCAGTTTTGTCTTCAGCTATTGTGCTCAAAAAAGAATGAAACAGGTTTATGTACTCTGCAGAGCAGATGAGATCACACCTGACCTGCAAAAGAGTCTTAATATTCCCAGCCACCAGCCAACTGTGGCTTTTCTCTGACATTGTGGCTTGTCACAGACAGGCTGCTCATAGCAGGTCCCATTTGTGCTTAAAACAAGACCTGACTTGCCTGTTTACCATACTGAACTTTTGTGATCTTCTCAAGATACTCGAGTTCTTTGAAATCTGTGCACATGCAAAGATTTTTCCTTCTTTTTCTTTCCAGTCAAGTATATCGGTACTTGTTTATTATTAGATTTATCTTCAGATTTTTATAGTCTCCTTTCCCAATTGCATACTATTATCACCTCTTTATGCTAATACTCTCCCTTGCTGCCTGGATTATCACCCCTCCATTTATCTTCTTATCGTGTGTGATCTACGGTACTCATTAGCTTTCTATTCTCAGATCACTTTTTGCCTTCTCAGCATGTCAGATGACCCTTTTATCACTCAGCCATGTTTCACGATCAACTTAGAATAATGCTTTGTACTTCCTTACTGTTCCCTAAGCTTTTTATTTCTTTGCTGCTTATTATATCTTGCTATCCATTTGTCTCCAACAAGCCTTGTTTTAATACCCACTCAATTAAATCAGTTGTTTTTTTTTTTGCTAGTACTCTCAGTTGCCTTCATTGCCAGGGTAGTACATTATTGATTTCCACGGTTCAGTATATCAGAGTATATATTTCCTAGTGAATTTCTTTCTCGATCACGTCTATTTAATCCACCTCTTTTCCAGTCTTCTCTTCAGACTAGACTTGGTATTCATGAAGCCAGCAGTACATTAACTGCTTAACTCATTGGTTCTTGCACTTTACAAAGTGCTTCATCCATAATCTTACACATTCTGCCTGAATTCAGCCAACTTGCAGTTCTTGCTCTGGATATGGCTACTTAAAGCACTTGTTTAATGTATATTTTAGACAATTTATATGCCTGAGTTAATACTTTTGAGGCCACTGCATAAAATGTTTTCAGCTCATTGGCTTCAAGGTACTTAAACTTGTATATCTTAAAGCTGCCTTCCAGTTTTATGATACTTCACATTAAATAGTGAACATTTTAAAAAGAAATGGTGATTTTTTTTTTTATTCTGAAGATCTTCTCATTAACGGCATGGCTTTTTATGACTGAGAGATTTGTAGGCTTTCATATAGGAATCCTTTTCAAAAAGAAACTTTCCTTTATCCATGTTAAAAACCTCTTCAGTCTCACAGGGGTATCATTAAATCTGATTTTCCTTATAAAAGATTTTAGAATAAGCAAACCTGTGACTGAGTTTAGAGCAGGACTTACATACTTAAAGGGGTTGTAGTATTATAAGGAGCAATCCCAGGCATACATAAAATGGTTTGAATTGGAAAGCACCTTTAAAGGCTGTATGGTTTCAGCCCTCTATTATGGGCAGGGATAAGTCCCACCGGGCCCAAAGATCCATCCAGTGAAGCCTTGAATGTTTCCAGGGATGAAGCATCCATGGCTTTTCTGGGCAGGCTGTTTCAGTTCCTCGCTTCCTTCTATGTAGAGAATTTCTTCCTACTGTCTAATTTAAACCTACTCTCTTCTAATTCAAAACCAATAGAATCATAGTGAGTGGCTTTAGTTTTTCTGTTATTTTAAAAGATTTTCAAGTAGTGAAACTTTTACCAGTTCCGGATTATGTGGGAATCCAATGATCAGCATAGACTTCTGAAGTAGTGGAACAGTGTACTTGAATAGTTATCCTAAAATATATTGTTTCTTGATGTTTTTGGAGTTCTTCTGTGTTTGGGGAGTTGGACTAGATGTCCTTTAAAGGTCCCTTCCAACTATAAGGACTCTATGATAATATGCTGTAGTGGTCTAACACAGTTATTTAATTCTCTGACTATAATATTTAGGAGAAGAAGTTGTAGAAAGCTTTATTCATCAGAGGGAAGAACAGGTTATTAAACTATTTCTCTGATGTTGATAAGAAAGCCCACTCAAGGTGGCTGCAGAATATAGTGGCAATAAAAGTTACGTGCCACTGGAAAACAGGAATTGGAATCTTTTTAAAGTGCTTTGAATGTTGTATTGACCTTATGCTCTGCTGACAGTGATACAGAAGCAATATAAAGGCTACTCTCAGACACAAGGGATAAAGACCAGTCAACCTTAAGCTCCAAGATAGACTCTCATTCTAGAGGCTACTATTTCAAAGTAACAAGGAGGTAAATTAAATCTGATTTTGGAATTGCCAGTATTTTCCATTGAAGGAGGCAAGCCTCTACGTCTGAAGGAAATATATATAATATATAATCTTGGTGTACCTTTACCACTGCCATTATAACTGAGAAAATCTGCAAACAGTTGCAAGTAACACTGAATATCTTTTCAGAAAGAAAGATAATAACAATTCTCTTTAGATAATGGCTGCTTTCTCATAAGGTATGTCAGAAAAGGGATATGGTGGTATGTCAGAAATTACTGATGTTTTTTTTCTTTTCCTGAAGGGATAAATGTTTGCAGAAGACAAGTCCAGTCATCTACTCATCATACTGTATTGCAGTGGATATACACTGAATTTCCTTTCGTATGTGTGTGATGAGTAGCAGTGCTACAGTCTATCTAGATGAGATATTTAATGCAGAATTTTAAATCTAGTGTAGATCTACTATGAATTTATCATTTTTTTCCCTCTGCAGAGACAAATGTAATTGGGAGTCATGTTATCGTTTTCTTTTTCTTCTTGTGAATCTGTTATTTTTTTCATCAACAAGTTTTCTGAAAGTAAAAGTGGAAACTACAGGAGATAAATTGGATTTTCCTTCCTCTCACAAAATAAATGCAGAGAGTGGCTAATGAAATGCATATTTGTGTACAGCTAAAAATCACCATAAATTCCCATCTTGCTCGTGCCTACACATTATTAGATTTCTCACATTATTCATGGATAAGTAAGTGCAGGTGGGGTTGATCTACTAGACAAAGGTTCATAAATCAAAACAGATTCAAGTGTATTTTGCTCTGTCATTTCTGCCAGTACATGCATATATTTCCTTCAGAAAATGTCACGTAGAAGACAGTATTAAAGAATTCCAAGTCATCTTCCATATCTAAACATCAGATGCATGAATAACAGATCTACTTCTTTTTAGCACATCAAATATATGCAGGATCAAATGAAAATTCTTGTAAATTGATCATAAGAGAAACTTTTTTTTTTTTTATATAACTCTAATAAGGACAACTTCTTACCTAAAGGAATCTATGGGATAATACACAGGTTAATGTTTAGGTCACGTGGCATTAGAGTCTGCTCCAGATTTGCCATCAGAAGAGGAGTTAAATGTTGTTATTCTTAGATATTGGGATTCACAGCTCAGTTACAGGACATGCATCTGTAGTATAGGTGTCCCCACATATTTCTAGCAAAAAATATTAAACAAATGAAAAAGCCTAACTCATTCTACATTCAACCTTTGACCTCTTTGGAAATTTCTAACTCAAAGTTCAGTGTTCAGTACCTGTTGTCATCTTACTGACAGGAATCAGTCCTTTGAGATTAGATGTTGGCCACAATCACTGCTTTCTAAAGAACTACTCAATAGAGAGGGACTAGGCAATATTTTGTCCCCTTTCTATTGTCAGTTACTGTGTTCTCTCCCTGTGCTGTTCCTTGATGCTAATTGTACTGGTGGAGATGAGAAGAGAGAGGCTGGAGCTGGTTGTCTCACTTGTCAGTAATTTTCCCAGACATAGAGTCAAGTTAACAGTTGTTTGTCCTATCAGTGCCACTGGCAAAAGCAGATAGAATGAAATAATTTACTATTAAACATAAACGATGAAGATGAATTACCACCTTGCAAATGGCATGTCAAAATAATGTTCCAACACTAGCTTTTGTACTTGATATGAATCTTTTTTCTTTTTTATTCCTCTGAATATCTTAAATACTGTTTTTCTCTTCCGAGTTGTATTGCTGGCTTCATATTTTGTTGTGAGATCTATATAATGCATGACATACAAAAGATAAATTCATTTGGTATGTGGGAAAGATATCAGTTCTGCAATACCCAACTAGGGTGGAATTTCAGTTTGCTTTTCTGAATTTCAGTGCTGCTCCCATGGAAGTTTTGTCTTTAGCCTTCTTGTATCATAGAATCGTTAAGATTGGAAAAGACCATTAAGATCATCGAGTCCAAGCACTGACCCATGCCCACAGACCCATGTCCACAAACCCATATCCCTCAATGCCACATCTTCCCTTTTCTTGAATACCTCCAAGGATAGTGACTCCACCACTTCCCTGGGCAGCCTTCTCCAATGCATTTCCACTCATTCTAAGAAGAATTTTTTTCTCAGTATCTATACCAGGGAGGCCTCTGAAAACCCTTATTCCAAGTGATCAGTGCCTTCACCTCCTAATAAAGAAATTAACGTGCCTTCAACTTACCGTGAAATCCAGCACAGTGGAGCCATCTAGGATGTGAATAGATTTAGAGTTCGCGTCTGTGTTTCACAGAAGTACAGCAACAGCAAGCATGTTTTGCTACCTGCAACTTTTTTTTAAGTACACCTGCATTCTTTTGGGATGTCGATTCAGAAAAGCTCTTTAAAAGAAACCTCTTTATCCTTTGCTAATGAATTTGATTTGTATTTTAGAAAGAGGATTCACTCGATGTTGCTTCATTCACGCTCATCATATAGCCATCAAGTGACAAAAAACTTCTGACTGCTATTGACCTATACAACCTTTGAATCGACAACTGTTCATTGGAACGGATTGCTCAAGGAGGCTGTGGATGCCCCATCCCTGGAGGCATTCAAGGCCAGGCTTGATGTGGCCCTGGGCAGCCTGGTCTAGTGGTTGGCGACCCTGCACATAGCAGGGGGGTTGAAACTAGATGGTTATTATGGTCCTTTTCAACCCAGGCCATTCTATGATTCTATGAACTGAAGGTGAAAGACCTCTTATCCTACTAACAATCTCTTCTGTTTGCTTGGTAGTTCATAATACAATCAACAGGAATTAACTAATACCTATGCATCTGCTCAGGCCTGCATGCGTGCACTCACAGAACAAAAAGAATTTAATAATGGATACAGTGATGAAAATAAGTGAAATCCTGTTGACACTGCTCATTTGTTTGACCCTTTAAGCTAACAGGCATTTAGTTTTCCTGGGACTTCAAAATCGACATCAAATAGGATTCCCAGTGAGTTTTACGTTCCTTGGCAGGTAACGAGATGATGCACTGCGTGTCTGTAAGCCCATTTCCACGCTACATTAGGAATTTATCAAAGCAAGTCAAATCACTTCTCTACAAAAATGAAGGAAACTTGAGAGAATTTTCTGTCTGTGCCTCAAGTTCTGTCCCTACTTATGACTTATAATTTGTCAGCATATATCCTTGAGCTGCAAGTGAGTTCACGATGTGACTTTCTTCAGTAATAAAAAGTGTATTTTCTCTGTAAAACACTGACTATACGATTATTGTACTATAATGCTCAACCAAGTTGAAGTACTAAATTGTTCTATGTGTAATTCAAAGCTATATACCATATCTCTGCAAACTAATCTGAAGTTACCCCCAAATCACTGTGTTTGTAAGAAAGGGTACTTTGTATTCACATCTTTTGAAAGAAGTGCTATTCTATATATTACAAGAATTAGTGACAGAAGCATTATACCTATTATTATTTATATCTTAATAGATTTTATGCTTTTTCAAAGTCATATGAATTATACTACTTTAACGTCATAATGCAAGAATGAAAGGAAAAGAAAAATAACCTACGTGAGTTAGTGGATGTGCTTTTTAAATGTGGTATTTGCAAGAATTCATTGCAATTTCAAATAGTTAGACTGTTGCAACATTATTTTTCTGAGAAGATAATTCTTATTTTTTTGATAAAACTGTTTGGAAATCTTGCTTGGAGAAAAGGTGTTTCTGTTTTGCTGTTTGCAAATTTTAGAAATTCTTTATGGAATGAGCAAATATTTCAAGAAGTTCAGGTGTGTGAATACAATTTTTGTGTATGTTTATGTGTGATGCTTTATGCTTTGTTTTAGAGGGAAGTAGTCTTGTCAGACTAGACTAGAAAGAATTTTTTCTTTGTGTTAATCAAAGTAAAATTGCCAAAAGTAGCACAAAACTCCAGCAGAGTAGCAGTATTTTCCTATTTCCAAGTGAAGAGGAGCAAAAGGACAGATGGAAACAAGGAGAACCTTAGATGGACAGTTTGTAGATCTTAACGCTACCAGGAACTACTAGGCCATAAAGATGATAAAGGGCCAGGAGTATCTCCTGTGTGGGGAAAGACTGAGCCATGGGGCTTTTCAGACTGGAGAAAACTGAGAGGGGATCTCATCACTATTTATGAATATCTAAAGGAGTCAAGTGCATGGGTCCAGGTTCTTTTCGGCGGTGCCCACTGACAGGACAAGGAGCAATGGGCACAGGTTGGCCAGTGAGGTGGTGAAGTCTCCTTCTCCAGAGAGATTCAAACTCACCTGGATGCTTTCCTGCGCAGTCTACTGTAGGGAACGTGCTTTAAAGAGAAGTGGGCTGGGGGTTCTCCAGAGGTCCCTTCTAGTTGTGTGTTTCTGTGAACCCTTCAGATTTGGTGCTGCTTCACACTATCCTGCCCTGCCTCTGTATGCCCACCCACATATTCCCTTATTTTCTTTACTTTTTTTTAAGTCCCGAAATAGCTAGACAGAGGTGCTGTGTTTGTATTTCTGCCCTGACAAATTCCTTATTTTATTTGATTGTTGATAATGAATTTTCTAAACAGTTCATGTGTAATGAATACTTTTGAAAATTTTGCTAAATGAACGATTCCAGTCTCAACAGGAGAAAGCATGCACCCTGCATTGTGCTTCATAGCAATTAACTTATTAGTGGAGGCTTTTCCCTAATTAACCCTTTATCAATTATGTGAAAGTATAAACATGTATGAATATATAAAGAAAAGTGCATGTTGTGCCGTGGTTTGGACTGCAGTGGGGTACATATCACAGAAATAGAGGGTACTGACAGAACTACATCATGGCAGGGAAATGATCAGCGCTGCTTTGAATTTGCATTTGGGATTCAAAGCAGTTGGGATTCAAAGCAGTTCATATTCAGGCAGAGATGCAACTTCTGTGACTTGATCTTACCTGTTTAGAGGCTAATATTGTTATGCCTATGTTTTGTAGAAATAAAACTTGTATATGTAAACCAGAAAGTCTTTATTTGCAAAATTACTTTTTAAAATGTGACCCAGTGATTATATATTTGTAGGAAAGGTAGTGTTTCAGTAGAATATTTCTTACAATTTTGCACTCAAGGTGTTTTCCAAGAAGTGTGTTTGGAAGGCTTTTTTTTTGCTTTCAGTTCATTTTCTAGTTTTCTTCTTCAAGAGCTACTCTGAAAGCCTCCTAGTTATTATGTTGGCCCATGATGTCAGAGGCAGATGTTGTGGTATGGCAGTAGTGGTTGAACCTTCCCACTGATATTCCGTTACATTTTGTGGCCTTTGACAGATGGCAGCAGAGGGGCACTCTGACAGAATGGCATCTGACATGGGAGTGTGTATGAAGTAAAGGTTTGTCACAGAATTCCTCCATGAGGAAAAAATGTCACCTATTGACATTCATCAGTGCTTGCTGACTGTTTCTGGAGACCAAACAGAGAACACGAGCACAGTGAAGTGGTGGAGGGTGGTGATATTCAGCAGTGACAACAGTGGGTCACCTCCTGTGGTGCAGATTTTCACGAGTGTGGCATGTAGGCTCTTGTTAGTTGCAGGTGAAAATGCGTTGCTAATGGTGGTATGTTGAAAAATAGTTTTTTGTAGCTGACAATTTTCTCAATCAAACACTGTCACTGTGTGTTTTTTATATCTGTTGTAGTTTCCATGGAAATAAATAAGAGTCATTACTTTCGGAGTAACCTATATATACCAAGGACAAGCCACTTGTATAATTTGTGAGGCAAAGAATGCAGCACAAGGACAATTTTATTTGTAGAGGCATAGTAATACAAAGGTGAACAGCTGTCAACTAATTTTGTATCTTTTTAGTTCATTTCACCTGAAGTGAATAGTACCCTGATCGTTTGGGGCTGCTGCCTTTGGGAACTCAGGAGACATTGTACTAATTCTCCACTTGGTCAGTCCTGAATGCAAAACTGTTAGCGACATAAATGGTCTAACTGAAAATAACATGGTGGTTTGCATAGTCTCATCCTAAAGCATTTTTGTTTCTGTCTACTGAAGCATGTGAGGTTCAGGTGGAATGAGATTGGACTACATCTGTTTCTGAAACCTCCTATTACTGCTGCTATCCTCCTACTGTCATCTCAGAATATAAAAACATATTGTACTATCCAGAGTTTCTTGCGTTACTTACCACTACTTTTAAAGTGTATTTCTTTGTTTATTTCATGTTCTTCCTCTACATAAAAGACTTCAATGTCTCCTTCGAGTTTTATGAAACCTTATCTAGGGACTTCATTTTGTAGACCTGGGGAAAAAAAAAAAAAAAGAAATCAGCTGTTAAAGTGAACAAGCAATTGAGAATAACATTTTCTTCTCCCCATTCCTGCAAAGTTGCTCCCTAGCCATGGCCCTATCATTTGTGTTGCTCATAACTATCTGAAATTGGTCAGCTGAATATGAGTCAATTTTTAATGTCGTTTTCTCCTCCTGCTAGCACAGCAATAAAGGGATATGAAGCAAGTTAAAGGAGCTGGACATTGACTCTTTTAAATATGAGTATCCATAGAAGATTTTGTATTCATTTAATAGTATTATTGTTGCTATGGCAGTAATAAAGGCAATTTAAGGTGATTATAGGTGGTCATTTTGTTTGTTCATCTTTGCTTCAGAATGATATAGTTCATCCTCCTCAACTTGTTCTGCAAGAGTTATTAAATTGGCTTTAAGCATATCGCAGTAGAATCATGGATGCTTTCATTTTTATATCCTTGATTTATCCTTTTGAATTTCCTGTGACCATTGGAATGTGGCAAACAATTTGTATTTTTCTTCTTAGCTCTGATAATGAGTGTGTGCTATTCAATAAAACTAATGGTAATATTTTGTCCTTTATCCTCCTCTTCCATCAAGTCTACCTGCTGTGCTGTACAAGATGTTAGTTAATAAGCTTAATATAAGAAGAGACTGTTGTAATAGGCGAAGGCGGGGATTCGCGATGTCACGGGATAGGAAAACCCCTCCCCTCCCCCCTTTGGGGGCGTACACACGGTAGAGGCTTAGTATATAAGGTGTTGCACCACGTGAATAAACGGACCACTTTCTTACACCATATTGGTGCATGCTTGCGTGGTCCGGGC
>JACDJE010000029.1:4339448-4360020 GCA_016647715.1 Pavo muticus | reverse complement strand
GGCTCCCACGTCGCGGGGGGCTGTGGCTGAGCTAATGGAAAGTGCCTGCGCTGGGCGCCGCGCCGTGATCACGTGCCTCTTCTAATTTGGATGTGGGGGGACCGCAGTGCCAAGGCAGAGGGGCTCTGCTCTCCTCCCTCCACGGGCCCTGGGGCAGGGCCGAGTGCCCAGGATTGGCTCCCCCCTGTCTAAAATGGGCTGCCTTCCCTTTTTTAGCTGTTCGCGGAGCTGTGAATTCCTGGCTGCTGGCAGTCTGACAAGCCGGGAACAAGGCGCAGCACGTGGGAGCGCTGGGCCCGCCGTGCTGCGGGAGGGCTGCAAGCGTGCCCGCCTTAACCCTTCCTTGGCGACACGGGGGCACAGCCCGCAGAGCCTGAGCTGTCACCCTTTCTCTTTCCCCAGGACGTGCTGAAACCGACCTTCACTGTCACCAACCTGCCCGGGACAACGTCCACCATCCAGACGGCACCTACCACCTCGTCCTCCATGCAGGTCAGCAGCGGCCCCTCGTTCCCCATCACGAATTACCTGGCGCCAGTGTCTGCCAGCATCAGCCCCAGTGCCGTCACCAGTGCCAACGGGACAGTGCTGAAGACTACTGGAGCCAGTGCAGTGACATCCGGGGGCCTCATGCAGATACCCACCGGCTTCACCCTCATGTCAGGTCAGTGCTACTCAGGGCTGAGCGCTGTGTTCATCTGTCTGTCTCTGCACTCGAAACATGTTGAGAACGGGAGACCTGGCTGCAGGTGGAGGCAGTGGTTGCTGCCTTAGGATGAGCATGGCTGGGACACTTTGCTCAAGCGGTGACAGCTCCTTTAGGGCCCTGCTGCTGGGAAGGGTGTGGTGGCAGGGAGCTGAGCAGGGGTACCCCAGGGCAGCACTGAGAAGCCTGGAGGGAGCAAAAAGAGCTGGTGGTGATGAAGCCTTTTTTTTTCTCCCTCCTTTTGGCAGGTGCTTCCCTGTCTCTGGGGACCCCTGCCATTTCTCTCCCTCATTTACAGCCGCACTCGCTGGCTCTTTCCAGCCAGCAGGGCCAGGCGGTCTCGGGTACAGCTGGACAGCTACATCAGGCACAGCACACGGTCTTCCACTTCCCTGCCAGAGCTGGAGGGCAGATCGTGTCGCTGACAGGTCAGCACTCGCTTCTGCTCTGTTTTAGACTGGGGGGGAACGGAGGCTCCTGTAGGCACCCTGTCCTTGCTCAGGGACCCCAGCACACAGGTGAGTGCACAGGGAGGCAGAGCAGCCTGGCTGTAGCTCTGGGAGAGACAGGAGGACAGGTCTTGGCATGAGCAGTGTGCTGGCAGGTGCAGTTCTCGGTCTCCTGACCCAGGCTTTGCTCCACAGCTTGTGAAGGTGTAGGAGATGGGTTGCTGATGCACTAAGGCTGAGCTGGGAGGATTGATGGAAGGAGGGAGACTATGGTGCTAAGATGCCCTGCGGATGTGGTTTTGAGTGCTAGTGTTTGGCTCTGAGCAGCTGTCATGCCTAGATCTGTAGTTGGCTGCTGAGCCACAGTGCAGAAGATTGGTGATGAAAGAGGCAGAGGTGTTGCTGTGTGGGCATTGTGCTTGGCAGGAATCTCTTATTGTGCCAAGTGGAGGGCTCTCTGAGTGCTGTACTAGGGCTGGGGCACCATCTCCTTGGTACCAGCACTGTGGGTGAGACAGTATTCTTGTGTTGTGCCTGCTTGTTTCCATGCTGCTAAGTCTGGTGGCCTCTTACAGCTCCTGTGGGCCCATGCAAGGGGACCAAATTTCCCTTCTGGTCTGGAGGAGCTGACAGAATAATCAATGATTCTATGTGTTTCTGGTGCACTGTGTGGGGAGATACCCAACTTATGGGTTCTGGTGTGGTGTGTGGGGAGATGCCCAACCTGGGGTTTCTGTCTGGCATCACGCTGTTCCATCTGGAGGCAAAACGTGAGCCTGAGGGGAGCTTTGTTTCCTCCTCAGTGTCTGCATAGCCATGCTGAGAGCCATGCAGTGAGCAGGCCGGCCCAGAGGCTGCGTGGCTATGCCCGTGCAGCTCTGGGTTGCATGTTGGAGCAGCTGTGCTCTTGTTCCTGTGCAAGGCCCGCAGTGTCCTTGGGGTGGCTGTTCCTGAGTGCCCTGCAGAGAATGATGCTGGGCTCCAGAGCGTGAAGACCCTGCTTGAAGGTGGGCTCTTGCTGTTTTGCTTAACGCTGTGAGCCTAGTTCTGTGGGGCTGCTTGAGCAATGGGCTGGGGCCCTCTCCTCCCGGCATCTTCTGTGCTGTGTCCTTGTGGAGCCAGGAATGGTAATGAGAGCCACTGACATCCCTGAACTATACCTAGATGCTGGACAGAAGCTGCTGTGGCATTTCCTTTTCCCTCCAGAGCCCTGCAGGCCAGCTGTGACCCCTCCTTGGCCCTCTTGTGCCAGTACTGTGATGGGCCGTGTGTGGAGCTGTGCATGGCCAGAGAGAGACGAAGGCTGGCAGACTGAAGGCTCCCTTCTCTCCCCAGGTGGCACCATGGCTCAGCAAGTCCCTGTCCAGGCAATCCAGGTGCACCAGGCACCGCAGCAAACGTCTCCCTCCAGTGACAGCAGCACTGACCTTACTCAGACCTCTCCCAGTGGAACAGGTAATAGGGACTTTATGATAACTGCGTTCTCTCTTCCTTCCTAACCACTGCTGATACTGACTCACCCCTGCTCCTGGCCCAGCATCATTCAGTCCAGCTATCCCAACCGCACTGACAGTTTCCCAGATTTATTTATCCCTGTTATCAGCTCCCATGCTGTGCTGCTTCTAGGTAGGTACCGCTGTGCAGAGTACCTCAGCAGATTTCAGAGCCTCTCTTGGTGCATTACTTGCTCTTTCATAGAATCATTAAGGATGGAAGAGACCCTTAAGGTCTCCAAGTCCAACCATCAGCCTATCCCCACCATGCCCTCCAACCATTTCCCTCAATGCCACATCCCCACAGCTCTGGAACACCTCCAGGGACAGTGACCTTACCACTCCCTGGGCAGCTGTGCCACTGCCTCACTGCTCTTTCAGAGAAGAAATGTTTACTAAGACCTGAACCTCCCCTGATGCAACTTGAGGTCATCACCTCTCATCCTTATCCTGCAGCGTGGAGCTGGGAACATGTTGCCAGGCTCTTCCTAGTTCTCAGATGGTTTCCTGTTGATCCAGCATTGCCCCTTGCACAAGGCATTGGTTTGCATGTTCTTGAGACTTTGTATGTACAGAGGACACCTTTTTTTGTTACAAAAAAAAGAAAAGATTTCAGGTGCCTGGATGCAGACTGAATCCAGTTCAACAGCTTAATAAGCTTCATCAGGAAACCTGTACCGTGGTTTGAGTTCAGTCTTGGGATACTTGGCTATAAGGCTGCCTTGCCCTCAGTCCTCACTGACCAAAGCTCTCTTGCTTGTTCCCTGGGTTTCTTGGGAGAACAACGTGGGTACCTCCACATGCCTGCTGCTAGTGCGTGTGGGGGTTGAGGGGGGGTGGCTGAGCAGGTGTGCAAGTGTGGCAGGCTCCTGCAGTGTGGCTCACGTGTAGTTTGTCCTGCTGCCAGTGACCCTCCCAGCGACCATCATGACGTCGTCTGTGCCAACCACCGTGGGTGGCCACATGATGTACCCCAGCCCGCACGCGGTGATGTACGCGCCCACCTCTGGCCTTGCGGATGGTGGACTTGCAGTCCTCAATGCTTTCTCGCAGGCACCCTCAGCAATGCAGGTGTCCCACAGCCAGGTTCAGGATCAGGGTAAGTCTGGGTTGGTGCTTCTCTGGGGGCTCTCCTTTTTGCATGTGTTTTTTGCTACATATTGATTCCAGAGGGTTTTCTTCTAAGCCGTCATATCTGCCGAAAAGACCCAGCAAGGGTCTGTACTTTTTAGAACCAGCTCTTCTCCTGTGTAAAGGATTCCTTGAGCCATTTGCTGGGGGAGAGGTTGAGAGATGCTGATGTGGGGAGCATGGAAATGGGGCAGACAGCAGCAGGTGGGGCAAGCCAGGAAGACTGGAGAGGATGCATAGGTGCATGAGGGGCCAAAACAGTATGAAGGAATGCATGCAGGATGTGGATTGAAGGCTTATGCCTGGCTCCCAGCATCTGGAAAATGATGTCTATTTGTGTCATTCTCTCTGTGGCAGGTGGCGTCCCCCAGGTGTTCCTGACAGCCCCATCAGGCACCGTTCAGATCCCAGTCTCGGCTGTCCAGCTTCACCAGGTAGGTGCAGAGTGGTGCTTGCAGATGTGGTGGGGGCTGTCCCTGCTTCTCCTCTGGAGCAGTGCTGGCCCTGTTCTGTCTGGACATCCTTTATGGGCCTGGGCACTTGAGTAGGGCCAGTCCTCAGGTCTTGGGGAGCTGGGAGAGCTGTTCGTGCCACCTACACATGGGTAGGAGCTCTTGCCCTCCTTGGGCAGGTGGTGAGGGATGCTGGCTTGCTGGTGGAAGCAGTCTTAAGGGCATGCTGTCCCTCAGCACTTGCTCCTCCCTTCTCTCTCTAGATGGCTGTCATTGGGCAGCAGAGCAGCAGCGGCAGCAGCCTGACGGAGCTGCAGGTGGTCAACTTGGACACCTCGCACAACGCCAAGAGTGACTGAGAGGCCTCTGCCGCTGGCCTTGTGCCGTCCCTGGCTTGTCATGCTGGGGCTGGCAGCAACTCTCTCGTACAGACTGCACCAGTTATTTATTGTTGCCTTTTCACGTTTCCTTCATCCACACGTGCACACACACACGCACCCACCCACGCACACAGCATGCAAGGGGCTGCAGGACCCTGCCTGGGGAGAAGCTGTGCTGGGGCCGTGCAGGGCTGGGGGCCGTTGGGATGCTCGTCTCTCGCCAGCCAAAGAAGCTTGTCTCTTGAGGGGAGGGTGTGCTCTGTGCTGTACATAAATCCCGGAGGCCCTTCCCAGCTGGAGGCCCTGGACCCTTTGGGGTGCTCACCCCATCTGTGGGTGTTTGTGTGGGGCTGGGGCCTGGAGCTGTCCCGCAGAGCTTCGCAGGCCTCAGCAACGTGCCTTTGTGGGGGGGATGGGTCCTGGCTGCGGCAGCTCTCCCTGGGCTCTGCAGGGAGCAAGCGGCCTATTTGGACATGCATCTCTGGTTGGGCCTGGTGTGTGGCCCCGGCTGCCTCCTCACGTGCACTACAGCAAGGCCTCTGCCCTCAGTGCCTCCTTGCTGGGCTGCCAGGCAGGTCGGCAGCCGCAACGCTCAATGGGTGCCCAGCAGCTCAGCGAGGCCCTGGGGGGAGCTTTGCTGCCAGCCCAGCCCCGTGTTCCCATCAAGGCCCTCGTGCTGCTTGTGGACTCCATGCGCCCAAGGGGGGACGTGACTGGATCTTTCCCGCATCCCTCTGCTGCAGCTCCAGCCACCGCTTTCTAAATTTTCTGATGCAAGGTGGAAAAGCAACTCCAGTGCCAAAGGGAAGAGTCCGTGGGGCACTGAGCTGCTGGTGGGCAGCATGCTCCTCCTGGGAGCACTGGGGCTGGAGGAGCCTCAGCAGGGCCACGGGAGAAGGACTGGAGAGTGTGCTTGGTCCTGCATGGGAGCTGCTCCCTGGCCCTGCAGGGAGAGCGAGTGAGCAAGGAGCTGCTGCATTCTTAGGGGAAGGAGCAGCTACTGTAACTTCTTTTTTTAAGTTAAAGACAAAAGAAGCCTTGGGGGGGAAAAAAAGAAAAAGAAAAAAAGAGGAAAAAAAAAAAAAAAAAGAAAATGACTTTATTTTTCTAAGTGTTAAACTCAGTATTTATGTAATACTTTAAGGAATAAAAGTTTGGCTCCTGTACAGTTTTCATGGGGTTTGTACCGGGGGGATGGGAGAGGGGTGGGTGGGCGTGGAGGCAGGAAGGGGCCTTGCTTTTGAGTTTGTATTGTAACCTTGGACATGTTCCCTCCGCGTTAGCGTTTAACTGTGCTGTCTGCTGGGATGTCCCCAGCCCTCCCTGGGGGATGAGGGGCTGGCAGCGGCCGATCTCTGCTCTCCCTGCCCATAGGGCAGGTGGCACCTCCTGAACTCCCAGCTGAGGGTCTGGGCTGGAGTTTCCCACTCCACAGCCTCGGCTTGTGCTGTTTTTTAGTGCACAGATGTGGACGGGTCCCTTCCATGACCTGTGCAGAGAGCTTGGGGTGTGCATTAACCTTGACCCAAGCCCGTCATCAGGGCCGTGCTTTGCTCTGCTTTGCTCGTGCTGGCCCTGTGGGGCTGCGATGGCAGTGCCGCTGCTGGGCATCTCCTCCCTGCCTCTCCAAAGGCAACTGCTGGTTAAACGCTAATGGTGTCTTTTATTTAAGTGCAGACTTGTAAGAACACTCGTGTATCAGGGACGAAATGGCATTTATTGTGTGGTGACATTTTTAATTCATTTTACTGGTTTGAGGGTTGTGTGCGTGCGTGCATGTGTGCGGGTGTGTGTGTGCATAGGTGTGTGTGGGATTTTTTTTCCCCTCCAGTTTCCAGGGTTGTGTTTCTGGAAGGATGTGGAAGTAATCACAGTACTATGTACAGAGCTTTCTTTTGTATGGAAAAAAAAAATTACTCTTTCAATAAATGTTATCATTTTGTGCACAGAACTGGCGTCTTGTCCGTGCTTTGCAGGTGGAGAAACTTTAGGGAAAAAACAGTGTCGGTGAATGGGGATCAGGTGGGGAGAAACCAAAGGAAGAAGGGCATGTAGTGACCGTCAGTGGTGCTGGGACAGCAGTGTCCCAGCTCTTAGTGCAACAGCTGCGTTTCGATGGCAGAGCATTAGCAGCTCCTCATGTGTGTGCCAATAAGCACAGCGATGTTGCAGGTGCAGCACGTGCATGGAATGTCAGCTGCTGGGAATAGAGGGAAATAGGGATGGTTGTGCATGTGCTGTCAGTCTTCACGGTGTTTTGTGGCAGTTAGGAACACTGTTTTCCCTCAATCAGTGCAAATATTCTGTAGTTACCTCTATGTGAGATGAAGGGACTCATAAAGGCAAATTGCCTCTTCAGTTTCATGAGTACCAGGGGTGGAAATGAGATTGGGCACATCCACAGGATCAAGTAAGAATGCAAATTCTCAGCAGTTTAGCCTTCAATTTAATGTCAGGTAGGGCAGGAAGGTGATTGTCCCCCTCTGCTCTGCCGTCATGAAGCCCCACTTGGAGCACTGTGTCCAGGCCTGAGCTCCCCAGCACAAGAAGGATGTGGAGCTGTTGGAGTGGGTCCAGAGCATGGCACAAAGATGCTCAGAAGGGCTGGAGCACCTCTCCTATGTAGAAAGGCTGAGAGAGATGGGCTTGTTCAGCCTGGAGAAGAGAAGGCTTCAGGGAGACCTCATTGTAGCCTTCCAGTACTTAAGACCTTATAAAGTAGGAGGGAGAGCACCTTTTTATGTGGTCTAATAGTGATAGGACAAGGGAAAATGGCTTTAAACTTAAAGAGGGGAGATTGAGGTTAGATGTTAGGAGGTAATTCTTTACTCAGAGGGCAGTGAGGAGCTGAAACAAATTTCGCAGAGAGCTGTGGGTGCCCCATCCCTGGAGGTGCCCAAGGCCAGGTTGGATGGGCCCTGGGCAGCCTGAGCTGGTGAGTGGGAAAAGTTCCTGAAGGTTGTCTTCAAGAAGGAGAAGAGGACAAGAAGACTGGTGTTGATCACTTAGAAGACAATGGAGCAATTTGCACTGAAACTATATGGTGGACAAGAAGGTGCTTGGGAGCAGTCAGCATGGATTCAAAAAGAGGAAGTCACGACCAACTCGATACATTTCTGTGGTGAAGTGATTAGCTTGGTAGGTGAGGACAGAGCAGTATATTGACCACTTGGACTTCTGTAAAGCTCCTTGAGGAGGAGCAACCCCAAGTACCAGCACATGCTGGGGTCTTGCTGCTGGGCAGAGGAAGACTGAGGAGTCCTGGTGGGAACCAAGCTGAACAGGAGCCAGCATTGCGCCCTGGCTGCAAGGAAGGCTAATGCTACCCTGGCCTTCTCTAGGCACAGCCTTGGCAGCAGGTGAGGGAGGTAAACCTGCCCCTCGCTCCCTGAGTCCTCTACTGCACAGACCCTCTACTGCCAGGCCCGAACGCCGCTCCCGCACAGGCCCGCCAGGCACGGGGCGACACAGCGCCCCCACCCAGGCGCAGGCCCAGGCCCAGGCCCAGGCCCGGCTGCAGGCGGCGCCATCCCCGCCCCGCCCGGCGGCTGCGCGCAGGCGCCTCGAGGAGCGGTGCCGGACGCGGAAGCGGGCGCGGCGGCAGTTCTGAGCCGGCCCTCTGCTCTTGGCCGGCCGCGGGGCCGGGCCCGGAGCTGGAGCGGCGGGAGGAGGTGAGCGGGAAGGCCCGGAGGCGGAGCTAGGCCGCGGGGTGAGCGGAGCGGCCTGGAGGCATCGCGGCTGCTCCGTGAAGGGCAGGGGCGAGCAAGGGAAGCGTGTGCGGCGCGTTGACGTGAACTCTGGGGGTAGGGAGTGCCTGTGCGCCGTGCGAGCACGGGCGGGGAGAAGAGCCGTTCAGATCGTGGTGAGGCATCTCCGTGCTGCCGCACGGGAAGGTAACTCGGTCCTTTGTTACAGGGAGACCGCAAGGAGATCCCAGCTGGGCGCTGCTGGCTTGCTGCAACCTGCCAGGAAAGCACAACTGAAGGTATATATATATATATATATATATATGTATATATATTTAATATATTCTTTTTTTTTTTAAGAATGATATGTGTGACCATCAGCTGTACAGGGTGTTGCTTCACCACTCTCATGCCTGTACGTGTAAGTGACCCAAGAGAGCCCGTTTCTGTATTCCCAGTACCACCTGCCTGGGCTCTGTGAGAACCCTCTGTTCTTATCAGGCTGATCCAGCTTCCTCTGCAGTGATGAAGTCGGTCATTTACTTGGCTAACTGATTGCTGGCACTCAGTCTTAAATAGCAAATTGCTTCATGCTCTTCTTTGCCTAGATGATAGTAAAGTGTTGTGACTTCTTTTATGTAGCTCAGAGATCTGTAGAACAATCAGGCAACAGAGAGTTGGTGGATCTGACTATCAACTAAATGTTTTAAAGGCAAAATAATACCTGAGAAGAGGAAAAAGTGACCGGGAGGAAATACTGTGTGACTTTTAGATAGTGATAAGCTTGAGCTGAGAAACAGCTGGTTGTTTTCCTCAAGGACTGGTGACTCCTGTTGGTTCCAGTACTACAGCGAGAGGCAGTGTCTGTCTGAAGCCTTGAGCTCTGCATGACCTTGCATTCTGTGCTCAGACACAGACATTAAATAACAAGGGCAAAAGTAGAAGTGCAGAAGCAGTGACTTCTGCAGGGTCATGTTGTGGTCAGTGGTGGAAACAGGGCCCAGCTCTCCTGTTTTTATTTTCTGTCATGGAGTCATACAGTGGCTTGGGTTGGAAGAGATCTTAAAGATCATCTAGTTCCATCCTCCTGTCATGGGCAGGGTTGCCACCCCCTAGATCAGACATTAGATCATGTTCTGTCTTACGAGAGGGCCTGAACAAGACTGTTTTTCCTTGGGGATTTTGTGAGGAGAGCTTCTTTCTATGCGTACCAGTAATTCTGGGGACAGGGCTACTACAAGAAATAGGCTCATCGTCTTGAAGTGAGGTTACAAACCTCTGCAAGATGGGGTTTCCTTCTGAGCTTTATTCTGGGTTCAGGATCTCAAAATTTAAAACTTGCACCTTGGCTGCTTTTACTGGTGAGGAACCGAGGTGCTGGCTCACGCTGTCCCTACACATAGCTCGGGGATAATAACCTGCTTCCTTCTTTTCCCGCAGCGCCGTCCGGCAGCATGGTGAACGAAAGGCGTGAGGGCGGGCTGCTGGTGCACCTGGGCCCCCAGCTGCAGGCCTACCCGCAGGAGCTGCTGCGGCAGCGGCGCGGCCCCGACGGTGCCCCGGAGTACCTGGTGCGGTGGTGCGTGGTCGGCGCGGAGGAGCGGGCGGAGGGCGGCGGCTCCTCCGCGGGGCTCCGCTCGGAGAGCGTGGCCATGTGGCTGTCGGCGGAGGAGGTCCGCGCCGGCTGCCCGGCGCTGCTGGGCGGGGGGGAGCGGGCGGGGCCGCGGGCGAAGGAGGAGAGGGCGCCCGTCCCGCCGCCCGCGGCGCCGGACGATGCTTCGCTGCTGGAGATGAAGGCCGACGTCGGGAGCCTGGTGCGGCGAGCCGGCCGGCAGCTGGCCGGCAGTGGGACCCCCGCGTCCTCCGTCCTCAACACCATCCGCGTGCTGAGCGCGTACGCCGGCATCGGCGCGCTGGCGGGCGCCTTCAAGGAGACGGGAGCCCTGGAGCTGCTGATGGAGATGCTGTGCCACAAGGAGAAGCCGATCTGCCGCGGCGCCGGCGAGATGCTGAGGGCTCTGGCTTTGCACGACGCAGGTGGGGGCTGCCGCCGAGGGCGCCGGTCCTTTTGTAGGGCGGGGGCTTGGGGAGCGGGGCCTTGTGGGGCAGTTGGCTCTCTGCCGTTGTTGGCGTGAAACCTCTCCTCGGGCCCGCTGAGCAGAGGCTGATCCTGCCCGACGCTCTCATCAGAGAGGAGCTGCCACAGCTCGGAGGTGCCGGATGTGTTGGCGCAGCTGGTGGGTTGCTGTGGCCCAGCAGAAGTGGTGGTGTGCGCATCTGGCATGTGGTGTCCCACAAGAGTTGTCTGGCTTGTCCTGTCCTGGTGCTGAGCTCACGCTGCTGTGGGACCACTGGGGGGCAGATTGGGGTTAAAATGTGACCCTTTTTATTTCCTGGACACCTGCTTTGGAGTCAGTAGTTTGGGGTTGCTGGTTTGGGAGAATCCCACAGCCCTTGGGATGCAGAAATGTGTTACTTGGCAGAGCAAAATGTCACCAATTTAATTCAAAGGACAGACTGCAGATCATAGAACCACAGAATCATAAAAGTGGAAAAAGCCACTAAATGATCATCCAGTTCAACTGCCAACCCATCCCCACCGTGCCCACTGACCACGTCCCTCAGTGCCACATCTTCACGTTTCTTGAACACCTCCAGGGATGGTGACCCCACCACCGTCCTGGACAGCCTGTGCCACTGCCTCACTGCTCGTTCAGAGAATAAATGTCTCCTAATATCCAACCTGAACCTCCCCTGGCACAATGTGAGGCCATCCCCTCTTGTCCTATGGCTGTTCCCTGGGAGCAGAGGCTGACCCCACCTCACACAGCCTCCTTTCAGGTCGTTGCAGAGAGCCATGAGGTCTCCCCTGAGCTTCCTCTTCTCCAGACTGAACAGCCCCAGTTCCCTCAGCCGCTCCCCGTCACACTTGTGCTCCAGACCCCTCACAGCTCTGCTGCCCTTCTCTGGACACGCTCCAGGCCCTCAGTGTCTTTCTTGCAGTGAGGGCCCAGCACTGAGCGCAGCACTTGAGGTGCGGCCTCACCAGTGCCACTGAGGAGGGACGGTCACCTCCTGCTCCTGCTGGCCGCACTCCCGCTGACACAAGCCGGGGTGCCGTTGGCCTTCTTGGCCACCTGGGCACACTGCTGGCTCACGTTTAGCCAGCTGTCAGCTAACAGCCCCGCAGCCTTTACCTCCGCACAGCTTGCCAGCCACTGCCCCACAGCTCCAGTGCTGCATGGGCTTGTGTGACCAAAGTACAGCACCTGGCACTTGGTCTTGTTGAAGCTCATACAATTGGCCTCAGCCCGTTGATCCAGTCTATCCAGATATAGGGCCCCGCTGCCCTCAGGCAGATCAACGCTTTCTCACAACTTAGTGTCATACGCAAACTTACTGAAGGTGCACTCAATCCCCTTGTCCAGATAATAAATAAGAATACTAAACAGGACTCTGAGCAGCAAAACAGTTTCTTGCCTTCCAAAGTCTGTCTGATGCAAGGAGGATGGTGTAAGAGTGCTCTTTAGGGAGCTTGAATGGTTTCTGTTGTTACAGGGAGTCGGACCTATATCCTTCTGTCTCTGAGCCAGCAGGATGGCATTGAGCAGCACATGGACTTTGATGGCCGTTACACCTTGCTGGAGCTGTTTGCTGAGATGATGTCCTCTGAAGAGCACTGCGTGTCCTTTGAGGGCATTCATCTCCCCCAGGTAGTGGCAAGGCCTGCCAGTTCTGGAATGGGCAGGAATGAGAGTGGGGCCCTAGAGCTGGCTGGTGCCCTGCTTGGTTGGGAAAGAAGGGTAGTTGACGGTAGGCAGCTGAGCAGGACCTGGTATTGCGAGGGCTGGCGCAGGGTCTGGGCCTGGCTCAAAGCTGAGGTGCAGTGAGGAAGCAGGAGGAGAGCCTGTCTGTGGGCAGGGTGGGCTGAGGGGGGCTGTGTTGCTGCCCGCTGGTCCGCAGCCATTGCAGAGCCGTGGATGAGCCGGTGAGGGCGTGAGGTGCTTGGCCAGCTGCAGTCTGACAGCCCTGCCTGTTGCAGATCCCCGGGAGGCAGCTGTTCGCCCTGGTGAAGCGCTACCTGTGCGTCACTTCTCTCCTGGACAAGCTCAGCAGCGGCGAGGAGCAGAGCGAGGAGCGGCAGGAGAGCAGCCGCGTGAAGCAGGAGTTTGAGTTCAGCATGGCTATGGCAAACCTCATCTTGGAGCTGGTGCAAGTGATGGGCTGGGACCACAGCCACAAGCTGGAGCCGCTGCCCCAGCAGGAGACGAAGCCTCGTACCACCCGCTCCATCTTCCAGCCTAAAACCCCAGCCTGCATTGCTAACCCAGTGCCTGTGCTCTCTTCAAGCCATGGTTGCCAGAAAAAGCAAAATTGTGCCTTCCTGACCTCATCAGACTTTGCTGACCGGAGTGGCTATGTGGAGTATTTGAAGGCAAACCTGGTGTGCGGCATGCGGGTGCGCATGCTGGAGGACTGTGGTGATGTTAGAGCTGGAGATGAGGGCAAGTTTCTTCAGAGTGGTTATAAGATGCGCACAGCACAGGTAGGTCACTGGCAGAAGAAGTCTGGCTGGGATGGCAGAGGGGAGTAATGGGTGACTGGTGATTTCCGAATGGTATCTTCATATGTTTGAGGCTGGACTATAGGTGTACTGTGATTTGGGCTAAATCTGTCCTATCAAAGAAGTCACCTTTCGGAGCTGAAAGTGACAGTTCTGAGATCATACTCAACCAGAAAGCTTATCTGTCCTGCTAAGGTTTCTCAGCTTCTGTAGAGGTGGCTGTATCCCTGTTGTTTTCCCTGCTTTCATCTTGGGGGTAGTTTGGGAACAGATTTGCTGGACACAGCAAGAGCTACTTGAAGGCCTTATGCCTTTAGAAATGCCCTTTGGGTAAGTGGACCTTAAGAAAGAACCTGTTGCAAAAAAGTAGAGCTGTTAGTACTACACTGTTGCAGTGGAATTGATGAGCTTGTATCAGACGTCAGGGAAAAGGCCTCAATACTTTAGGAAGAGCAGAGGGCCTGTCTGTAGGCATTCAGCTCTAGCCATCCCCAGAGCATCCTGCAAATGTTGTGTGGGTAAGCCTGTGCTGGAACAGCTGAGCCTAGAGTCAGGCCTGGGGCTGGGAGAGCATTTGAGTGGGCACTGGGAGATGTTTGCTCCAGCTTGGACTTCTTTCTTGAGACTTCTGTCCTGGAGGCTGGTTAAGTTCAGTGAGGGCTGTTGTGACAGTGGCGGGGGGGAGCTGATGGGCTTTGTGCACCACTCCAGTCTACGTGTGGTTATTTTGTTGTCTACCATCCTGGTGCTTTGGTCAAGTCTTTGAGCCTGCCAAACACTGCAGCTAGGGTTGCAATCACTAGTTTCTTAAAAATCAGGCTTTAGCTGACTGTCATCCACAGTGAGAGGGCTGTATCTGCTTCTGTCCTCTACTCAGTCCAGCGCTGTGTGAATCATAGCATCACAGAATATCCCAAGTTGGAAGGTCCCATGAGGATCATCGTGTCCAATTCCTGGCTCCAAATGCATAGTTAGGTTGTGGAGGTGGTTTGAAGCCGCACTAATTGGTCGTGGCTGTACCTCTTCAGCCTGTGCTTAGAGGCTTCCTTACTTCCAGTTGATTTCTGCAGATAACAAAGCAAAGGGGCCAGGTGCCAGACTAATGCACAAAGCTGCACGTTGCTGATATTCAAAAATCAATCAAAAAGCCTCACTGATATCTGTAGAAGTACATGACCTCCTAATTCTCTTTCCAAATCTCTCTTGCTGTAACCAAAGCTTGCTCCTAATCCTTCCAGAGAAAAGGCAGAGAGTTTGAAATTACCTTCTGCACCTTTAAAGACCATCACTTTTTGTTACACATGAAATTCTTTTTGGCAACTAACTTACTCTGATTACTCCAAGCTCATCAACTGCCTCTTGGGTTTGGAGCACTTCTTGCAGCTGCAGCTTAACCAGCCAGCTTAAAATGCTCAGAAACGTGCAGGTGGGATGCTGGCAGCCTTGTCTGCTGGTGTGGTGGTGGATATTACAAGCACTTCCCTGTACAGGGAGAGCATAACTGCTAGGGCAGTTTGTGCTGTGCCATTTCGGCTTGCCCATCTTTGTGCTGTCTACCAGTTCTGTTTTTTCCCCTTCATACTCCTAAGATCCTGGCTTCTGTTGAAAAGATTTCCTGCCCAGATCCTCTACTTAATCGCTTTCTTCTCTGGTTTGGTAATTTCCCATCTGGTGCTCTGTGCTTTCCCAAAGTTTACAATTGAAATTGAGCTTTTAATCTAGAAAATCAATTATTTCACTAAAGAAAACGAATGCGCGTCAACCTGCCGAACTGAAACTTGACACAGCTTTACCCGTTACTTCAAATCTGTTATTTATCTCCAACACCTTTAGTTATTCTTTCCACTAAAATATGCTTTCAAATTATACGTGCTGCTAAAGTCAAAGCACTGGAGCTGTTCTGATGGTTTCTATTTTTTTTAAACCATTTTTTCCCTCAAATCGTGTGTTCAAGAAACAATTTCTTGTGTTCAAGAAATGCTGAGCTGTTGTACTGAGGGATGTGGTTTAGTGGGAAATATTGGTGGTAGGTGGATGGTTGAACTGCATGATCTTGGAGGTCTTTTCCAGCCTTGGTGATTCTGTGCTTCTGTAAGCACTGTCTTTAGGGCTTATTGATCACTTGAGAACATCTCTGGATAGCAGCAATCCTTCCCGCTTCCCAGCTGTGCCTTCTGGCAGATTACTTGGCATCCTGCTTCTCTTTCAGTTGTATCACCTTCCAGATTTGTGTCCCTCTTCCCCCTGTTGCTTTGCTTTCTCTTGTTCATATATATATTCCAGCAAAACGCGTCCTTACTTTTGGACCATGCAGAGATGATTTTTTCATTGTGGGTCTCCTCTGTTCAATAACTGCATCTTGCTTTATTTTAAAGTGGATGGTAAACCTTTTGCTCTGTAATGCCTTTAACAGCACCATCCACACGGAGATATCCGAAGGAAATATCTTTCAGAGAGATCTTTATTCACTGTTGAGCTGAAGTGCCTTCCAGTGCACTTAGTCCATTTGGCCCACGAGTTCCTCCTTCTGTTTATTTTTCTATCTGATTAATGAACCTCCAGTTGCTCGTTTTGTGTTGGTTTGTTTGTTTGTTTTTGCAATTGCTTTATATTCAGTTAAAGCCTTGTGTAAGGCTTGCATTACAAAACTAGATCTGAAAGGTAATCAGCATTCAGTGAAGAAGTTTTTTGGCATTTACATTTTCATGTCCGTGATTTCTCCCTCTATAAGTGTTGCTTGCCCACCAGTCTCTAGGCAGTTGACATCTTGCAGCGGTGCAGCCTTTGGGGATGTCCATCTTTACCCTGCTCTGTATGCTCATACCTATGTGTATGTCTGCAGCAGACTCCCAGAGTTAAGTGAGAAGTTTTGGATTCAAACTCTCTGAGGATTTTTCTTTCCACGGGGAGATTTTGGTGATCAGGCATTCAGAATCATCTTTGTAATGTCATTTCTAAGTTGCTGTCCTGGACCTTTGCCATCATTCTCTTACTGAAGGGAAGCTTGATTTATAGCTCTGTTCCTCTTAGAAACTTCTTGTCTTGTGTCTCATAGTTGCTCTGTATTGCCAGCTTACCTGTCTTGTTGTCAGCCTTCTGTGTGCCAAATGCAAACTTAGGTGCATTTTTCGTTGGGGCCGGACAATGAAAGTCTCTCATCTCTCCTTTCCTTTGCTTTGGTTTCTATTGCTTTCTTTACCTCTCCACATTCTGGATGCAGTGTTGTGTAGAGTTTTATCACAGTTTCTTGTCCTTCAGTCCTAGGCTTTATATGACTCCTTTGAGATGATGTTTGATGTATTGCCGGTTTGGGTCAGGGATTTCTTGGAGGCTAATTGATGCTGTGTGTATGGCTTAACTCAGTTTTCTTCCGTCTGGGACTTTCTTGAAGTTTATCAGCATCTGAACTTTTTGACTTCCCGGCAGCAGAACAAGCATGAATGAGTGAGCAAATCTGACCGCCTGATCTGTTTCACCCCTAGGTTTTGTGGCAGTCTACAGGTCAGACCTACTGGATGCATTGGCACATGTTGGAGATTATCGGCTTTGGGGAGGAGCGGGATGATCCTGGCGGTCAGGAGGAAGAGTGTAATCTGATAGAGAGCTTTAATCTAGACAAAGGTGAGGTTTTGCACTTGCACATGTGTGTCTGTATCATCTCCTTTTAATTTTGCTATGGCACATTTTTCAGTGGTGAACTCTATATGGCTCGGTGTGTTTTTCTTTAGTAGGCTGTATTTAGCAGGCTTTATCAGCTTGATTGTGCAGAGCTCTTCAGTCGCATGTGGCTTCTTGTAGTATTTTTGAATCCTAGACTTCTGTCTTGATACAATAAAGAGTATAAAATCTGATGTAAACTGTCAAAAAATGTATGTTAGAATTAGCCAAACAAGCCGCCAAAATCAGAGTATAGACTGAGAGGTGCGGCTGCCTTAGAGACTTCAGATCCACTTAAATAAGAGATATGGACTTTTAAAAGCATTAACAGGCCAACTTCATGTTTAACTTCATGCCACTCAGCTTTGGGAAAGATGAGTGTGAAATGCACTGCAGAATCTCCTGGAATTGGGATCCTTTGATTTAGTCCTCACTCTGGGTGAGGATAAAAGGGAGAATCCATACTTCAGGTACCCCCTCCTTGCTCACATCTGATGTGACTCTGGCTGGGGATCTTGATGAATTCACTCTTTCATCAAGCCCTTGGTCGTTTGATTGGGTAGCAGTTTGGATTTAACTGCTGCAAGAGATGATATACAGCATAATGATCCACTTCTAAAACATTCTTATTGCCAATGGAAAAGATGGCTACTTTATTGACTTCTGACTCTTGGAACTAAAGTTTAGCTGCGAGTCATTTTGAACTGGCTGAATTAGAATGAAGTTGGTTAAATTTTTTTTCTCCATCACTCAAGTTTTGGTAGAAGTATGTGCTCTATTTCAGTTATGTGTAAAGCTGTGTGCACTCATCTTATCCCTTACAGAAATTGAAATGAAAAAGTAGGTGCTTTCTGCTTTGGGTTTTGACACTTGAATAAATCAGCTTTTGCTGGCTAACTGTTGGCAGTCAGCTGTGCATGTAGTTGCTCGTAGCTTCTTGGCTTGTTTGACCCTCTTCTGTTGAGTCTTGAAGAGGTGAATGTCTCCTAACTTGCTTTTGCAGAGAGCTGCACATGGTTGCTTAGCAGTTATTAAGTGTTGGTTCAGCTTTTCTAAATGATCCAGTGAAAATCTAGGCTAATAACAAATGTTGTCTCCCTCTCTTCATTTTGAATGAATCAGCGAAAAGGAGCTTGATAGATACACAGTCTCCTTTTGCTTTTACCTATGAGTACTTGCCCTGTGTGCCAGCAAGAGGCGTTGGGAAAAGAGAGAAACTTCAGGCAGAATTTTCTTCATACTTATTGACCACTGAGCAGCTCGGGCCAGCTCTCCTATCTGCAGACTGAGCCGTGTCCTGGCACAGGCCTTGTGGGAGCAATCTGGCAGAACAGTGAGCTTGAGGTGCCTCTGTGGTCCATGGGCTTCTGCTCTGCAGACCCAAGAGGCTTCAGAGAAGGTTGCAGTCCCCACCTGCCCCACTCCTGGGCTCTGCTCCCAGCACGCTCCCTGCCTCTTGCTGCCCTCCTATCATCTCCCTTTCCCACATGGAGTTGGAGTGGTCATCACAGGCTCCTGCTGTGGGAGCGAGGGCTGTGCAGCAGAGGATGGCTCTGCCGAGGGGAGCTGGCAGGGCTGACGGTGTCTTTCCTCTCTCTGCTGTCCTGCAGCTGCACAGCCTCTTTTCTCCAAGCCCCCGGGGGGGCTGTACTCGCTGCCTTACCTGGGGGAGCAGCCGAGCAGAGCTGCAGCGACCCTGAGCCGTGCTGAGTGGTGGGAGCTGCTCTTCTTTGTGAAGAAGCTGGAAGCGCAGGAGCAGGATGAGATCGTCCGACTCATCTTGCAGGAGCACACTGAGCAGGTATGGGCCAGAGCAGCACGGGGAGGCCCGATGGAGGGGCTCTTGGCACTGGGGAAGGGTCTGGGGCTCTGTGTCAGTGCAGCACCTCTGTCTGGTTGGGCCCAGGCTGTCTGAGGGGCGTGGGGTCCATCGTGTGTCTGTGTGTGTTGATGCATCCCCATCCACGCAGCTGTTGGAGCCGGCTGAGGACGCCCTGCTGCAGCTGCCGTTCCCTGCGGAGCTGGCCCAGAAGGTGCTGCAGGACCTGGAGAAGCGGCTTCAGGGCAGCGCTCAGAGCGAGCTGCGCAGCTCCCGTGTCTACACCAAGTACTTGCTGCGGAGTGGGGCCGAGCAGCGTGGCGGGGGCAGTGCCATGGTGTGCTCAGAAGGAGGTGATGCCGGAGCTGTGCCGGCAAAGGAAGAGCTTTCTGCAGCCACGGCCCTCAGGTCGGATTCCCAGCTGTTCTGTGAGCTCCTGGAGAGGGCAGGGCTGCGCTTCCTGCAGGCGGCAGAGCACAGTGAAGGTGAGGGCCTGATGGAGGGAGGCTGCAGGTGCCGGAGGCGGCCCGGGGGAGGAGGCCGGCAGGTGCCGGGTCTGCAGGCCCATCTCTGGGAGCTGCTGTGGGTGCTGCTGGCGATGTTCCAGCCTCCCTCCCTCCTGCAGCGTGGGGTGGCTGTGAGGGCGAGAGCGAGGGTGGCTGCCTGGCCGAGGTGCAGCGCGTGGTGGACGTGATCCTGCATGGTGACTGCGAGGCAGAGCTGCGCGTGGCTGGGCTGTGGCACATGGTGAAGGTGCTGGAGGAGGCCCCGGAGCAGGAGCAGCACGGCAGCAAGGCTCAGGGCGAGCCGGGGACCAGGTGCGGGGCTGAGCGGCATGAGAGGGGCGGCTCTCGTGTCTCTGTGCCCCAGGTGGGCTCATCTGGGGTGATCCGAGTGTGGTGGGGCGGCACGGGCACCTCACCTTCCTGAGGTGCCCTTGGCCGCACAGGGAGAAGCTGGTGAAGGCGGTGGTGGAGCTGCTGGGTGCTGAGGAGGCCGAGTCGTGCCCGGCAGCGCTGGCGCTGCGGCTGGTGGCCCTGCTGATGGAGAGGTGTGACTGGTGTGTGCCCTTCGCCACAGAGGGTGGTGTGCGAGCAGTGCTGGCCTGCATGCGGCAGCACACGGCCTCCACCCTGGTGCAGCAGGCCGGCCTGGCGGTGAGTGCGTGCGGGAGCTCGGGGGTTGGCGGGGCCCGCTTTGGTGCCCGCCGNGCGCTGGCGCTGCGGCTGGTGGCCCTGCTGATGGAGAGGTGTGACTGGTGTGTGCCCTTCGCCACAGAGGGTGGTGTGCGAGCAGTGCTGGCCTGCATGCGGCAGCACACGGCCTCCGCCCTGGTGCAGCAGGCCGGCCTGGCGGTGAGTGCGTGCGGGAGCTCGGGGGTTGGCGGGGCCCGCTTTGGTGCCCGCCGCCCCCTGAGCCGCTGTGGGCCACGCAGGCCCTGAAGGTGCTGGTGGGAGCAGGAGTTGCCGGTGGGAAGCCTTCGCTGCTGAGCCACGCCGATGCTCAGTTGATGCGGGAGATCTTTGCCAGCATTGGCTCTGCCTGCGGTGAGGGCTCACCCGGCCTGCTGGGTGCCATCCCCGCTGCCATCCGTGCCATGCAGGGCGTGCCAGGGTAGGGATGGGGCTGGGTGGGTCCTGGGGAGCTCTGCACCTGGGGAGGAAGGCGCCCACATGGCCTCAACCCTGCAGGGGCTCCTCGGGCGTGCAGAACGGGCTGCTGGTGGTGAGGATGCTGGTGGATGGGCATCGGGGCCTGGCTGATCAGCTGGTGGGCTGTGACTTCCCTGTGGTACTGCAGAGCTGCTGGCGGGCCGGGCGGGATGCCGGCTGCCTCAACGCCATGCTGGCCCTCAGCGTCATCAACCGCCTGGCGGAGCACCGGCTGCCCCGTGGCCCCGAGATGCCAGGTACTGCGCGGGCGGCCCTCCGTGCCACGGCCCTGCAGGCGGGGGCTGAGGATCCTATCCTGTGCTGCCTGTCCCGCAGGTGCCGAGGCCCTGCTGCTGGAGGTGAGGGAGGCACGGGTGCCTGCAGGCAGTCTGTGGGACGGCGCGATGCCCGAGGACGTGGTGGTGGCCCTGGAACGGCAGCTCTGCGGCGTGGCCGCCATTCCTGTGGGTGAGGCATCCCGGCAGCTGCAGGAGCGCCGGTGCTTCCGTCTGCTGCTGCGCAGCCTGGAGTTGCCAGGGGCAGAGAAGGCCGTGGGGCTGCGGATCATCAGGTGGGGCTCAGT